>CM076571.1:362588667-363142917 GCA_034641835.2 Pinus albicaulis | reverse complement strand
AAAAAGCGTAATTTTATTACCTGGGAGGTGAGTACAAAATTACATTGGGAAACACATAAATGTGTGTTGTATGAATATCAAACTTAGCGTTTGTAGGCAAAAGCGTATACAAAAGTGAAAAGCCATCCGAGTCAACAGTAACTGCATTTCAATACATTTGGATGAAAAAAAACATATTGTTCATACCGTTCATAAAAACTCCAAGAGCCGTAGCACCTCTTAAGCAAGCCCCAGAAAATAATCTTTTTCAGAAAATAACACCGCCGTAGGTGACATTCTCAATCTTCTCCGAACCAAGAAAATGCCTAGACAACAAGACCGTATGGTGCACCAAAACGTAAAATAATAATAATAATAATAATAAATAAATAAATTAAAAAAAAATAAAAATAAAAATAATAATAATAAATAAATAAATAAATTCTACAAAAGATATAAGCTTTAATCACCATCCAAGGAAAAGTCAAAGACCAATTTTTTCTTTTAGGAGAGTCCAGTCCGCTATAGTAAACCATCCGTCCAGAAAAACAAACGATAACAGGGGAAGCGCAGCCACCTTCGCAAATTTGATGTAGTGTCGCTCACCAAGTGAAAACAGCCCGTGACTATTTAAAGTCCGAACTGTTAAATCTCTGTTTAAAAATAAAAACCAGCCCATTGCAGACCAATACCTTTGAGTATGCATACCAAAGTATAAAAACAGAGTAATAGGACATCCGACTTCCCATGATCTGTTGAGGTATATATACGCACAGCTAGTGTATGCAGACAGTTGCCAATAAGTTGACATGTCAACATAGAAACCCTGTAGCCACATCAGTCAAATAAAGAAGGATGAATATATTCAGTGGTTCCTCCATCTTGATGTTCTCTAATTCTCCAAGTACCCTCGTCCAGCTGAATCCCCCTTTTTGATGCACGATCAGCCTCTTCATTATTTTCTCGATATATATGTTGACAGGAGAAGGATTCAAGAGAAAGGAGGATCTCCCTTATAGAAATGAAGAGATTTTGAAGATGGTGAACTCTGCATTGCTGTATTCCTTTTATCCAATTGATCACATTCAAAGAATCCCCATAGAAATTTAACTTATTGCAGCCTTTCTCCACAGCAAACAACAGAAGAATCTTGAGGCTCAGCAATTCAGCATAATTATTTGTGCCTTCCCCAAGCCCAACAGAGATCTCAAACCAGTGGGAGTCAGATAGAAATAGAAAAGCCCCTCCTCCACAGTCATTTTGCTGCATAGCCCCATCAAAAAAACCCCAAGGAGTCCTCCTATCAATGTCTAACTGAAGAACCTCCCTCTGATGGGCAGCCCGGATATGTATAGGAAAAGCAAAGTGCAGTCCTATAGTCATAACACCAATGATCTCTGGAGTACTGACAGACCCATCAAAAAGAAGGCGATTACGGGCCAGCCAGCAACCCCAGATTACCAGGAGAGGCAGAGCTTTTAGTTTCTGCTCAGCATGTGACACCCACCACAAATCCCATGCATGAGACACAGAATTTCCCTCCCATCTACAAGGAAACCCCAATATCCTAGAACATTCCAGCCAAATTCCTTTAATGAAAGGACAACTTAGGAAGAGATGGTTCACTGATTCCTCATCCGAATTGCAAAGACAACACCAACCAGGGCCCTGAAAACATCTGTGTTGCAGAACATCCCAGGTAGGAACTTTGTTTTCAAGTACACACCACATGAAAAGTCGAGTCTTAGGAGGGCAATGTAGTTTCCAAATTTTCTTCCACCACCACCGCTCATCACCCAAGACAGCCCCAGTACAGAGTTTTTTTTATCCTGCCCGAGGAGAGTAGATCCCCGAAGAATCATAATCCCAAGCAATAAAATCATCCCTATCTTGTAGCAAAATATGAGCCTGTTTTAAAGCACGGATATATGCAGCTAGAGCCCTCTCATCATGAGCATCCAGCCCCAAAGAAGAGGCCAAAATCCATGTCTGGATGCCCACTCTTCTCCGAGCCAGATGAGCAAGTTGGGATAAAAAAGTAAATCCCCTCTGCCTTAAGGCCTCAACCGTGCACCTGGGAAGAATGTGTTGACGTACGCTTCCCATCCAAGGATCCTCACCAATCCGAAGCTTCCTGCCACTACCCACATCCCATGCCAGACTAGATTCCAGAAGGTGAAAGGATTTTACAAGAGCCTTCCAAATCACCGACCCACCCACAAAGGATTTACTAGGATTCCTAATCCAATCAACAATAGAGTAAGGAGCAATATATTTTTGAGTGATCACCTGAGTCCAAAGGCTGTCCACAGTGATAAGCCTCCACGCACCCTTTGCAGCCAGAGCTTGTGCAAAAAGAAAAATATTTTTCAGTCCCCATCCTCCCATCCCTTTAGGGACAGCAATTTTCTCCCACCGAACCCAAGGGGTCACCAACGATTCCTGTTTTCCACACCACAAGAATCTAAAGCAAATCCTCCTAGCTGCCTCCAAAATACCCTTTGGAATCCAAGAGAGGGATAACCAATAAACCGAAACAGCCTCGAGAACCGACTTAACTAAAATCAGCCGCCCAGCTCTAGACAACCATTTATGACTCCATACTCTTAAGCGCTTTTCCAGCTTTTCCAGCAACCAGCTCCAATCATGTTTCCGGTAATCATTGGGTTTTAAATGAAACCCCAAATAATTCAACCCAATATCCAAACCAGCAGCCTGAAAGGGAAAGATCCTCACGAACTCACGCCTCTCCTCATCCCTCAGATAATGAGTAGTAATGGAAGACTTCCCAACATTCACTTCCATACTAGTCGCCTTGCTAAACAGATCCAAAATCTCACCAATAGTGATCGCATCACGCACCGATCCAAAGCAAAAGATTAAAACATCATCAACAAAAAGAAGATGAGTAATGAAAAAATTACGAGCAACATGTATACCCTTCAAGGAACCCTGTCTCTTGGCCTCCTGAAGAGCTCTGCTCAAACCCTCAGCAACCAATAAAAACAATAGGGGAGACAGGGGACATCCCTGGCGTAGTCCCCTTTCAGCATGAAAAAAAGGAGATGCAGCCCCATTTATCAAAACAGAGAAAGAGACAGTAGTAATACAACACATAATCCATCTTATGAAGCCAATGCCAAACCCAAGATGAGTCAGAAGCATACGAATATATAACCAGCTTACCCGGTCATATGCTTTAGAGAGATCTATTTTCAGCACGGTCCCCTTCAGGTTCTTGGTCTTCATGCTGTGAAGAGCCTCTTGAGCAGTACCGATTGCTTCATGAATTTGACGACCATTCAGGAAGCCGAATTGCTCACCAGAGATATGAGAAGATAGAATGCACTTGAGTCTTCTCGCAGCCACCTTGGCAAACACTTTATAAATACAGTTGCATAAATAAATAGGACGAAAATCAGCCAGAGAAAGAGGTAAATCCACTTTCGGGATTAAAGCAATGAAGGTGGAATTAAAACATGCGGGAATCCTCCCTGAAATTCTGATATCTTCCACAACTTTCAGCAAATCAGCTCCTAACACATCATAAAGAGCCAAGAAAAATTCGATCGACCATCCATCTGGCCCAGGGCTTTTGTCTTTTTGGAAACTATGAAGAACCTCCTTTAGTTCCTTCTCATAAACCTCAGCCATCAAAGTTCTATTATCAGCCTCCTCCACAAATCTCGGAAAGAATTGAGCAACTCTTATCACTTCCGCAAGAGATGCATGAGCTGGAGCCTTAAAAAGAGCCTTGAAATGATCAACCCCCAGCTTAGCTTTAGCCTCGAAAGAAGAATGTTCAATGCCTTGACCATCTCTTAAACTCCATATAGTATTGGCCGCCTTCCGACCACGAGCATAAGCATGAAATTTTTTTGTATTGTCATCCCCACATGCCAGCCATGTGGCCCTACTTTTCAGCCTCCAAGATTCCTCCTTATCCATAAGAAGAGAGCTCCTTCTTTTTTCAAGAGATACAAGAGTGTCTTTATCAGCTTGTGACTGGAGCCCTCCTCCAAACCCCTCATAGATCAAGCGCAGATCCGCTTCCACCTGCTTCAAATCCAGATCCTCCCTCAGTCTCTTAGCAGCCGCCCAAACCTTCACAACATCCTTAATGCGTTTTAAATTTTGAGCAAATTGGAAAGCCACAGAAAGAGTGCTATCAGCCCTAAAACGGATCCACCTAGCAAGAACAAGAGCTTTAAAAGAATCATCCATGAGCCAGGTTTTGTTGAACTTTAAAGGGCTAGGGGGCTGCCTAGGCCCAATCTTGAACTCAAGAAAAATAGGAAAGTGGTCAGATGCACCCCCACATCCAATCCATTGCCTAATCTGAAAAGGCTTGTCCACAATCTGCTCAGCCACCAGGAACCGATCAAGTCTCTTCGCAATTCTACCATCCGCACATCTATTGTTCCTCCAGGTGGGTTTCATCTTTATGGGCTCAATATCCAGCAAATGATTCTCCTCCAATTTTTGTGTGAAGTACCCAGTCAAGAGATCTGTTTGTGCATGAGGACCCGAGACCTCATAATGGCCCAATGAAAAGTTCAAATCCCCTCCCAAAATCACCGAATCACCCTTGATTAAAGAGTTACCCATGAGTGTGTCCCAGAATGGGATCCTGTCATGATATGGGCCATAAATATTAAAAATAGTAAAAACTTCACCAAGCTCCAAAGCCAAAAAGTTTAACCCAACGACTGACTCCATACCCCAGAAGTTCAGAGGTTTAATGGTTCTGTCATTCCATCCAACAGCCAAACCCCCCGACCTTCCTCTAACATCCAAAGTCTCAAAAGACCAACCAGGCAACCAACCTTCCAACCTAGCTTTGACCACAGTCCCTTCACCTAATGTCTCTTGTAGGAGAATAATATCCGGACAGTCCAAAGTTATAATCCTCTGAAAGGAAAATTTCTTATGGGGACCTGCCAAACCCCTGCAATTAAAGGACATATACTTCATCACACACCTGGCTTCAGGGATTGGCTTGCTCTAAGCGCCCTGTCAATTAAAATATGCCTCCCATCATGTACATCCCTCATGGATCTATCCTGAGCCTTTTCCAAAGAAGAGATCCTACCCCTGCCCCGAGCAGCTGAGGATTTTTCCCTCCCGAACCCACCAGCACCTTTTTTTGCACTAGATCTCAAATTATAGCCAGAGTCCAAAGGGGCAGATACCAAAGGATCCAGCAATCCTTCACCTGGATAAAAAACAGCAACCTTCTCATGGAGAGTTGGCTGAGAAAGAAAAGCAGAAACAACATTAGATGACTTATCACAATCGACCTTCCAAACCTGAACAGAAGTCAAGACCAAGTTAATGGAGAAATTTATGAAAGGGGAGAAAGGAAAAGATCCCAAGAGAGTTGATTTCAGCATAGTTAGCACATCCTTCAACAAGCCAGCTTCCCTCAACTGGAAATCCTCTCTGAAATGCCTATTTTGGATCTTCACAGCAGAAAGCGCTCCATAGTCAGAGGTCTAAGAGAGCGACGACTGCCCAGAGGTGTGACCAAACTCCGCGGCCAACACCTGTAAGCCCAGATCTAACGAAGAGCTGGAACCCTTTGCAAGGTTAGTAACGCATGAAAATGAAGAAGTGGACTCGGGCTTCGTATGGGAAGAACCAGAGCCATCCCCCTTTGAGATAGGCTCCACCACTGATCGACAATTCCTCCGGCTATTATCATATCGAGAGAAGGAAGGACATTCAGAGGCAGGGTGTCCATAAGCATGACACTGACGGCACCTGAAAGGAAATTTTTCATAATCGAGTAGCTGCTTAATGTCATAATTCCCCCATCGGAGGTTCAGTGATTCAGCCAGTCCTTCTCTGATGTTGATCAAGACAAGTATTCTCGCAACACGCCTATGGTTTGTCTTTATAAAGGAAAGATCAGCCTCTAGAAAGACTCCAAGCGTATTGCCTATACCACGAAGATGTTCCTTCGTCCAGTAGTGGAGTGGCAGTCCAAGAAGATGAACCCATAATGGAACCGATTCCACCCTCTCCCTACTAGCATCAAAAAGAGGGTGCCACTGTTTTAGCAGCAATGGTGAATGGTCCAAGGCCCAGCACCGTTGCACCACCCACTGACTGTGTTCAGGCTGCAGAAAGTTGAAGGCTACCCAACCCTTTAAGAGAGACACCACCTCAGGCACATATCCGAGGACAGCTTTCCAGTGTGCTTCAGCCCAAGCAACAACGGTTTTTAGTGCAAAGAACCTCCCCACAGCCCTTCCAACCAAAGTTCTGCTTGCCATTTGCGTGACTTGCTCCCAGCCTATGTCTCCACCTAAAGCATAGTTATACTCTACTCTTTTAACCTTTACCCATTTCTTTTTTCTGCTCCCCTTCTTAGTCGCTCCTGCCTCCCTTTCATTGTTTGAGCCCGCCTCGTTTGTGGCTTCAGGAATGTGTACCCCACTCTGTTCTTCCAAAGTGATACGTACTGAGGCAGCGCTCAATCTCTCCCATTCACAGAAATCATACCCCCTTCTATTCGTGAGCAGAGAAGGGTCTTGATCCTTTGCAAACACTGAATGATAGAACTGCTGATATTCACCTTCTTCGAGAGCCTTCTCTTCCACATTCAACCACGGTGACGTTTCCTTCCCCTGTAGCTCACAAACATTAACCAAAGGTTCCTCACTCCTACTGTCAATCAACGTATCTCCCGCCCTCCCAACTGATCCGCCGACTGAGCAAATGGACGAAATCCTTCCTCCGGTTAATGCGGGCTTCTCCACTCCTTGAGATGGCGGTCCAAGCAGCACCCTTTTCCATGAACGTTCATCGTTCACTGATGCGCGTAGGCCCTGGAACTTCACAGTTCCCACCTAGCCATCCCCTAGGTTCTCCCTGCAAATTCAAATGTTATTCAGTCACAAACTCAATTTCTTCTCCACTATAGTGATTTCCTATGCTTTGATACCATGTAGAAATTATACAAACAATATGTATTTCAATGGATTCAATCCAATCATGCAATGTTTTAAAGCAAGATACTAAATCCTTCTACAATTAATTATGCAGAAATTAAACACGATCGCACAATCACACCAAGTAAAAGAAAGAAGCAAATCAATCCACAACACAAATATTTCTCCCGGGGAAAGCTTGCTACTCAAAACCCCTCTATCTTCTATTGTATATTCAACCAAGGAATCATGAAACAATTACAATGCACTCTTCTCAAAAGAGTCTCCTGCACTCTGCCTATCATCTCACACTGATCCAAACAAAATCAAGCCAACACTTAGCCAATTCTCAGCTTGTCTTCAGCCTGCCTTGTTCATGCAATTCATGAGGAATGAAATCCCTATTCCTTAGGAATTTCAACCTTTCTCAACTGTGCAAGTATCATGGGAAATCTTATGGTGCTTTAACTGCATCTGGGCAGTTTGCTAATAACACAACTGATAGTCAACTTCCCTTTAACCTTTGTCTCAAATGGGTCTCCACTGGAACTGACATGCACACAGCTATTAATAGTAAATCATCAGTTGCATGGCAGATCACTACATGTGAATTAAATCTAATTTAATTCACTTGACCTCTCACTAGTGCAACAAACAGTTATAACTAGTTCAATTGACTTTAACTCACTTAACTGAGTTCACTGATTTCTCATGCATTAAACTCATGCACTTAACTGCAACTTTAACTCTAAAACACATAGAATCACTCTACATGCCTCACCAACTACCCTCAACTCAAAATTCATGAGCTAACTGAGTCTATCACACTCAATTAACTATTACAAGTGTTTATAAGATAAGATTACAATTTCTTGTCCAATTTAATTAAGGGAAAATTAAATTAGACACATTTCCAATTTATTAAATAAATTGAATTGCACACTAATGTATCGCTAGGACCCATCACTACATGACCTGTGGTCCCACACTAGTGTGTGTGTTGTCATGTTGTTTATGGATGCCAATTTCATTGTTTCTTGTTGCAAATTTCAACATAACTGACCCTTTTTCTCAGGCACAAAGTGAATTTGATCTACATTGAGACTCTGTCTTATGAATTCCAAAGCAAACATTCTCATTGGAACAAAAGTAGGTAGTATAAAAGGTTCAATATCAACTCTGTATAACCTTATCTTTGTATGATCTTCAAAGGCAAACCAATCTCCAAAGTTCATATCTTTGCTCAATTATAAAAATATTTGGGCTTTGGGTAACAAACATGGTGCAGGTGATCCATTCAAAATTGAATATACAATTGGAAGAAAAGAAGAAGTGAAATCAAACATGCCTTCATTTCCCACTTCCCTCCTTACTATATCTGTCCAGAAAACAACTGACTGCTTGTTTCTATTTGCATCCATAACATTCAACCCCAATTGTGTGAAACTTTCCACGTGATTATATAGAAACAAATAAGTAACAAGAGATGGAAACCTAACACAACCAGTGAGTGATAGGTTCATAAATTAAGTATTCACAATATCCTCCAAATAAGCAGGAAAATCCAAA
The DNA here is from genome assembly GCA_034641835.2 of Pinus albicaulis. Classification (NCBI taxonomy): domain Eukaryota; kingdom Viridiplantae; phylum Streptophyta; class Pinopsida; order Pinales; family Pinaceae; genus Pinus; species Pinus albicaulis. The sequence goes on along the minus strand of CM076571.1, from coordinate 363,134,434 downwards.
ACCATTACAGGCTTCATCATTAGGGAAAACATTCCCATAATTGCCTTATCTATCATAACAATATCTTATTTTCCCAAAACTTTAGCCAAAATCTACAGAAATGGTCTCATATCTTCAACAAAGAGGTTTAAAGAAAATTTGTCTCAATCCAGAGAAAATTGTGTGTTTTTATGCATGAAATAGAAAAGGATCTAAGAAAACTCAGGTCTCGATAAATCTTGGAACTGCATGGTTAGAAATTCATTAGAAAAACTCATATATGAACTTGCAGAGGGGTAACAAAGGGATGGTGGAATTAAGAGAGTGGATACTTGAAAAACATTTTCTTCCAACTGGTTCATTACGAAACATTTTTGAGGGTACATTGCTAAAACTAACCAATGGATGAATTCTGGAAATAAGTAGGTTTGAGGAATAAATGCTGATAAAATACCTGACTTGACTAAGCTGAGTAGACTAGACAATTGCACTGGTTCAGTATGACATGTTAATAAAACTGCAGGTGGTCAACTGGACAGACTGTGTCGGCAATGTCACTTTCAGTATCCATAAGGTGAATGTGGGTAGATGACCCAACTAACACACTTTTCTTTGCTATTTTATGAAATTTGAGTACGATTATGTGTAAATCCCTGGTTCTGATGAAGCAAAGGTGACTGTATGCTAGTACAGACTTTTGGAAACTTTGACTGCTCAAAAGAAGGACATGGAAAGAGAAGGAACCCTTTTATAGATGAGGATAAAATACGATGGGAAAAGTCATTTGCATGGGAATGAAATGAATGAAAATATGGATGACAAGTCATGCGGAATGACAAGCGGGATGATGTGTAAGATGACGTGGAATGATGACAAGGAGGGCTCGCTTGCTATAGGGGGACTCCGCTGTACGGGAAGGCTTTTGGAGATGTGCCCTCGCAGTAGATCTGGACCACTCATCTTAGGTCAACTGGATGGGGTCGACATCCTTGTGGAGGCACCCCTCATGTTAACGCTTGCGCTGTTTGTGGTGTTAGGTTTGCAACATCGTGTAGACAATAACACATCAATGGTCTCGATGTTGTAACCTATCGGCTTATTAACTCCATGCTGTTGGAGGGTGGTCCCACTCTGACTGCATTCAATTACTCCGACAAGTGTTTAGTACGCCATTATTCAAAATCATTTTTTATATTTTGTACATTCACTATTTGTTTTTTTTTTCTTTTCAATTTTTTAAAAGGAACATTGAAATACATACAACATATCAAATGTTAAAACTAGTTACAACACATCTTAAGCCCCATGAATACTCAACAACTTTAACTTCCTCGAAGCCATAAAACATAAATTCAATTCTCACATGATATGTTGCCTCATTGTAATAAAGTTAAAATGGTAAATACCCATCCTTACCAAGTCTCAAGTATTAAATACAAAATATTAAATATACTTTTAAATTATAAACCTTACCTTACACTATATTCCGATAGACTATTTTTAGTCTGCTTCATTTATAAAAATGAATCATGATGATGTTTCTAAGGATGGATAATACTCACCATCATGTGATGTGTATACGATTCCAAAGAACATTTACATGCTGACAATAACAACATTTGCAGAGATTGAAAGAAAGAAAGAAAGAAAGAAAATATTTTTAACGTCCATGAGGCTAAAAATAGCCTATGGGACAGATTGCTTCTCCATCTGGTTCTTGTATTCGGCCCTTTTCCTATCGAGTCTTACAATAAACACTTCCAACTTCTCGACAAAATATTCACTGAATAGATTATCCCAAGAGCTAGCTGCCAAAATATCTGCATAATTTTCCCTACTATCTTTGAAGGCCTCACATTCTAAAATGAAATGATTTTCTGTTTCCACTTTTTCGGAAGAGCAAAAAATACATACTCTTTCCTCCCACATTTCTTTTGGCCTTTTCCAACGCCCTGTTTCACAGCGGAATTGATGAGAAATAGTCCTTAATTGAGCAATAAGAATTTTGGATCTCTAAGAAATATTGGCCCCTATGTACGCTTTTTGTTGATGATTATGAGTGGGGATAAACTCTTCAATGTAGTACTTCTTCTTTCTCCCTAGCTCTTTCACCCAAGTACGATTGTGGAACTTATCCATAACAATTTTTTTTATCCCTATACTATTTGTGTGACATATGCTCAAGCAAATACCCCATTTACTAAACCATTTGTTATTTTGTTGCATCCAAGTCTTCTTTCTTTTGCACAATATGTCATTAAACACAACCTTAGGCCATCTACCCTCTTCCATTTGCTCAATTATTTTTAAATACCTTATGACTCGCACCATAGCAATTGCTTCAATAGGAGCAACCCCTATTTTACTTAACAAGATAGCATAAGGAACTGCACTTTTAATTTTAAATTTGTTTGTAATCAAATGCTTTTGAATTTTCTCAATTTGTTTCCATTGCATCTCGGATGTACTGCTGGACCACAGTTCACAACCGTAAATAATCACCGGGATCACTAGAAGCCCAAAAAGAGTTAGAGTGGTTTTCTAGTCCCATAGCTCTGCCTCTCTACACTTGTTTAGAAGAGCGTAAAATGCTTCCCAAGCCCCCAAAGTTCTTTTCTTTCTACAACCATCCCAACTTAAATTTTTGTTGAAGTCAATTCTGAGGTATTTGTAATCTGCAACTTCTTCTAGAATGTTGCCTTCAAAGTAGAACTTATGTTGGTTATGCTTTCTTTTGTAAGAGAAAACCATTACTTTCATTTTGCTAAAATTGACTTGCATCCCCACCCTTCTACAAAAATGCTCAAGGGAAAGTAAGTGCTCTTGCAAACCAAGAGCAGATTTAGCAATCAGTATAAGGTCATCTGCGTACAAAAGAAGCCTTATAACGAACTTGCCTAAATGAACACTGTCACCCCCTTGCGAATTTAGCCACTCTTCAAGCTTGTCAATATATAAACCAAAAAGAGTAGGAGACAATGGGTAACCTTGTTTGACCCCGATATAATTTTTTAAATTTTTCAGAAATGCCTGCTGAAGTTCTAATTTTGACTTTCACCTCTTCATACAACCTATGCAAAGCTGCTCTCAAATGCCTGGGAACCCTGAGTTCCTCCATTCTGCGCCAAAGCTTATCCCCAAGAGCCGTGTCAGAGGGTTTTTTGAAATCAACAAAGCAACAAAAAACTTCTTCCTTTTTTTCCCAAACTTTACCAATGATGAGCCTTAAAGTTATACAATGATAAAATGTGGAATGTTTAGGTCTAAAACCTGCTTGCCCTTCAACAGGTTTATCTTTTTCTTCTGCCCACTTGCTGATTTTATTTTCTAACATGCTTCCAAATAATTTTGCAAACAAAGGGTTTATCATTATGGTCCTGTAATTGGAGAGATTATTAACATCACCACTCTTGAAAAGAGGTATGACAGGTATTGTCAAATTAGTTGTCCAATGTGTGGGGAACCCCTGCTGTATGATGTTGTTGATTTTTTTTGTGATGTGAGGAGCAAGAATTTTTAAGCCCCACTTAGATACTCTGCTTGGAGTTCAGCTAAGTCTTTTTCTTTTCCAACACCCAGCTTCTTGATACACATCTCTACCTCTTGCATCGTGAAGAGTTTTGTATCTGTGTTGACCAAGGGAGGAGGGTCAACCTTGAAATCCTGCTCATAAAGTTGTCTTGCATAGTCGAACCATTTAGAAGTTGTAATGTTGTTTTGAGTTTGCACCTTTTTTCGGTTGGAGCTCCTTCGAGAATAATTTGGGGTTATTTTTTCGAAGGAATATTAGTTCTTCTCTCCTCAAAACCATGAAACCAACTTTTTTCTTTCCTAATATCTGCTTGTAAGCTTTGAGCTTTATGTTATCATTGTCTGATTCCTTCTACATTCTCCTTGCCTTTTTACATTCCTCGTCAAACCAAATATTAACTTGAAAAAATTTTGTTTCACACTTCTTAATTTTTGCTCTTTTGCATTCACAATTAAGCTATGAATTAAGTTTGTTAATTGGCGACTATGAAAGCATGAAATGATATTTCCTCCCCCGAAGAGCCTCTTACAATTTATAGAGTGAGAAGAATTCTGCCCTTTTTGTTGGTTAATAGTAATACTCATCGTCATGTGATGGCTATATTAAAGTACACGAGAGCATCGGTACCTACATTGACTATTAAACTCAAAATTTGACTTCCACTTCACGCCATTGACCTCAGAGTAGAGCCGAACCGAGTGGCGGCACCCTTTCTCTCAATGCTAGATCTAACACGCACTGCGACGGAAACCCAGATGCGAAGATACCTTCTTGTGTACAGGAAGCAGGCTGTTCACTTCCTCTCGCAAATCCTTGGCGGAGGGGCGGTCGATACTCAGTCTATACGTCATCCTTCGCGATTTAGCGGTAAATTTTTCTCAAAATTGATTTATAAACTTCAGCACCGGATGCTGGCAATCAGCAATCCCTATTCTATAATTCCAATACATAATTCATTTATAATACTTGCACCACAGGATTTTCAGTTTCCATCATATCGCTAAAATTTCTTGTTAAATATGCAATTATTCCATCTACGGCTCTTCCTCCATTAGACATTTGCAGGCAAAATAAAACACCCAAGATGCTGTTTCCGTGCCGAGCATTGGCAATTAAGAGAAAGCGCGAAAAGCGTAACCATCAAGTTGGATTTTGCATGCTGTCAGATAAATGCACGTATGGACTTTGCCTGTTAAGCTTTGATGTGAACTTAAGATGTTTGTGGCAACGAAATTCTCCTAAGGATTTGTTTGGATGTTCAACGTTGGCAGGCGGAAGTGCATATCAAGGCTGACATTTGTAATTATATGACATGGATTATTACGATATCTCATTACTGTGCCGATTTTGCTATCTCTTTAGGGCACATAGAGGCTGGCCACTGACTAACAGGCTCTTAACATCTAGTCCCCTTTTTTCAAGAAACTACGCTGGATCCTTTGGGGAAAAGACGATTTGAAGTGTCTCGGGTCACTTGGATTGCTATGAACAAAACTGCAACCTGATAGACCGCGATGATTGAAAATTCGTAAGCAATCAGTGCGGACCTTGCAAGCTATGTTGAGGACATGTCTCCACAATGGGCATGTAGATACATTTGAGTTCCATCCTTGGCAAGCTTAAAATCAATAGTACAAATTCAAATTTCACACAACACAGCATGATTCAGGGAGGCGTTGAGACATAGGATGGAGAAAATAGTCAGCATGTCAGATATGCAATAGAGAAGATATAAAAGGAATGTCCAACGTACAGATACAATATTGAGATGATCAACATATTCGAGAAAAATCGAAAAATATTATGTTTGCTGGGAAATCTATTATAAAAAAGCTGGAATATGAATTGCCTAGTCAGTATATTGAAATTGCAACTGTGAGGCCTAATAGATGATTTAGCCGGAGGGGGCATTAACGTAATTCATTTATTCTTATGTCAAATAAGATTACCAAAACATTGAGGTGCAGTTTTCGGCAATGATTGTTTTGTTTGTCAAGTATGATGGAATAAGACGAGCACACACCCCCTTCCCCACATTCAAAAATAATATTTTCTCTAGGTCTAGGGAATCTATTATAGAAAAGTTGGTATTTGAAATTGCAACTCGAAGGCCCAATAAATGAACTAGCTTGTGTTGACATTAACATAATTCGTTTATTATTATGTCAAATATAAGTAGCAAAACATTGAGGAGCAGTTTTCAACAATGGTTGTTTTGTATATCAAGTATGATGGAATAAAATAGGGTAGCAAAACATTGAGGAGCAGTTTTCAACAATGGTTGTTTTGTATATCAAGTATGATGGAATAAGATAGGGTATACACCCCCCTCCCCCCACATCGATTTTTTTAATCTTAGCTAGGAAATCTATTATAGAAAAGTTGGAATATGAATTGCCTAGTCAGTATATTGAAATTGCAACTCAAAGGCCCAATAGATGAGTCGCCTGAGGGGACATTAATACGATTCATTTGTTCTTACATCAAATATGAGTAGCAAAACATTGAATATTTTTCCACAGTGGTTGTTTTGTATGTCAATTATGATGGAATAAGATAGCATATACACTGCACTACACCCCCCCCCCCCCCACCAACATTCACATATATGTGAGTTCCTATACAAGCATTCAAAAAGTACTCCTCAAAGCAAACTTTATTAATCACAATTGTCTTTCAAAAGGTAATTACTTGACAGTAGTTGTTTTGCATATCAAATACTAGAAATTGGGAAAAATACCAAAATACTAGCCAGGGATGCTTTGTGTGTGGATAAGTGTTTGGATAGAATAAATGCTTACCTAAGGGCTGTCTTTTACAAATATTGCAATTTTTTTTTTGAAGAGAACATGCATTCCTTGTTAAGAAATAGAGCAAAAGCATAAGAAGACAAGAATTGGTGGAAAAGCCTTTAAGCCATTCTCAACACTTGTTCTCAGGATGTTAATTTTTAGTACCAGGATTTGACTGCCTCTAGATCCAGATCTCATTGAAAAATCCTTAGTTGATAATGTCCATTGTCAACACCTCATCAATAGATAAGGATGACAACTCACAAGAAGGTGGTTAGACTTTGTGATTGTCTAGGGACTCACAATCTAACATTCACCCCATCTGAATCATAAGTATGAATAGTTATACTAGTAAAACAAGATGTATTTGCATAATCTGGTATCATCTTCATTCTTCATTCTGAAACTTTTGAACTAAGCTTCGATGAAGATATGCTTGAAAAACTGCCAATATGGATGATGAATGGTTCATTTGAAATGAACTTTCAAAGAGAGTAGAATTTCTAGAAGTGAATAGCCTCTATGTCTGAGCATTCCACTGGTAATTCAGTGAACAAATAGTATCACTGAAATTCTCTTTGAATTTAGGCAGTTAGGTGCCCAACAACATCCCGATGAGTAGTCTATTTGTTTGTAGATAGCCTGTTGGGGAGACTCCTTGCTACGTTAGAATTCCCAAATTCTATTTGAATTTTGATTTTTCGATTGATAGGACTGTTACCACAAAATCTAGTAGCCTAGGGAAACAATGAGATCAGCCACCATTGTCACCGTAGTGGCTATTCTTCTGTTGTTCTATGGTTGGATATTATCCCCACAAGGAAGGCTTCCCCAACAGGCCTTAGAGATTAAGTAAAGTAATGAATCCTAGGCTAAATACCCTTCTAGAAGCCTGTTAATTAGACACCCCAGAACTGTATTCAATAAGGTTGGGCTCTGGGTGAAAATGAGGTAATGTGTTCAAAGAATCTATGACTAATCTAAAGAGTTGAGATAAGTACAGAAGATGCTCAAATAGATTCCAAATACATGCTACCATTAATTAAACAATTGCAGTTCTTAATTAGGATTTGAAATAAAGACACTTTACAAGTTACAACATGCAAAATCTATGACTACAATAATAAAAAACAGCCTATAAATGAAGATAGACAATAAAATATCAAAGGCTATTGAATAGGTAAACAAGAGAAAGGCTAAAGCAAATTTTCAATGGCTGAAATGCACAAAACAGCTAGGAAACCCTAGATTATAGCTGAAAAATGCATAAAAAGTGATATTTTTATTTTTCAACTTAGTAGATGCAGATCCTAACTCCAATTATATGACATTTAACGTGTTTTATGCTATTTAATGCAGATTTTGCAAAACCCTAACCCTAGTTTACCATGAAAAATAAGAAAAGATAAAATTTTAGTGAAGATTGACACACAGTGCCTTCAATCAATTGAGTATATGGAGTCAAATAGATGAGGGCAAAGGTGGAAGACCTTGGATGGAGAGAGAAAGAGAGAAGAGAACCTCTCAATCTAACTATAGTGACTTTCACAAAGAGGAGGTTTAAATTCAAGGAATGCTATTCTAGGTTTCCTTGATAGATACTTGGTGACAAATTTTGCATATGGAGATTTTAGAGCCAATAAAAATATAACATATCATGAAGACTTCATAAAAAACCCTAATTCTATGATAAATCTGGCTTAAAGAGATATAGTCCAAGAGAATCTATATTCTTTGGTCCCAAACCAGCTGCATCCAAAAATGCATGCAACTTGTTCTGCTGTGCCAGAGACATCCACTGGTAAGAATACTTAGCTCTAGTCACCCTAGATCGGACATGGTACACAAAGGGCCCTTTTGCAAACTCCCTTTTCTATTCTTTCTTATGTTTGAGCTGCTTTCTAAGCCTTGCACTACACAGCCGAAGTGTTGGCCACTTGCACCAAGTACTTTGTATTTTGGCACCCTTCTCTCTGGCAGTCGAAGCCATCCAGTTAAGAAATTCACTTCCATCGACAAATATGGTTAACAAGTTAACAACCTTTTATTATGGTGAATTGGATATGCCTTTGCAAGAAATTTGAAGGCATAATGAACACTATGCTATACAATGCCCTTTTAGCAACCCAATGACAATTTCCAAATTAATTTCCAATAGCAATTACATTAACTGTAAATCACATTGAAGTAATTGTAGATAGAACATGAACAATAAAATGCAAAAGACAAGCCAAAGAAAAAAAACCCCAAGATGGGGAAAATCCTTTGATCAATTCTTCTTATTATTATATCAAATGTTCAACAAAGAGAGAGAGTACAATAAATCCAAAATTGACTTGCCAAATGATAGTCAAAACAACCCTGTCAAATCTGAAGTCAACAACAATCAATTCTGCCCTAACCAAAAAGTCAACACTGGTCAATGCAACAACAAACAGTCCTTTATGCAGCTCGGTCCAACCTAGTCAAACTTGGCCTTCTTTGTTGGTCAAAGTCAGCCCAAAACAGTCATGAAAACAACAGTGAAACTCTGTGGTCAACTCTGCGGTCAACCTTTCGATGGTTTGTGGTCAAAGTCAACAAAATGCCTTGGTTCCTATGCCAATAAATGCGGCTTTCCAAAAATGAAATTCTGACCCAAAAATCGCAGTGAAATGTGGTCAAAATACCCCTGGTCAAAGGCCGCAAACCTGCAACAAACTCTGAAATTTCGGACTTGTAATTTGTCCTTCTGCTGCCACACGTGTGAGGAAAAGAGATGCCCAATAATTTATAAGTTGTACGAACCAATCAGATGAGGAGAGAGAAGAATGTGTGAGATGAGATGATGCCAAATGAGGTTGGAGGTTTCTCTTATTTATACAAATCGTTGAGGGTGAAGTGACATGTCTCTTAAGGCTTCATGAGCCTACATGATGATGTGGCTGACTTTGACAATTTGCATGTGTGTGCATAAATTCAAAAACACATTTCTACTCATCCAAATTTAATGATCTTTAGGTCGATTTTGGTCCTTTTGAAAAGAGGAGTTCAATGCAATAATCATCTCCATCAAATGAGCTATTCAAAGTGGAATTTGGCCCTAGTTTCCAATTTTATCACTCCCTCTCAACTAGGGAGAATTCCACCTGCCAATCCATCCATCATCATGCCATCTTGTCATCATGTACCATCTTTGCTTCTCGTCTCAACTCTAGTGAACATTGATATAGATAATGAAGAAGAATCGATCGAGAGTGAGTCACAAGACCTTACCACTCTCCATTGATAGAAGTCAGTCCAGGGGTAGAACGCTAATCAAACTTGATCCTAGATCAAGTTTTTGAACATCATGCATCCTAGACATAGGGAGTACGACACTACACGATGTGTCCATCTATAGTGCTATGGTCCTTATCCACTTTTCCCAACTCATTGGCTAGATGAGAGGTACTTCCCATGAGTCCTGAACTACATGGGTAGGATGTATGCTGGGGCATCCGCAGGAGAAGGTGAACCACTCTTCCTGCTCATATTCCATAGGAGAAGGTGAACCACTCATCCTATGCATATATCATCAATCGTAGGGGAAGGTGAACCACTCACCCTACACACGTGTCATCAATCATAGGGGAAGGTGAACCACTCACCCTACACACTTGTCAACCATCACGGGGTATCGTAGGGGATGGTGAACCACTCACCCTGTACACAACACACCTATAGAGGAAGGTGAACCACTCACCCTATGGTCTCTAATAGCTCTAAGAAGTACCCCAAGCCCCCAGGAGCTCCCTGAGCTCAATGTCCAACTCAAGCGGGACCCTCATGGGAGGGTCCTTCCACGACTCCAAGTCTCTCTCAAAAGGATAAGAATTTGACTTTCCCAAGGGCTTCGTGAGGATGTCTGCAACTTGCTCATCAGTCCTTATGTGTTGGAGTCTTATTGCTCCCTGTTGTACCATATCTCGGATTAAGTGGTACCTGATATCAATGTGCTTGGAGTAGTCGTGGAACACGAGATTCTATGAAAGGCGAATCCTACTCTGGTTGTCGCAGTAGATCACGGTGGTATCCAACATGTGCTCAAATAGCTCACTGAAGAGCTTCCTCAACCACAGTTTCACAATAGGCCATACCAATAACAATGTATTCGGCCTCAATGGTGCTTAGAGAAACCGATATTTGCTTCTTGCTCCTCCAAGAAATCGAAGCAGACCCCAAAGAGAAGCAACATCTTGATGTGCTCTTTCTATCCACCACATTGCCAGCCCAGTCAACATCAAAATATCCATGAAGCCTCAAATTCCTCGCAGTGTATCTCAGCCCATAGTTGATTGTGCCAGGCTCAACCATAAACCGACTCAAAGTATTCACAATGAAGCATATGTTGGTCGAGGGTACCAAATTTCAACATCACCCTACACACGTGTTGTCAATCGTAGAGGAAGGTGAACCACTAACCCTACACGCATGTCAATCATTATGGGGTATTACAGGGGAAGGTAAAGTCTACACAACGTACCTATAGGGGAAGGTGAACCACTCACCCTATGGTCGCCCATAGCTCCAAGAAGTACCCCAAGCCCCCAAGAGCTCCTAGAGCTCAATGTCCAACTCAAGCGGGACCCTCATGGGAGGGTCCTTCCATGACTCCAAGTCTTTCTTGGAAGGCTAAGAATTTTGCCTTCCCCAAGGGCTTCGTGAGGATGTCTGCAACCTGCTCATCAATCTTGATGTGTTGGAGCCTTATTGCTCCCCATTGTACCATATGCCAGATAAAGTGGTACTTGATATCAATGTGCTTGGAGCGGTCGTGGAACATGGGATTCTCTGAAAGGCGAATCTCACTTTGGTTGTCGCAATAGATCACGATGGTATCCAACACGTGCTCAAATTGCTCACTGAAGAGCTTTCTCGACCAAATAGCTTCACAACAGGGCATACTAGTTGCAATGTATTCGACCTCGACGGTGCTTAGAGCAACCAATTTTTGCTTCTTGGTCATCCAAGAAATCAAAGTAGATCCCAATGAGAAGCAACATCCTAACGTGCTCTTTCTATCCACCACACTGTCAACCTAGTTACTATTAGAATATCCATGTAGCCTCAAATTCCCGACAATGTATCTCAACCCATAGATGATTGTGCCACAGAGATATCTCAAGAGATTCTTAGCAACAATCCAATGTATGTGATGAGGCTCAACCATAAACTGACAAAATGTATTCACAACAAAGCATATGTCCGGTCGGGAGTTTACCAAGAACATCAGGGCCCCCACAAGTTGTCGATACTTTGAAGGGTTTGCCAATTCGGGCCCAACATCACTTCGACATAACTTCTTGATGTTGAGTTCCATTGGAGTAGATACAGACATGCAATCCTCCATCCCACATCTTTCTAGCAACTTCACAATGTATTTTCCTTGAGAAAGGAAAATCTCGCCTGGCTTTTGTTAAACCTCCAGGCCTAAGAAGTAATGCATCAGTGCTAGGTCCTTCATCTCGAACTCGGAAGTCAACTCCCTCTTGCATTGATAAATGAGAGGGTTCACATCGGCTAGAAAGAGATCATCAACGTAGAGGACCAAAATAAGAGGCATGTCCTTTTCAACCTTGAAGTATAGGTTAGGATCAACATAACTCCTTGTAAATCCCATCTTCACAAGATAACTGTCAATCCTCTCGTACCAAGCGCTAGGGGCTTGCTTCAACCCATAGAGGGCTTTCTTCAACCTATGTACATGTGTCCTTCGATCTTGTACTTCGAACCCCTGAGGTTGTTCCAAGTAGACTTCCTCCTTAAGCGAGCCATGCAAGAAAGCGGTCTTGACGTCCATTTGATGTAGACTCCATCCTTGGTTGACAGCGAGAGCAATAATAGATCAGATAGTGGTATATCAGGAAACCGGTGTGTTGACCCTGCCGTCTACACCTACTTACAAGTTAGTGCGAAAAGCCTTTAACCCCACAAGGTGTGGTTGGTGGTAAGGAACCTAGAGAAGGGGCCGTCACCTATTCCCAACTCTCTTTGTTTAAGCTCTCTCCTAGGTTAGCCAAGGGGGTTGGTCCCTAAATGGAAAACTAAGTTAGAAGATTTCTAGGAGATGTTAAATTAAGATTACCTGAGATTGTGAGCAAATAAAATGAAATAAACTTTAATAACCATCAACACATGAGATAATGATTAACATATATGAAACTAGTGCCTTCAAATATTTCTTTTAAGAATAAATAATACTTGCTCAAAATTAAATGAAGTGTTTCAAATTGAAACACAAGTAACCCTGTCAATCAAACAAAAGATGTTAGCAATACATGATACCAATACAAGATATAAAATTTGCTTTCAAGAAATGCTTTCAAAATTCATATAATCATTCACAAATTCAAAACATGTATGAAAACAAATATAGAGTGACTTGTAAAGGAGAGCAATTTAAACTTTACTTGCAAAAGTGAACTGAACGATTCTTTCCTAAATAAGATAATCAAATCAAAACATTTGTATCAATGACAAGTACATGAAAGCATTTGCAAGTAAAATAGTAAGATGTGTTAGCATGAAGTGCACCTAAACTAAAATTTGATGCAATTATCTTCGTTGCTTTTAATCTAAAATGCCTAATGTAGATGTGACCTTTGTTCCGACTATTTTGAAACAAGTCTCTTATGTGAGTTGTGGAAGGGTTCCAAGAGAGACAACGAAGGCTATAGTAACGATACCTTCTTTGGATTACCAAACACACTCGATGCCTCCAGCATTGTAGAGATTGTGGCTTTAACGATTGCAAGGTCACCGTGTTAACCACATAAGAGGGTCTATGTCCTTCAAGTTGATGAAAGAAAGGGATCCCTATGAAATATCTTTCAACCAATTTTATGCTTGGAGGTAAATTGATTAAAAATGCAACTATATTAAAAGCCCTAACATGTAATGCAAGTAAGATTACAAATGTTTTGCAAAAATGGAAAAATTTCAAGAAATGGAAATATGCTCAACAAGATAACTTAGATAGTTGCTCGAAATAATGCAACATACATAATGCTTCATAAACATATAAGATTGTGATTTTGAAAATAATTGCTTTGACAAATGATAACAATAACCAACTAAAGCAATAAAACTTGCAATTTATATGCTTGCAAAAATAGCAAATAACTTAAAATAAATGAGCATATAAACAATGAGCCTATTGTGAGGCCAACATGAAGCAAATGGTTAAACTAACTAAATCAATTTTGCTACTTGAAATGAAATGCTTTGCATAAAATGAAATAAATTTGCTCCAAAAGTAAAATTTAAATTTGTACTCTAAAGCAAAACTTGAAGTTGCAAAGCGCATAATGGAAATAAGTAGCAAAAACAAATTTAGAAAATTTGATTGTGAAGGTGAAGTTGTGTTAATTTTAAGGCATGCACGATGAAAACTAAGAAAACAAATGCAAGATCAAACCACCCACAAGTTTCTCCTTTTGGAAAATTTTGGAAAAAGGAGAAAATGATGCCTTGGGTGAAAACCTAAGCTCCCACAAGAAAAACTAAACTTTTATTAGATGTTACAAGATGAGGCACCTTCCAAGAGGTCTCAAGTAAAACCTCAAGAGGGATCTTTACAATGTGTGAGGCTTCTCAAGCTCTAGATCTCCTTCTTGAAAGTCAAATTCAAAACAAGGAAAGTACAATGAAAAAGCTCACAAGATTGAAGAAGTTAAGTGTTTCTTGATGTATCAAAGTTTGACCTTCAAGATTGAATGTAATGTTGCACAAGACAAGGAGCCAATCCTCCTCAAATGTCCACGACCTTGCCAAATTGCAGCCCTCCTCTTTGTCCATAGCCTCCTCAAAAAATCAACTTTGAAAGTAATTGAGAGGTGCTACATGGAAAATGTTGGAGTTTGTGTGATCCTTCCTTGATGCTCTTATCATGAACACTCTACCTATGGGTTGCAAGATCATGAAACAAATTAGTGTAGAGAGAATATGAAAACAACTAAATAAAATACAAATAATATACAAGAAACCAAATCAAGTGATGGGAGTGAACCCCATCACTTGGTTTAGCTTGGAAAAACTCTCAAATAGCTAATATGAATCAATGAAGCACTATTTTAAAAGATTTAAATTTTAAATTGATTGCATGTATACAAACTATGCACAAACGAATCCTTGCAAGACACTTTTTGTAAGATAAACTAAGTGAATCCAAATAACAAATGAGAGTTTCTTTAAAAGTGCTCCAAGAGTGGGTTGGTCTCCCAAAGACTTCCCCTCACGCTTGATCCAACAAATTTTCTTCTACAATACTCAAATCAAATATTAGTCCATATAGATTCAGATAAGAAAACAATGAATTGAAACTCCTAGAAGTTTATTTGAAAACAAACTAGAACTTTCAAACTCGAGAGCCTACTTTCAAATCAAATGCCAATACAAGATAACTTTGCAATAACAAGTTTACAAGAATGTATGGAAATAAAAATGATTCAAAACATAGAAAAGATTATACTAATAGCTCACAATGCATCATGCTCCAAAGAAAGAACACCCATGAATAGACCCCCAAAGTCTTTTTATTGATATTCTTAAAAAGTGTACAAAGTAGTAGCACTTCCGCAAGCACAATAGCTAGTAAAACAATGGATACTATATGAGAGCCCATGGCTCCATTATATAGAAGAGTTGAGAGCAAATCTCAATGTAGAAGTGATTAAACAATGAGGTGACAATCCTAAAGAGAAATTCGAATTTGTTGAATGGAGCTCCAATGTTAAGTGTAAAAATCGATTTCTGATGAGTGGACATCATTTTCTTCTTCTCTTATGTGCCAAATTCGAATTTTATGATGAAATGACATTTGTAGATGGGTGGTAACCCATGTGGGGAAAATTTCCCACAAAAATCTCACCAAATATTCTCCCAAATCCTCCCAAATGTGCATTAACTTCACAAATTCGAATTTCCAAGTAAGCAACTTTATCATTTAATGCTAGAAATTCGATTTTATTCGAGCACATGGCATTTCCTTAGGAGTCCACATCACCTTGGGACTTCACTTTAGCTTCTCCATAATTTTCCACCTCATTTAACATGTATTGATATTTATATTTCTCCATTCATTTAATTTATGGCTTAATTAATTGCCAGATTTCCAACTAAACTTAGGAAAAGTGGGTTTTGAGGGTTCAAATCACATTTTTAATCCCTCAAAGTGTGTGATAGTAGAAAGTTGAGGGTGAGAGGTACAAGTTTTATTACTCATACTCCATACAACTTCTCTAGACATCACTTATTACATTACAAATACTTCTTTTATTGCAATTTTTGCTCCGCGGGAAATCTAAAAAATTAAAAAATGACTACCTAGACCTAACCAAATTCCACACTTTTTGTGTGAACTAGTATGATAATAAACATTGACCCTAGACACTAGAACTCACCCAAGGCCTCACCATCAAGCCGTGCTTTGACTTTGGGGTATATTTGGAGGAAAAAACCCAATTAATTATTAAGTTATGGTAGGAAGATGATAATTAACCAAGTGAAAAAAACCTCTCAGAGTAATATTCACTTGTTGGAAAGGTCCCAAGCTACCTAGGCCTGTTACCTGACTCAAAACTCATCATACTAGCATCACTTATTACAATTTCCGACAAGGTGTGGAATTTGGGTACAACAAAAAATGACGAGAAGAAGAAGTAGAGTTTAAAAACTTTGATAATATGATGATATCTGATGGTACAAGTATCCTTTGGTACATCCTTGGGCATGGAGTCTTCAGATAGTCATCAAGTGCCACTCGAGAGGTCAACAACATGAAAATGTCTCGTCATAGTCCACTCCTTCCTTTTGAGGGAAGCCATGAACTACAAACCTGGCCTGATATTTTTCAACACTCCCAACAACTCCATGTTTAATTTAGTAAAACCATTCTGAAGTGACCATGAACTTGTCCTTAGATCTAGGCACCATGTCCCAGACATCATTCTTCATGATTGATTCATATTCCTCATTCATCGTATCCTTCCATACTTGGTTCTTTACGACTTCTTCGAATGTGCATGGTTCAACTTGAACAATAGTACTCATGGCAGCGGAATACCCTTCATACCTGTTTGACTTCCTACTTTCGCAAAATGTCCCTCTTGGAGTAGTATGTCTTTCAACATCTTAGAGAGTATCTTTGAGCGATAGTGGTTTCTTCCTAGAGGAAGAGGGATCACCAGCATGTGGATCAATATGATCCATTGGACCATCCACATTGGGTATAGGCTCATTTGTCAGAGGTTTATCCTATTTTTTGGCAACATCATCGTCCTTCCTTGGGATAGGGAGATGTTTGGCTTTCCCAAGGGCAGTATCTTCATCAAAGGTGACATCACGACTTACGTCCACATCTCTTTGACTAGGCACATAGATTCTATATGCCTTTGAATTTCACTGTAGCTGACGAATATTCCTTTCTTCCTAGAAGCTTCCAAGTTATTCCTTTTCTTTTCAGGCACGTGAAAATACACGGGACAACAAAATATTCTAAATTGAGAAACATCAGGTTTCTTACCAATGAAGACTTCTTCGGGTATCTTGAAATCCAAAGCTTGATGCAGGCTCCTATTTTGAACATAGATGACAGCATTGACAACTTCTCCCCATAAGAATTTCGACTGACCTTGATCATGGAGCATAGCACTGGTGGCTTGCATGATTGTTTGATTCGTCCTTTCAACAACTCCATTCTGCTTAGGGTTGCATGGAACAATTGTCTCCCTCTTGATGCTAGCCTCTCTACCAAAGTCATTGAGTTCATTTGATTCACATTCGGTTCCATTGTCGGTCATCAATATCTTGATCTTCTTCCTTGTTTGATTTAACACCAATGCTTTGAAAGAATATAACCATTTGAACACTTCATCCTTCCTCTTCAAGAAATAGATCCATGTTTTGCGAGAGTAGTCATCCACAAAGATTGCATAATATGAGTATCCCCCCAATGATGTTACAGGTAACATACCAGATAGGTCAAAATGGACCAATTGAAGAATATCGATAGTCTTGCTTTCACTATAAGGGAATGATCCCTTTGTATGTTTCCCAATTGCACAACCCTGACAAACACCTTCATGATTCATGTTGAACTTGGACATACCTGTGACCATCTTTCTTACCCCAGGTAAGGTTTTGTAATTTGTAATGCAAGTGGGAAAACCTCTGGTGCCATAGCTCAGATTGAAGAGAAGTATCGCTTGTCAAATCTCCCAAAGGACTTCCTCCAACTTGATAGAGACCATCAACCCTAAATCCTAAAGTAAATGCATCTTTAGGGTTTCATTGCCAAATACATACCTTTCCATCAACGAATGCTACCTTGAAGCATTTATCTTCCATTGTAGAAATAGACTCCAGATTCTTCTTTAGATCGGGCATATACAATACTTCTTGTAGATGAATGGTTTGACCTTGATTCAAGTGAAGAGTGCCAGTTCCTATCCCTTTCACGGGGTAGGTGGTATTATCTCCAAGTATGATCTTCAAATTAGACTTCTTTTCAGTCGAATTTGAGAGGGCCTTCTTGTACCCAGTAAAGTGCCTTGAGGCTCCACTATCAGTCAACCAATGTTCCAAGGTATTTGGAGGAGAGGCAGTAGATAGAGCAGAAATATGTTGATTTATGGTAGCATTGGATGTGCTCTAGCCTTGTAACTTTGTATATAGGCTAGGACACTTGTATTCCATAAAACCCAGAAATGGTTTTGGAAAATTCCTCTTAGAGATGGTTTAATTAAAATAATTAATCGTTTTTTAATGTTTTCCTAAGTCTAAACTTAGGGAAACTGATTAATTAAAAGGTATTAATTAAACTAAGTGTGAATCTTCTAGAGAAAGTCATGGATCACCTCCAAGTTAATCTTAGCCCTTGATTATGTTTTAATCTTGGCCGTTGAAGGTTCAACAGAAGAATATAAGGAGGGTGGGGGGCCTATGGAAATTACATTGGAGACACTCGTGCCATTGAGCATTTTCAAATTTGTGTGAGGAGACATAGCTTTTGATCATAATCGAATCACTAGGGCAGGGTTTGCTAAGTGATTTTGATTCAGTGATCAGATTCAGAGAGGGGCAGAAGTAGAGACTGGTCAAGAGGACCAGGAGTGCATTTCAGAGAGAGGCAGCGGTGACGCAGAGAGAGACAATGCAGTTTTCTAAAGAGGTGAAACAGTCCCTGCAGAAAATCACGCAGAAGCAGCGCAGTATCTCTTGGAGTCAGTCCAAAGAAAGCTAGAGGCTGGGGTTTTTGAGCTAGGAGGGCCAAAATCCAGTCTTAGATCAGCTAGATCAGTTGCAAAGGAAGGTGAAGCAGTTCCTCAAGCTTGCCCACGCAGGCTTGCGCGGTTCCAGCGCAGGCAATCATGCAGAGGCAGTGAGGGCTTCACCAACGATGTCAAATCAGCCAAAGACTTGCAGAGTGAGGTGTATCTCACATTTTTCACTAGATTGTCTAGATTTCTCTGAAGGGTTTGTCAGATGTTGGCACCCTAGTTGTACTCAAGATTCTGTTGCTTAATACTACAAATCCTCAGATTTGCTACACCGGTTTTCCGGAGTTGAGTTTTTTCGGGGACTTAATCCAAAAATAACTGTGTCAAATGTGGATGTTTTTCATTGTATTTTGTTCAGATTGTTTCAGCACTTAGATTTATTCCGCAACATTATTTGTGTAGATTGCTTCAGAAATTACTTTGATATTTCACTATAATGAAATAATTATGAAACATAATAGAAGAAGTAATTCAGATTTGTTGCAGTAGGAATCCGGATCTAGGATTTTTCACATGGTATCAGAGCTTATTCATGCTGAAGTGCAGGTGAAACACAAGTGAACCAGCAGATCAGCGCGGAAGAGTCTGGGATCTGCGTAAGCAGCAACAAACCCTCCCATAAATTATGCTGTCCAGGCCAGGAGGGCATTCCAGTGCATAAAAGCCTCCCTCTGAGAGAGTTGACAGAGGGGTAAGCTTTTTCAGTTGCAGATGAGGCAGTGTAGTAGACCAACGTAGCTGAAGGAGGCAATTATTGCACAGTAGTAAGAGCCAGTGCATAAGTGTCAGAAAATTTCTGAAAAACATAGTTGGGGATTTATTAACCTCAGAGAGTTTCTTACTCAAAGAAGCTCAGTATTTCCCGTGCAGTAGCCGAAACAATGACTTACTCCACAAGGAGTGCGTAAATTTAGCTGAGCAGAGGGTTAGAGAAAGAAATCGACAGTTGAGGAGATGGCCAACAACGGACTGCGTGACCAAGATAGATTGGAGGGTGCCTCCAACTATGTTATTTGGAAATCAAGGATAGAGTTTCTCCTTGATGAGCATGATCTGAAGGCCCTCATAAAAAGTGCAGTTGAAGAACCCTTGGATGCAGCGCATCTGAGACAATTCAAGAAGAATATGGCAAGAGCTAAGCGATTAATCCTAGATGGCGTGAAGGATCATATTGTACCTCACATAACAGCTAAGAACACTGTTAGAGAGATGTGGGTAGGGCTAGAAAAACTATACCAGGGATCTTCCGAGCAGCGAAAGATGTACCTTGAAGAGAAGATGCGTAATACCAGGATGAAGAAGGGATAGCGTTTTGACTCCTCCTTGTCTCGTATTCAAGATAACCGAGACCAACTGTTAGCAGTAGGGTCTACTCCTAGAGATTCAGAGCTAGTAAGGCTCACTCTGAACTTTGTTTCAGAGGATTATCAGGTCTTTGTCCAAAGTATTCTGGGCAAAGAAAGACTTCCGGGATGGGAAGTCATGTGGGCAGCCTTACAACAAGAAGAGTTGAGGAGAGATCTCCTCAAAATCCATTTGGAAGATGGCAACAACGGTTCAAAGGTCAAGAAGGAGGAAGAAGATAACACTGCCCTTGCATCAAAGGGGCAACAGAAGCAGAAGAAGAAAGATCTGTGTAAGATCAACTACTTCAGGTGTGGGGAAATGGGACATTATGCCACACAGTGTCCTCTTAAGAAAAATGATAAAGAGGAGAAGGAAGATCCACAAGCAGGAGCTGCCAAGATTGAGGCAGAAAAAGATTGTGCTATGTTAGCTCATATTCCGAAAGGAGAGAAATGGGCTGACTTGGAGTTGTGGATCCATAATCTACAAGGTGGCAGGATCCTTGAGTATTTACGAACTCTTGGATCACATGTGAGCTACGACAACCTAAAGACAGTAGCAGGATGGATAGTTGCAGCGGAAGATGAGAAGATAGTTCAATGGCTAGCAGTACTACAGCCTGATCAGCGCAGAGAGAGCAACAACATCAGCAGTTGAGTAGTAGCAGCGCAGTGCAGTGCAGTGCTCACACAGTGCAAAGCAACAACAATGCAGTATTTTCAAAGAGCTAGTGCAGAAGCTAGCAACAATCAGTCTTATTTTTTAGTTGCAGATTAACTTGTTCAATTTCGGATGTTTTTCTGTTGCAAGTAGCAACAATGCAGCAACAACAGTAGTTGAGCAGCAACAGCAGATGAGCAGCAACAACGCAGTGCACAAGTGGTGCAACACAGTGCAGAGTAGTGCTCATGCAGTGCAGAGCAGTGCTCACGCAGTACAGCAGCATGGTTGCAGAATTCAGAGGGAGTTGCATTACAATGGTAGTTGGCAGCAGTATGCAGAGTCAGCTGCAGTGCATATGCAACATTTTCTTGTGCAGTGTTGGTGAGCAGCATCAACAACACAACAACAGATGTTCCAGAAGTCAGAGCAGCACATTGAGTTGTTTTGCTAGAGCACTTTCCTCGCTAAGAGGGAGTGTTGATTTATGGTAGCATCGGATGTGCTTTAGCCTTGTAACTTTGTATATAGGCTAGGACACATGTATTCCATAAAACCCAGAAATGGTTTTGGAGAATTCCACTTAGAGATGGTTTAATTAAAATAATTAATCGTTTTTTAATGTTTTCTTAAGTCTAAACTTAGGGAAACTGATTAATTAAAAGGTATTAATTAAACTAAGTGTGAATCTTCTAGATAAAGTCATGGATCACCTCCAAGTTAATCTTAGCCCTTGATTATGTTTTAATATTGGCCGTTGAAGGTTCCACAGAAGAATATAAGAAAGAGGGTGAGGGGCCTATGGAAATTACATTGGAGACACTTGAGCCATTGAGCATTTTTGAATTTGTGTGAGGAGACACAACTTTTGATCAGAATCGAATCACTAGGGTAGGGTTTGCTAAGGGATTTTGATTGAGTGATCAGATTCAGAGAGGGGCAGAAGCAGGGATTGGTTAGGAGGACCAGGAGTGCATTTCAGAGATAGGCAGCAGTGATGCAGAGAGAGACAACGCAATTTTCTGAAGAGGTGAAGCAGTCCCTGCAGGAAATCACGTAGAAGCAGTGCAATATCTCTTGGAGTCAGTTCGAAGATAGCTAGAGGCTGGGGTTTTTGAGCCAGGAGGGCCAAAATCCAGTCTTAGATCAGCTAGATCAGTTGCAGAGGAAGGTGAAGCAGTTCCTCAAGCTTGCCCACGCAGGCTTACGCAGTTCCAGCGTAGGCAATCATGTAGAGGTAGTGAGGGCTTCCCCAACGCTGTCAGATCAACCGGAGACTTGCAGAGTGAGGTATATCTCACATTTTTCACTAGATTGTCTAGATTTCTCTGAAGGGTTTGCCGGATGTTGGCACCCTAGTTGTACTCAAGATTTTGCTACTTAATAATACAAACCCTTAGATCTGCTGCACCGGTTTTCCCGAGTTGGGTTTTTCCGGGTACTTGGTCCAAAATTAACTGTGTCAAATGTGGATGTTTTTCATTGTATTTTGTTCAGATTGTTTCAGCACTTAGATTCATTCCGCAACATTATTTGTGTAGACTGCTTCATAAATTACTTTGATATTTCACTGTAATGAAATAATTATGAAACATAATAGAAGAAGTGATTCAGATTTGTTGCAATAGGAATCCAGATCTAGGGTTTTTCACAAAATAAGATAAAACTCATTTTGTTTTCTACAACATTAGTTTCATCATACCTGGCATTTTTTGTCCTCTTGGGAGGTCGACCATTTCCATTTCGAGCAGCGGGAGCATTCCTCTTTTCTTTTTTGCTGAACCTGTTGTTCCTTTGATTGCAATTGCTTTTGAAATTGTTATGGTTGTTGTTATCATCATCCCTTGGAGAATTCTTCTTGTGAGGATACTCTCTAGCATAGTGGCTAGACCTGTTGCAATTATAGCACCTTCTTTGACCTTGTTTCCTTGGACCAACATTATTCTTCCTCTTTGCATGAGCAAAGAAGGCAATGTTGAGATTTTAGGTGGGCATCAGATGTGCTCTAGCGCCGAAACTTTGTGGAGGGGCTAGAACAGATGAGATCTCCAAGACCCAAAAATCGTTTGGAGAAATTCCACCCGGTGTGAAAGTTATTCAATAAATTAATTATTTTAATGGAGACCCTAAGTCTAACTTAGGAAAATAAAATAATTGAAAGGAATTAATTTAAACATGTGGGTGAGAATGTTCTAAGTAACATGGATCAAGTCTTTTCTAATCTTAGCCGTTGATTAGAGATTAGATCACGGCCGTTGATTTATCAACGAGAAAAGCATTAAAGGAAGGCTTGGGGTCAGTTGGAGAACACACACAGAGCGGTAGAACTTGAGCTAAGTCGAAATTCTGGGGCGCGGTTTGTTGAGAATTTTCGAGTGAGCTTGTAGTGCTTGTGAGGAGCAGATCAATGAGGGATTATTCTGATCCGAGGCTGAGAATACTAAGGTAGAGAGGCAGATCCGTACTAGGCAGCGTAGAGACTAGCAGGAGGGACGCAGCGTAGGCAGGCTCATGCAGAGGTAGCGCAGAGGCTGACGCAGAGGTAGCGTTGAGCCCAGAGGGGTGACGCAGGAGCAGCCTATGTTGCGCAGTGGCTATGCTGGGCAGGAGAAGTTGACGTAGAGGCTGGAGGAGTAGCGTGAGGGTTCCAGTGCGCCAGAAAGGGCTCGTATTCAATATTTTCATAGTAGTGCTTCCTCGACTAAATCAACCATATTTTTTGTCTCCGAGTGATAGGTACATCTGTCGTGAATTCTCTGTTGGGCAAACCATTATTGGTGCCCTTGATTGTATTCAAATATTCTGCTTAATAAACAAGCCCTCTCAGAGCTGTTGCACTAGTTTCCCGCATTGGGTTTTTCCGGGGACATTGTCCAAAAAATATTGTGTTCTTTGTCATGTGTGCATTATGCTTCAGTAAATGATATGTATGTATGTGTAGGCTGCAGTTGTGTTTACTTTGATATTTTACTGAATATTTCAGAAAATAACTTGTTAATTAAATCAAACAAGTAGGAGAAGTAAATCAAGATACTGCAGTAGGGTTTCTATATTCAGAAATTTTCACAGGCAGTAGGTTCATTTCCATTTAAGGGCTTGTCTGTCTCCATCATCCTTGTCTCCTCTTGAGTGCTTCTAGCCAATAACTCATCGAAACCAGGTATCTTGTCATTGTTGAGAATAGTGGTGACAAATACATCCCAAGGTCTTGTAAGGCCTCCGAGTGCAATGAGAGTGAGCTCTCTGTCAGCAATAACTTCTCCAATCGATAGTAGATCATTCTTGATTTGTGCTATTCTCATGAAATAGGATTTGATAGACTCCCCTTTGTTCACGTTGATATCCTTCAACTTGTTCTTGACAAAGAGAATTTGATTTGCATTATTTACTTTGAACATCCCAACCAAATTATCATACATCTCCTTGGAAGTTCCCAAATCAGAAACATAGGCAACCAAATACTTTTGAATAGCGTCAATCAAAATTTTCTTTGCTTTGACCTCACCTTTTCTATACTTTGTTTTAGTAGCAACCGGTGCATTTGAAGGAGGCTCCACCACCTTTCCCTGCACATAGTCCAAAACTTCATGCTCCTCTAAAGTCAGATCCAAAGTCATCTTCCATGCATGATTTATCAAATTTATCATTGAGCTTGTCCTCAGTTTTGAAGTAAGATGTAGATGCCATAGGGACTTGTCCAATAGATCTCTCTTAGTGATTGCTTTTCTCTTTCTTGCTTGGGCTTTGTCTTCACATGGGCTCTGATACCATGTTAATTTTAGTTAACAATGGTATGTTTTATGGTTTGCACAATTACTTCAATGATCTTTTAGCAGTCCAATGACAATTTCCAATTTAGTTTTCCAATAGCAATCACATTGACAGTAATTGTAGATAGAACATGAACAATAAATTGTAGAAGACAAGCCAAGACAAGATTGGATAGACTCCCCTTTGGCAGATGCCAAGGAAAAACCCCAAGATGGGGAAAATGATTGATCAATTCTTCTTATTATTATATCAAATGTTCAACAGAGAGAGAGAGTACAATGAAGTCAAAATTGACTTGCCAAATGATGATCAAAGCAGACCTGTCAAATCTGAAATTTCGTGCAGCAATCAACAACCCTAACCAGAAAGTCAACACAAGTCAAAGCAATAGCAAACTGTCCTCAAAGCAACTCTAGTCAAAATCAACCTTCTAAAGTGGTCAAAGTCAGCCCAAAAACAGTCATGAAAACAATGGTCAAACTTGGTCAAACTCTGCGGTCAGCCTTGCGGTCAATCCTGCGATTGGTCTGTGGTCAAAGTTAACAAAATGCCTTGGTTCCTTTGCCAATAAATGCGGCCTCCCAAAAAATGAAATTCTGACCCAATAATCACAATCAAATGTGGTCAAAACACCCCTGGTCAACGCTGGTCAAACTTGCAACAGAGTCTGAAATTTCGGCCCTGTAATTCATCCTTCTGCTGCCACACGTGTGAGGAAAAGAGATGCCCAATAAGCTGTACAAACCAATCAGATGAGGAGAGAGAAGAATGTGTGAGATGAGATGATGCCAAATGAGGTTTGAGGTTCTCTCATATTTATACAAGTTGTTGAGGGTGAATTGACATGTCTCTTGGGCTTCATGAGTCTACATGATGATGTGGCCGACCTTGAAAATTTGCACGCGTGAGCATAAATTCAAAAACATATTTCTTCTTATCCAAATTTAATGATTTTTAGGTCGATTTTGGTCCTCTCGAAAAGAGGAATTCAATGCAATAGTCATCTCCATCAAATGTGCTGTCCAAAGTGGAATTTGTCCCTGTGAAATTTTCACTTATGAAAATTATTACTGCAGTATTTGATTTATTTCACCTACTTATTTGATAAGTTATTTACTGATGCTTAAGTAAATTTTGAAATAAATACAGTTGCAGTACTTTACTCTAATCAAAAGTAGAAGAATGAAAATAACACATATAGCACAATAGAAACAACCACATGAACACAGTTATTTATACAAGTTGTTGAGGGTGAATTGACATGTCTCTTGGGCTTCATGAGTCTACATGTTGATGTGGCCGACCTTGAAAATTTGCACGTGTGAGCATAAATTCAAAAACATATTTCTTCTTATCCAAATTTAATGATCTTTAGGTCGATTTTGGTCCTCTCGAAAAGAGGAATTCAATGCAATAGTCATCTCCATCAAATGTGCTGTCCAAAGTGGAATTTGTCCTTGTGAAATTTTCACTTATGAAAATTATTACTGCAGTGTTTGATTTATTTCACCTACTTATTTGATAAGTTATTTACTGATGCTTAAGTAAATTTTGAAATAAATACAGTTGCAATACTTCACTCTAATCAAAAGCAGAAGAATGAAAATAACACATATAGCACAATAGAAACAACCACATGAACACAGTTATTTTTAGACAATTGTCTCCGAAAAAACCCAATATGGGAAAACCGATGCAGTAGATGAGGGTTTGTATTTATCTTTAGCAGTGAAAAGATCTTTTATAGAAGTTGTGAGGAGAAAAATAAAATAACATACACCTGATGTGAATTTTCCGACAATTCGGTAGAATTCCCGACACATGGGATGACCTCCTTCACCCTCTGCGTCAGTCTGCGTAGCCTCTCTGCGTAGTCCCTCCATGGACTGCGTAAGTCCGGGTGGAGGGCTTGCTGCTGCTGCTCAGCACTGCCCCCCCTTCACCCTTCTGCCTTTTTGCTTCTCTGTTTGCTGACTCCTCCCTCCTTCTGTCTCTCCAACTCCGCCTCTGCAAACTCACCCACTGAAATCGAATTCTGTTACTTCATAATCGATTTCCTTCGGGTACTGAGAATGTGCCCGACTTGCTTTCCAAATGACCCTCAAGCCTCTTCTTATAGTCTTCTCGCTGATGAATCAACAACCAAGATTATATCTTTAATCAATGGCTTAGATTAATAGATGACTTGATCTTTGTTTTCTAGAATATTCTCACTCTGCTTTATTAATACCCTTTAATTATTTAATTTCTCTAAGTTTAGACTTAGGGACCACATTAAAATAATTAATTAATTTAATAAAGCAAGATCCGAGTGGAATTTCCACAAATGACTTTTGGGTTCTCTGGATAACTGCTATTCAAGCCTCTCCACAAAATTTGAGACCTGGGACACTTCCCAATGCTATAAAATCAACAGTCCCTAGTTTCCAATTTTAATAGGGATTACCACTTGCCAACATATGACAAGGATCTCGCACAACCAAGTCTCATCTCTACTTGGGGGGATAACCCACTTGAAAAGGATCTCACACAACCAAGTCTCATCTCCCTCCCTGGACTGCGTAAGTCTGGGTGGAGGGCTTGGTGCTGCTGCTCAGCACTGCCTCCCCATCAACCTTCTGCGAGCTTGGTGCTGCTGCTTAGCACTGCCTTCCCTTCACCCTTCTGCCTTTCTGCTTCTCTGTTCGCTGACTCCTCCCTCCTTCTTCTGTCTCTGCAACTTCGCCTCTACAAACTCACCCACTGAAATCAAATTCTCTTACTTCAGAATCGATTTCCTTTGGGTACTGAGAATGTGCCCGACTTGCTTTCCAAATGAGTCTCAAGCCTCTTCTTATAGTCTTCTCGCTGATGAATCATCGACCAAGATTATATCTTTAATCAATGGCTTAGATTAAAAAATGACTTGATCTTCGTTTTCTAGAAGATTCTCACTCTACTTTATTAATACCCTTTAATTATTTAATTTCCCTAAGTTTAGACTTAGGGACCACATTAAAATAATTAATTAATTTAATAAAGCAAGATCCGAGTGGAATGTCCACAAACGATTTCTGGGTTCTCTGGATAACTGTTGTCCAAGCTTCTCCACAAAATTTGAGACCTTGAACACTTCCTGATACTATAAAATCAATAGTCCCTAGTTGCCAATTTTAATAGGGATTACCACTTGCCAACATATGACAAGGATTTTGCACAACCAAGTCTCATCTCTACTTGGGGGGATAACCCACTTGACAAGTATCTCACACAACCAAGTCTCATCTCTGCTTTTGGGGGGATAACCCACTTGTCAAGGATTTCGCACAACCAATTCACATCTCTGATTGGGGGGATAACCCACTTGTCAAGAATCTTATGCAACCAAGTCACATCTTTGCTTGGGGGGATAACGCACTTGGCAAGGATCTCACAAAACCAAGTTTCATCTCTGCTTGGGGGGATCCACTTGTCAACACATGACAAGGATCTCACACAACTAAGTCTCATCTCTGCTTGGGGGGATAACTCACTTGTCAAGGATCTCGTACAATCAAGTCACATCTCTGCTTGGGGGGATAACCCACTTGACAAAGATCTCACACAACCAAGTCTCATCTCTGCTTGGGGGGATCCACTTGTCAACATATGACAAAGATCTTGCACAACCAAGTCTCATCTCTTCTTGGGGGGATCCACTTGTCAACACATGACAAGGATCTCACACAACTAAGGCTCATCATCCATGACCACCTTCTCTAGGAAGGGTCACATCGATTAGTCCAAGTTGCTCTCTGAAAACCAAGAATTTCCCTTTCGGCAAAGGCTTGGTAAGAATATCGGCTATCTGGTCATCAGTCACTATATGATGGAGTCTTACTGCTCCTCTTTGCACCATATTCTGGATATAGTGATATTTGATTTCAATATGCTTGGACTTGTCATGGAACACAAAATTTTTTGCAAGTTGAATCCCACTCTTATTGTCATAGTAAATTACTGTCTAGAGCATGCTTAAACAACTCTCCAAAGAGCTTCCTCAACCATACTGCCTCACATCTAGCCATGCTAGCAACAATGTACTCAACTTAAGCCGTGCTGAGGGCTACAAACTTTTGCTTCCTGCTCATCCAAGATATCATGGCAGATCCTAAGCTGAAGCAACACCCAAATGTTTTTTTTTAACAGTAGAGTTACCAGCCCAGTCAACATTAGAGTACCCAAGTAGTCTTACATCTTCGATAGTATATTTCAATCCAAGGTTGATGGTCACATGCAGGTATCTCAACACATGCTTTGCAACAGTCCAGTGTGCATGAGATGGTTTAATCATATACTGGCTCAGAGTATTGACCGCAAAACATATGTTCAGTCTTGTGTTCATTAAGAACATCCGTGCCCCAATCAGTGGTCGATACTCATAAGGATTTGCCAAATCAGCACTTGCAACTTCACTACACAGCTTCTGGAAGTTCATCTCCATTGGAGTATTCATGGATTTAAATTCAGTCATACCAAATATTTCTACCAGTGTGACAACATATTTTCCTTGAGAAAGGAAAATCTCACCAGGTTTCCGCCATACTTCAAGACCCAAAAAGTAGTGCATCAAACGATATTTCATTTCAAATTTAAAAGCTAACTTTCTCTTACATTGGAGGATAAGAGGTTCACCACTGGTAAAAAAAAAATCATCAACATATATACCAAAATCAAAGGCATACCTTGGATTGTCTTGAAGTAAAGTTCTAGTAAAACCAAGCTTCATCAAGAAGCTTCCAATGCAGGCATACCAAGCTCTTGGAGCTTGCTTCAAACCATAGAGGGATTTCTTCATGAGTTTCCTATTCATGTACTTCAAAGCCTTGTGGTTGTTCCACAAATACTTCTTCCTTGAGGAAGCCATTCAGAAAAGTGTTGAAAATTCAATGGGGCAATGATTATGATTAATTCTATTTACTTGATAATTGCTTGAGTTTCCTTTTTACTTATTAGCTCTGTTCCTTATTATTATATGTGTGAAGCATCAAACAACTACCAAAACAAGAAGAACAATGACACAATATATCGGCTGCAAGCTAGGGCAAAAACCTCTCCTCTTGATAGGAAAACCCTTAATCTCTTCTCTTCCTTATAGATTCTTCAATTAACGAATTCCATGACCTTAAGACTGAGACCAATACCCTCCAAGACCAAGACCAACCTCTTCGGATGATGTGCCAACTTCAATCTAGTCAAACCTAGTCAAATCTCTTCCAGTAGCGCCTTTTTGACCTTCTGCTGCAGGATTTTTGGTCTCCTACTGCAAATCTGAAATTTTGGCCTCCCTGCAACTGCTGCTGCTACATGTGGGAACTTCAATCTTCTTCTAGACCCCTCCTCTGACCTTTGCTTGCCTTTCCCTAACTCTTGGAGCTTGAGAGAGACCCTTGGTGACCTTCACTTGACCTCTTTGCCTCCTTTTCTCCAAGATCGAACTTGTAGATGGATGCCCTAGGTCTGCTGCAGAAACCCTAGCCCTCTTTAACACGTGAGAGAGAGCATTAGCCCAAAAAAAAAAACTCCTTCGTCCTTCCTCTTCTTCGCTGCCTTCTCCTTCGTTAGAATGAGTGATGAGTGAGTGTGTCTCAAGGAGGATGGGTTCTCCTCTATATATAGGCTCTTCAAGGTGGACGTGGCTCTTCCTTTTAGGCCGACTTGCTAGCTGCCATGCCAACTTGGCCTTGGTGGGCATTCCGACACTTTTAAAGACAAAAATAATTTTCTTTACAAGTTACAATGTGCCTAGTGGTGTCTTCAACTTATGACAATGACTCTTTTGACTTCTTGACCTAGGGCACATCCTAGAAGCACTCAATGGGCGCTTGACCTATAAAATAAAAGACCCGGAGCATGAAACCCATGCTCCAAAATAATAATAATAATAATTTTTCTTTCATTTCATAATTTACAAGAATCATAAATACATTTCATACTTATGAAGACCGAACCTAGTTACACATTTTTAAACTCTCCCTCTTCACTAGGGAGGTATTCATAAGAGGTACATGGACATTCTCGATTTGAAGAAATCTCATAAGGAGAGTCGGATTGTTAACCCATCTGTCTAGCATCATATCAACCAACATTGTCACATAACAAGGCCTTGACTAATAATTCTATCTCTCCCCAAGATCAGAGCACAATGCTGGCGAGACCAATGATTTATAGACACTATCATCATTGTCTCCCAAGGTACATACTCCACTCGAGTGTTCACCGAGTATGAGCTTCTTTGGACTATTCTTATATTGGATAGCTAGTCCTCAAAGAATATCAGTCCACGATTACTCTTATCTTGGATACCCCACCTCATCCTCAAAGAGTATTAGATGCCAAATGGTTACCTAATCCTCCATTCTGTTTTCCCAAGTGAAGAAAAGAATAACGTGCCTATCTCTCCCTCTCAACTAGGGAAGATATATCAACCATGCCAAGCTTGTCTCTCAAATACACAAGCTTCTTGTTAGGAAGATATTTTGTCAATATGTCAGCTACTTGCTCATCAGTGGAGATATACTGTAGCTGCAACACACCATTTTGTATTAGCTCCCAAATATAGTGATACTTGTTGTTTATATGCTTTGTCTTTTCATGAAATATTGGGTCCTTAGACAATCGTATACAACTGGTGTTTTCACAATGTATCACTGTAGGGTCCATCTGTCCTTTGAATAGGTCAGATAACAACTTCCTTAACCAGACTGCTTCTCGGCTTACTTCATAGGCCACAACATACTCAGCCTCAGCACTACTCAAAGTCTTGCTTTCTGCTCATCCATGAGATCATGGAGGATCCCAAACTAAAACATCCTCCTGTAGTGCTTCTTCCATCCTATTCGCTGCCTCCCCAGTCGAAATCTGTATATCTAGTCAAGTGGACATCATTCCTTCTATCATAGTTCAGGTAGTAGTGGATAGTTCCTCGCAAATATCTCAGTATATGTTTTGCTGCTATCCGGTGATCATGCTTTGGCTCCACTTGGAATTGACTGGGAATGTTTAATGCAAAACATATGTCTAATTGAGTATTCACCATGTACATCAGTGAGCCAATCAGTTGTCTATATCGAGAAGGATCCACTGAGCTCAATTGAGAACTTCTTAGTCTCTTCAAGTTAGTGATCATCAGAGTGGTCACAGGTTTGCAATCCATCATATCAAACCTCTTCAACATCTTGATCACGTACTTCCCTTGACCTAGATAAATACTATTAGGTCCTTGCTAGACTTCTAGTCCTCCAAATAGTAATGCATCAGCCCAAGATCCTTCATGTCAAATTCCGCTACTAGTTTCTTATTGCATTCTTCAATTCGACCTTCTACAACATTGATATAAAGGTTTGGATCATTAGAACATTTTGTGAAGCCTATTCTTTGTAGGACTGCATCCATTCTAGCATACCATGCCCTTGGTACTTGTTTGAGGCCATATAATGCTTTCTTCAATTTGCAAACATATGCCTTCCTATATTTAACTTCAAATCCCAAGGGTTGCTTTATATAGACTTCCTCATCAATTGTACCATTCAGAAATGCAATATTGACATCCATTTGATGGATGTTCCATCCCATCGATGCTGCTAGAGAGACCAATGATCGAATTGTTGTATACCTTGCTGTCGGAGCAAATGTCTCTTCATATTCGATGCCTTCTTGTTGAGAGAAGCCCCTAGCCACAAATCTTGCCTTATACTTATCGATACTTCCATCAACTGCATGTTTGATCTTGTGGATCCATTTGGAAGTTACCACAAATTTGTCTTTGAGCCTTGGTACGACCTCCCAAACTCCATTCTTCATTATAGATTGGTATTTCTCATTC
Source organism: Pinus albicaulis (assembly GCA_034641835.2). Lineage (NCBI taxonomy): Eukaryota > Viridiplantae > Streptophyta > Pinopsida > Pinales > Pinaceae > Pinus > Pinus albicaulis. The sequence continues at coordinate 363,102,211 of CM076571.1, read as the reverse complement.
ATGGCATCCTTCCATTCTTGATGATTGACAACCTCTTCAAAAGTGGATGGTTCTGCTTCTATTAGTTTAGTCATATATGCAACATACCCAGAATATCTCTTAGGTTTCTTGCTTTCTCTAAATGAGCCTTTTGTTGCCCCATGACCTTCTGCATCAAGTAGTGTAGATTTCAACCAATTTGGTCTCTTTCTTGATTTAGAGACGACCACAACTTGAATGGGTTCACTTGGACCCTCATCTTCACGATGAGATTCTTCTTCTTCCCCGTTAACTTCTTTTTCAAATACTGGAAGTTCTTTGTCATCAGAGTCCATGAGACGTTCCTAAGATTTCTTGAATGCTATACTTTTGTCAAATATGACATCTCGACTTACTTCTATATGGTGTCCTTCCTTTATGTAGATTCTATAGGCCTTAGAGGAATCACTGTAACCAACGAATGTTCTTCTCATGCTTGATGGATTCAACTTATTTCTTTTATCCTTTGGTATATGAATATATACGGGACACCCAAAGATACGGAGATGGTCTACAATTGGTTTCTTCCCAGTGAATACTCCTTCAGGAGTCTTGTTATCTAGTGACTTGTGGGGACTTCTATTTTGAATATATACTGTTGTCTTCATAGCTTCTCCACATAGGAATTTCATTAGATCTTGATCATGTAACATCGCCTTTACACTTTCTTCAATGGTTTGGTTCTTTTGTTCAACAACTCCATTTTGCTGAGGATTATATGGGACTATCAACTCCCTCTTAATCCTAGATTCCTTACAAAATGCTATAATCTCCTTGGATGTATACTCTCCTCCATTATCAGATCTTAATATCTTGATTCTTCTTTTTATAAGTTCTCCACTTCAACTTTGAATTCTTGAAATTTTGTAAATACTCCGCCTTGGTTTTAATTAAGTAAACCTAGGTATTTCTTGAATGGTCATCTATGAATGTGACATAATATAGGGCCACATACATCCAGAGTGAATGAGATCCAATATTGCTTTTGATTGTGAAGCACTGCTTCCAAATGGTCTCTTGGTATTCTTACCCAATGCACATCCCTTACATACTCCTTCATGGTCTTCTTTCAGCTTAGGTATTCCATCTACTATGGAATTTAGAGATGGGAGGATCTTGAAATGAAGATGACCAAATCTTCGATGCTATAGTTCACATGGGCTTATTTCAATGCGAAGCAAGGCTTGAGCTAGAGGAGATATTAGCGTGTAAAGTCTTCCTTCTCGAATACCAATTACTCTAGCATTCTCTATACTTGAGTCTTTACTCCATACAACAACATTTCCATCAATGAAAGCTACTCTATCACCCTTATCCTCTAGATTTGAAATGGAAAGTAAGTTCTTATGCAAACCTGGAACAATTAGAATGTTGTTGAGGTGAATGTTGCTTCCATTCTCCAGCTCTATAGAGGTTGATCTAGTACCTCTTACAGGATAGCTTTTGTTATCTCCAAGTTCCACTGAATAAGAAGATTTTCCCTTTGATGTAGTCTTCAATTGTTTGTGATGACCTGTCATGTGCCTAGATGCACCACTATCAGTTACCCAAATGCTCTCATCTTGGAATGTGAGTGCCGAAAAGAGACCTTCCTCCTTTTCCTCGATTACTTCTTTCTTTGTAGAGAATAAGGGATTCCATGCTTCCTTGATGCCTTTCTTGAGATAGCTTGCTACCTTTGAACATTCCTTGATGAACTTCTTCAATGAAGAGGAGATCTTCATGATGGCCTTAGCCAACCTTAGCTCTGAAACCATGTTGAGAATTCAATGTGGCAATGATTATGATTAATTCTCTTTACTTGATAATTGCTTGAGTTTCCTTTTACTTATTAGCTTTGTTCCTTATTATTATATGTGTGAAGCATCAAACAACTACCAAAACAAGAAGAACAATGACACATATATAGGCTGCAAGCCAGGGCCAAAACCTCTCCTCTTGAGAGGAAAACCCTTAAATCTCTTCTCTTCCTTATAGATTCTTCATTTGACGAATTCCATGACCTTAAGACTGAGACCAATACCCTCCAAGACCAAGACCAACCTCTTTAGATGATGTGCCAACTTTGATCTAGTCAAACCTAGTCAAATCTCTTCCAGTAGCACCTTTTCGACCTTTTGTTGTAGGATTTTCGGCCTCCTACTGCAGATCTGAAATTTTAGCCTCCTTGCAACTGCTGCTACCACACGTGGGAACTTTGATCTTCTTCCAGAGCCCTCCTCCGACCTTCGCTTGCCTTTCCTTGACTCCTGGAGCTTGAGAGAGACCCTTGGTGACCTTCGCTTGACCTCTTTGCCCACTTTTCTCCAAGATTGCACTTATAGATGGATGCCCTAGGTTTGCTGCAGAAACCCTAGTCCTCTTTAGCACGTGAGAAAGAGAATTAGCCCAAAAACAAATCTCCTTCGTCCTTCCTCTTCTTCGCTGCCTTCTCCTTCCTTTTCCTTCGCTAGAATGAGTGATGAGTGAGTGTGTCTCAAGGAGGATGAGTTCTCCTCTATATATAGGCTCTTCAAGGTGGACGTGGCTCTTCCTTTTAGGCCGACTTGCCAGCTGCCAGGTCGACTTGGTCTTGGAGGGTATTCCGACACTTTTAAAGACAAAAATAATTTTGTTTACAAGTTACAATGTGCCCAGTAATGTCTTCAACTTATGACAATGACTCTTTTGACTTCTTGACCTAGGACACATCCTAGAAGCACTTAATGGGTGCTTAACTTATAAAATAAAAGATCTTGAGCATGAAACCCATTCTCCAAAATAATAATAATAATTTTTCTTTCATTTCATAATTTATAAGAATAAAAAATACATTTCATATTTATGAAGATTGAACCTAGTTACACATTTTTCAACCAAATGAAGTCTTCACATCCATTTGGTGAAAGGACCATCCTTGTCTAGCAACGAGAGCCACAATAGATCGGATGGTTGTATAATAGACAATAGGCGTAGAGATTTCATCATAGTCTATTCCCTCTTTTTGAGAGAACCGTATGACCACAAATCTTGCTTTATATTTTTCAATACTACCATCAACACCATGTTTAATTTTGTACAACCATTTAGATTACAACAAATTTACCTTGTGGTCTTGGAACCACTTCCCATACATCATTATGAATGATGGACTCATATTCTTCAACCATTGCATCTTTCCACCCTTGAGACTTCACAACTTCTTCAAAAGTGCATGGTTCGACCTGAATAATGTTGCTTATGGCTACAACATATCCTTGGAACTGACATGGTTTCTTACTTTTTCTGAAGGTTCCTCTCGGAGCAACATGTTTATCAACATCTTGAAGGCTGTCAGGGAGCCATAAAAGTTTCATTTTAGCAAGAGGATCACAGGGAGGAGGATTCAAAGGATTCATGGGCTCCATGGGTTCATCAATAGGATCAATTTAGGATCGAGATATTCTTGTGCATCCAAGGCATCATCTTGTCTTTCAACATTAGTAGGAGGAAGAGTGTCTATGGCTTTTCAAAGAATTGCATCTTCATCAAATTATATATCTTTGCTAAACTCTATAGTTATTTTACCAGACACATATATTCTATATGCTTTAGAATTTTCACGATAACCAACAATTATACCTTTCTTACTTGAGGTTTCCAGCTTGGTACTCTTTTCTTTTGGCACATGAAAGTAGACAGGGCAATCAAAGATCCTTAAGTGCCCATTTTGCTCTGAGTTATGTGGTACTGTGGTCTCTTTCTTGATTCTAGCTTCCTTGCAGAAGTCTTGAGCTCTTGTCCACTTCATGTCCACTCAAGTCATGGGATGGCTCGACCTCTGGTGATGAGGCATGTCTTTCTTTCTTTTCTAGATGGGAGAATGGCTCCTTCATTATCCTTGCACCAACTTCCTCTTGGAGTTTCTCTTCCTGCACTAATCTGCACCCTGATGATCTTCATGATTTGCATTTCTTGATCGCATTCTCATCAAGAAGTTAGTGAAAGAATCATTCAAATACTCATGCAGGAAGAATAACCAATGATACGAAAAGAGAAATCTAGACAAGAGCAGTGACATAAAGAAACAACATAAGACTTGGAAATACTTATTTTTTTAATGGGGATTGAAGGAAGCTGTTAGCTCCCTCTTCATTCGGCCTCTATAAGTTACCACTTCCCATCAGTCATATGTCATTGGCAGAAGAAATGCATCTTCTTGAACACCAATTGGCAAACTCCATCATGATCCACTCTAATCTCAGGCATTTCAAAAACCATCTTTCTCACATGAGGTAATGTTTTATAGTGAATATGGGCGAACCTTCAGTGCCACAGGTTACACTGATGATTATTTATTATGAATCAATGCATGGATAGGCCTTCTATTGATTTTATAGAGATCTTCAAATCTTGATCCTAGAGTGAAGGCATGGAATAATAATGATACATATTGACTTTATTGTCTGCAATAATATTAGCTATAATCTATCTTTGATCGCTGCAAAAGAGGTTAGTTTATAAAACTATCATTCCATCATTTACAAAAGTCATGATTCTTTCCTACAATCACTATTGTCAGTAAACTCTAATATCAAATTTACCAAAGCCCATAAGATTATGACCTTTCTTATATAATGTGAGAATCAAAATCCCGCTATCTTCAACATTCAATTTCTATTAGTTATTCTTTCATAACCTTCTATGCATTATACTTCTTTTCAAGACAACACTTTCTTGCACATACATATACAAAAGTAAAACTACTCTTTACTTTTGCGTGTATCAACAAGTACCAAAACCACAACTATTACACACATGGAACACCTTAATTACTATATGCAAAATTACTATCATATCTTGGGTTCCTTGAAATCTTGGAAGAACGGTAGCAATAAAATTTCAGTAGTAAGATTTCGGTAGTAAAATTTCAACCGTAAATATCAGAAAATTTCAACAGTAAAATTTAGCAGTGAATCTTAGCAGTAAGTAAGGAGCAACAAATAAGATTTCAACAGCAAGGAAGGAGTGACAACTCTTATCTTCTTGGGCTTGTATTCACCAAAGCTCTGATACCATGTTGAAATTTTGATATTCTATGTTGTAACAATCACTTATTGCAAAACTTATTTATGCTGCAATATTAAATAAACAAATTGTAGATAGAACATAAATCAAATGCACAATAGAAGACAACCAAGAATATGATGAGACACAAAATTTAGGTCCAGTAACCAGGGAAAAACCCAACCAGATTCTTCTTCTATTAGAAATCAATTGTTCAACAGAGATACAAAGTACAATGAGAGATCAAGAGAATGAGTAATATTAATTTTGGGCAACTAGGTCCAAACTCCATGTTGCACTGCTCATATGATGATGATCATATTTTTGAGAGAGGTGCAAGATTGATCTAAAGATCATCTTGTTTGGATGAGCAGAACATATATTTTGATTTTATTTTCCACACATGTGCAAGGTCGGCCAGATTTGTAATGTAGGCTCACAAGCCTAATAGATGTGTCACACACCCTCACTGACTAGTATAAATTGGAGAGAGATGATGTCCATTTCATCATCATCTCATCACACACATTCTTCATGATCTGATTGGTTCACACAGCCTAGAAGAGGCTTCTCTCTCTCCCACATGTGAATATTGATGCCGGAAATGGATGCTGAAAATCTGGATGCCAGAAATATGGATGATGTCGGAAATCTAGATGATGAAAATATGGATGATGCCGGAAATCTAGATGCCTGAAATATGGATGTCGGAAATGATGCCAGAAATATGGATGAGGGATTCTTTTGTTGACTTGCGTCGACTTTTGGAGCTGTCTTTGAGGGGTGTGTGTGACACTTGGAAGGTTGGCTGATCTGATGTTGAGAAAGACTTTGCTGGCTGATGCATCCTGTTGACTGCCATAACGGACATCACTCTCTATTTTTGCTGGACAAGAAGAATTGTAATATCTGATCTACATTATTTGGCTTGTCTTCTGTTGATCTATTATTGTGTTCTATCAGCATTTTACTTTCATGTTTATGTGATTGCTAAATTGAATTGGGCCTATAAGAAAGATTGAAGTAAAACTGCATTAAGCACAGAATATACCATGGTTATTTAAAATTAACAAGTAAGTTCACCCAAATCTGAACAAGCTATAGCATGAAGATCACTGGTATCAGCAACCGATGCACACATTGAATCAACCTTCCCTTCAACTGATTCAACATTGAAACACTGAAGCACTGAATTAACCTTGGCTCACCAAGTTCCGCTCTTACTCTCCAAGCCTATCTCTCACAATCTTTTTCAACTCTCTCCAACTCTCTCAAGTTCGAATTCTTCTTTCACAATGCACAAGTAGTGAGAGGAGTAAGAACGAGGCACATATATATAGGCAGTGTTCCATGGGGTCGCGTTCCTCAGGGTCGGGTGCATGCCCCCCTCGCACACCTCGCACTCGGGACGGGGAGTTTCCTGGGGGTGTGTTTCCCCGCGCACCCTTTTTGGGGAGTCTTGGGGAGACGCAAGGGGGTGCGTTTCCCCAGTGTGGGGGACGCGACTCCCCAAAAAGGGTGCTTCTGGGCGTCTCCCTTTTGAAGGGGGATGCGACTCCCCAAAAAGGGTGCTTCAGACAAAAAAAATAAAATGGTAAGTTTAAAAAAAGTTAATGATTCATTTCATTTCTAGCTCTTCGACCTTCGACTGACCTCTGCTACTTCGACCTTGACCTCTCTATGTCCTTTATGTTGATTTTTTTTTTCAGTGTTAATTAATAAATTATCTATTTTTACTTTTCAGTTGTTGACCTCAGACTGATTCTTGACTCTTGACTCTTAACTATTTTTGAGTTTGAAACTTTGAGTTATAAAATTTACTATTTATTATTTAGTGTTCAAAGTTCAAACTTTAGTATCTACTATCTACTTCTAGTATGTTTTGCTTTCAATTTCGATTCTAGGATGATGAATGATGAAATTAATTTTTAAATCAATGTAGATTGTAGATTGTAGAATGATGAATGATGAATGATATGGAATCATGGATCAATGTATTTGAAGATTTCATTATTGAATTTATTTATTGAATGATCATTGATTATGGTGTTGAAATTTGGTACCGGAGGACAGGTGGTTCCCTAAGGCTTTGATCTTTGGCCTAGGGAAAAGTGTCCAAAAGAATTTAATTTTTTCTCCTAAAGTAACTTTATAATTTTTTATAAAGTTAAATCTAATTTAAAAGTGACTTAAGTGATAAAGTTACTAAAGTGACTTTATAAAGTTATAAAGTCAAATCTAATTTTAAAGTGACTTTAAGTGATAAAGTTACTAAAGTTAAAGTGACTTTAAATAAAGTCAATATAAAATTAGAAAGGAAAAAGTGACTTTGGAAATAAAAGACTAAGTGGGTCTTTATTAAAGTGGGGTGAATTAAAAAATAGAAAGTGAGATTTAAATGAGAATTTAATCTCAGCCCTAGATCTCAATCTATCTCAGCCATTGGATTTAGGGATTCCCCAAAAGTCACTTAGGGTTAGGTTAAAGGAGGAAAAGGAGGAAAAGGTCATTCATTCTTTCATGAGCGAGATTGGGAGAAGGAGAGAAAGAGAGCAAGGGAGATTTACGGGCGGTGAGGAGAAGGAGACGACGACTTGGCACACATTCCAAGGCGTGCAGTTCAGCAAGTCCGTCAGTGAGTAGCTTAGTTTTCACAGCAAGGCAGATTTTGGCACGATTTTCTAGAAGGGCCATACGTGATCTTTTGCACGATTTCCAAGAGGAGGCGTACGACGATTCAAACGACGATTTCGAGCGACAAAGAGAGAGCCGTTTTTATTTGTACGACATTTCGAGGCGGCGTACTGACAAGTGGTGCATCTGTTGCACGAAATCGAGTGAGATTAAATCTGACAAGTTTGCATTTGTCTTTGGCACGATTTTTCGAGGTCCGTACTGGCAACATTTATTCTTTGTTTTTGGCACAGATTTTGAGGTGGGTCTGATGCGTTTGCATTTATTGCGATTTTTTTGGGCACGCAAAAACGAGGAAATCCGTACGGCATTTATTGCTGTTCTCTGTTTTGTTGTTTGCACATTTTCAGAGGTGTGGTTAAGCACGGAAAACGAGATAAGTTGTATAAAGTTTACTTGCTGATTTTTTTTTCTGAATATTTCTCTCACTTGTAAAAAGCATTTTTCCCGGAAATAAGAGAGCTTTCGAGTTTGGTTTTTCCCCAAGAGTTGTAGGGGGGGGTTTTCCCGGGGGTCACCTTGACCAAAAATTTCGAGTTATGATGTGTTGAATGACTGTTTTATTCTCAATATTTATTTTATTTCTGCATTTACGACATTACGAAAAAAATTTCCGAATTTGTGTTTTCGGCAAAATTTATTTTTCCGGTTGTTGAATGTATGGTTATGGGAAAGGGCATTTAACTATTTTGGAGTAATAAGGCGCCGAAAACCGGGGTGGGAAACAGAATTTTTCTACATGGTATCGAAAGCTTGAGTGCTGAAGAGCGATTTGGGACGACGAGGAGAAAATTACGACTCGCTGATTTTTCACTCGGAAAAATTCCAACTAGCTGATTTTTCACAAACGACGAGATTTTTACCTTTACTACAGCGGTGTTATTTTTCGGTTTTAGGACAGACAGGGATGTCTTTGGGATTGAGGGTGGAGGATAGGGCTGGATGGGCATACAAATTACGGTGTTTGGAAGGAGAGAATGCAGAGTATCTTTGAGGGAGGCGAAGTGCGGGATATCATGGTTCATACCACACGGCGGCTCGTTAATGTACCTACCGATCTGTTCGGTTGACGGCATATGACTGAAGAACAACAAGGGTAAGAGGCGATTCCTAGACGGAATCAAGGACCATTGCATTCCTCATGTGAGAGGAAAGAGAAATGCCACATGAGATGTGGTGACATTGACCAACCTCTACCGAGTACCAATGAGAATCGGGAAAAATGGTCTAGAAGGAGAAGTCTGAAGAACATTAAGATGGCTAAGGCCCGATAGTGCGAGCTTTGGATATCTCACAAAGATTACTAATGTGAGAGATGAGTTGGCGGTGATTGGAGAGGCCATTCCTCCCCATCGAGTTGGTGCCGGATTGCGGTGAATGGCCTCCCAGTTCATGGATGAACTTTGCTGATGGGGTTTGTGCACGTGAGACCCTTCCCACATGGGAGAGGTTTTTGGGATGATTGCATTCGGACGAGAGATCGGGAAAAAGGTCGGCTTGAGAGCGACGAAGCCGATTGAGCAAGATGAGGATGTAGCCTGTTGGCTGGGGACGCAAGAAAGGGCAAAGGGAAGAAACGAGCTTCCACAAGCAATGGTGGGGGCAAAGGCAAAGGTAAAGGTAAACGGGATAACTCACGGAAGGACTATTCCAAAGTGAAGTGTTGGAATTGTCGAGAAGATGGGACACTATGCGATTGTGTGTCGGGAGAAGAAGAAGAAGAAGAGGGAAGAACTGAGCATGGCGGCTTCAGCAGAAGGTTGAGGACTTTGCGGATCGCTTTGACGGGGAGTTTGGGTTCATTGCGTGTGAGTCTTCTAGTGCGGGATTATCCGCCATAGAGGTTCGAGGGGAGCATGCATTTCCCTCGATTAGCGGAGCATCTTCGGGTATCCGATATGTGGACGGTGGGGCTTCACGTCACATGACGGAGTCCGTGAGTACTTCTCGGAGCTTTCGGAAGTGGCAACGATGTAGAGGTAGTACTTGGTGATGACCCGAGTTGTTAGAGCGAGTCGGTGTGGGAACATTGACATTTCGGAGAGAGTCCAAACCTCCCTTGAAGGTGTCGGATGTTCTTTATGTGCCGAGGGGGATGAGGAAGAACCTCATATCCGTCTCGGCTTTGGAGGACGAAGAGGATATGGGATACTATTTAGGGGGAGGGACAGGTGTTGATGTATCCCGCACTCCCGGTGATTCGAGCTAGAGTGATAGGTGTACGCCATGCAAAGGTGTACAAGTTTGCATTTCGATCCCTTTTTGGCATTGAGCGATAGGCAACGACAAACTGAGCTAGCGGTTCCGAGCGATGTGAGATTTGGCACCGCGAGATGGGGCACATGCATCATGGAGCCTTGAGGACTTTGCGGGAGATCACTACGGGTGTGCCGGAGTTCGATGTTCGATCACTTTGATACTTGCGGAGGATGTGCGATGGGCAAGTTTGCCAAATCCCCTTTTCCCGACGGTGACGACGAGCGTCGGGATACTTGATTTGATTCATTCGATGTGAGCGGTCGGATGTCTCATGTTTCCTTGAGTGGATATGAGTACTATGTGTTATTCATTGATGATCACTCCCGGGAAGGACCCTGGATTTATTTCTTGAAGACCAAGAGTGAGGTCTTCAAGCGGTTTCGAGGAGTTCGAGCTCTTGTGGAGACACAGACAGGTCGGAAGATCAAGTCCACGAGGTCGGACAATGGAGGAGAGTACACCCTTGGAGAGTTTGTTGACTATTGTGCGAGAGCGAGGCATTAGGAGGGAGCTCACTGTTCCTTACAACCCCCGGCAGAACGGGGGTTGCGGAGAGGAAGAAACAGATCCATCGGAGGGAAAGTTTCGCCAAAGCCATGTTACATGATCGGGGGGTTGCCATTGTTTTTGTGGGCGAGGCACCCCGCAACACAGTTGTTTACTTGCGGAACGGGGAGTCCGCATCGTGCCTTGGGGCACATGACTCGAGAGGAGGCTTTTTACGGGAAGAAGCACGATATGGGTCATCTTCGTATCTTTGGGTGCATGACATACTCCTACATACCCAAGGAGAAGAGGACCAAACTAGAGCCCACTGCAAGAAGGGTATCTTTGTGGGCTACGGTGAGACCTCCAAGGCCTTTTCGGATTTACATTCTGCGCGAGAGGAATGTTGTTGTCGAGCGGGATGTAAAGTTCGAGAGGACAGGGGGGCCTTTAGGAGGTCACGGGAGTTAGAAGTATCCGGATCGACGGACCCTCGAGCGGCGATTGAGTCGGTCGCGAGGATCCGGTGGGCGAGATCGAGGGAGGATCGGAGGTACATCTATGACGATGTCGGGTCGCGTCGGGTGGGGGGTGGCTCGCGAGTCGGAGGGGTGGAGCTATGGGCGACACGCGAGCGAGTCCACGAAGCGATTCACTTTGGGGAGTCCCAGCGATGGATAGTTCACACGGTACCTCGGCATCTCACGGGTTCGGGTGCGAGGCGGGAGGACGAGCGGGACAGACGGTTGAGGAGTTCGAGCTCCCCGATGTTGAGGAGGAGGAGTTTTATTCTCGGCAGCGGAGAAGTGCACTCGGGGAAGAGGAAGCCCAAGTGGCTTCGGGGACACCTTGAGAGAGGCCACATCATGTGCTGAGCCTAAGAGGCCGGTCGGAGAGAGCGGACCACCCGAGAGGTTTTGTAGCTATATGGCAATGGCTACCAGCATCCTTGACTACGAGCCTTCTAGCTATGAGGAGGCGGCTAGCCGGCGAGTCCGGAGAGAGGCCATGCGGGAGGAGTATTCTTCTATCATGAAGAATGATGTTTGGGGAAGGGTGGTGCTGAGGGCACCGAGGGCAAATCCGTGGTTACTTCCGGGATGGCTTTACAAGGTAAAGCATGCTGCCGAATGGCGACATTGAGAAATTCAAAGCGAGGTTTGTGGCTAGAGGGTTCTCCCGAGGTAGAGGGAGTTGATTATGAGGAGACCTTCGCTCCCGTGGCTCGATATACTTCGATCCGCTCCATTATATCGATAGCGGTAGAGATGGGTTGGAAGTTCCACCAGATGGATGTGAAGACCGCATTTCTCAATGGCTTCATACGGGGAGGAGGTGTACATTGAGCGGCCACGGGGGGCTTTGAGGTGCATGGGAAGGAGTCCCATGTGTGTAGACTGAAGAAGGCCCTTTATGGCCTGAAGCAAGCTCCCAGAGCTTGGTACTCCAGGATAGATACTTACTTGCAGAAGATGGGTTTCACAAAGAGTGAAGCAGATCCGAACCTTTACTATATTGTGATAGGTGAGGAGCCTCTCATTCTGGTGCTGTATGTGGATGACTTAGTCATTACAGGTGCAGAGAGACTCATAGAGCACTGCAAGAGAGATCTTGCGGCGGAGTTTGAGATGAAGGACATCGGCTCGATGCATTACTTTTTGGGTTTGGAGGTGTGGCAGGAGGAGGGGCATTTCTTCCTGGGACAGGGGAAGTATATTGTGGACATCCTTGGCAGATTCCACATGGAGGATTGTAGACCCATGTCGACACCGATGATCACCAACTCGAAGAAGCTTCATGCTTCGGATTCCGAGTTGGTGGATCCCACATTGTACAGACAGCTGATTGGTTCCTTGATGTATTTGGTCAACACTAGGCCAGATATTTGTTTTGCAGTCAACACGATGAGTCAGTTTATGTGTGAGCCTAGGAAGGTTCACTGGGTGGCTTGCAGGGGACAGTGGATTATGGTCTGGACTACAGGCAGGGGGATGGAGTGACATTGGCAGGTTACACTGATTTTGATTGGGCAGGTTGTGCTTTTGATAGGAAGATACCTCTAGAAATATGTTGGGCTGGCTCAGAAGTGTCATGGTTCAAATTCTAGTGCCAAAGAAGCCAAGAGTATTGAGTTCAATGGCGTAGTATATGGTGCCATTTGCTAGGAGGCTTATCTGTTGTTAAGATGTTGTTTGGCTTATTTGGTCAGCCGTTGAGACCTTCAGTGATTTACTGTGATAATCAGAGTTGCATTAAACTCACTGAGAATCCAGTATTTCATGACAGGTCAAAGCATATCGGGATCAAATATCACTTCATCAGAGACTATGTTCAGAAAGGAGCTGTGAAGCTTGAGTATATTCCCACTGATGAGCAGGTTGCAGATATTCTTACCAAAGCCTTACCACTGGGCAAGCATGTCTACTTCAGAGACAAGATGGGTGTGGTGAGGAACACCTTCCTCGGTAAGAGGGAGTGTTGAAATTTGGTACCGGAGGACAGGTGGTTCCCTAAGGCTTTGATCTTTGGCCTAGGGAAAAGTGTCCAAAAGAATTTAATTTTTTCTCCTAAAGTAACTTTATAAATTTTTATAAAGTTAAATCTAATTTAAAAGTGACTTAAGTGATAAAGTTACTAAAATGACTTTATAAAGTTATAAAGTCAAATCTAATTTTAAAGTGACTTTAAGTGATAAAGTTACTAAAGTTAAAGTGACTTTAAATAAAGTCAATGTAAAATTAGAAAGGAAAAAGTGAATTTGGAAATAAAAGACTAAGTGGGTCTTTATTAAAGTGGGGTGAATTAAAAATAGAAAGTGAGATTTAAATGAGCATTTAATCTCAGCCCTAGATCTCAATCTATCTCAGCCATTGGATTTAGGGATTCCCCAAAAGTCACTTAGGGTTAGGTTAAAGGAGGAAAAGAAGGAAAAGGTCATTCATTCTTTCATGAGCAGATTGGGAGAAGGAGAGAAAGAGAGCAAGGGAGATTTCTGGGCAGTGAGGAGAAGGAGACAGCAGCTTGGCACACATTCCAAGGCAGCAGTTCAGCAAGTCCGTACAGCAGAGTTTGGCACACATTCCAAGGCAGATTTTGGCACGATTTTCTAGAAGGCCGTACAGCAGCCTTTTGGCACGATTTCCAAGAGGCCGTACAGCAGTTTCAGCACAGATTTCGAAGCAGCAAAGGCGCTGTTTTATTTGGCACGAATTTCGAGGCAAGCCGTACAGCAAGTGGCTGTACCGTTGCACGGAAATCGAGGCAGATTCCGTACAGCAAGTTTCTGATGTCTTTTGGCACGAATTTCGAGGTCCGTACAACAGCATTTATTGCTGTTTTGGCACAGATTTCGAGGTGGCTGTACCGCTGCATTTATTGCAGATTTTTGGGCACGAAAAACGAAGAAATCCGTACAGCATTTATTGCTGTTCCTGTTTTGCTGTTTGCACATTTTCCGAGGCGGTGGTTAAGCACGGAAAACGAGATAAGTTGTATAAGTTTACTTGCTGATTTTTTGCTGAATATTTCTCTCACTGTAAAAAGCATTTTTCCAGAAATAAGAAGGAGCTTTCGAACTGGTTTTCCCCAAGAGTTGTAGGGGGTTTTTCCAGGGTCACCTTGACCAAAAATTTCCGAGTTATGATGTGTTGAATGACTGTTTGTTACTGCTGTTATTTTATTTCTGCATTTACAGCGTTCTGAAAAATTTCCAGAATTTGTGTTTTCAGCAAAATTTATTTTTCCAGTTGTTGAATGTATGGTTATGGGAAAGGGCATTTAACTATTTTGGAGTAATAAGGCGAAAACTGAAAACCGGGGTGGGAAACCAGAATTTTCTACATATGGATGAATATTAGAATAATGAGTATGTCATATGAATGATGTATGTATCAAAATGAAAGATGAGGATGGATCAATGTATGTCATTATTCAATTCAATTATGAATTTAAACTTTATCATGTGTAGATCAAATTTTAGTGTATTGGTATTCATATTAGAATATAGTATATTATTATTAGTCTATTTAATATTTAATATTTATGCTTTCATTATTTATTATTTAACAATGAATATGAACTTGAATTATATATATATATATAATAATAATAATAATAATAAATTATATACCTTGACGACTCCCTGTACCCTCGAAATTTCCCTAAAATTTTAGGGTACTCCCACACATCTCCCCGCACCCGCGTCTCCCCACACCGGAGTCTTGGTGGAACATTGTATTTAGGAGGAACAACTAATCCATTCCATAAAGGAGGAGTAACTCGCATGCCAAGAAGGAGAGTAACTTGTGCCCATTTAGGAAATGTAACTCATGCCATTAAGAAGGTACACACCCCTTTGTAACTTATGCCCATTAAGAAGGAGAGTGTAGCATATGCATTAAAGAGTGCGTAAGAGGAATCTTTCATGACATGCTTTTATTGAGTGTAAGCGAATCTTTTATGACGTGCTTTAATGAGTGTAAGAGAGTGTAAGGACATTAATGAGAGTGTAAGAGGAATATGCCATGCCAATAAGAGAACATTATTGAGAGCCATGATTGAGTAACTTCAATTTCTTTTTAATACTAATAATAATATCATAAAGATAATAATAATAATAATAATATTGATGATAAAATATTAAGTTGCGATTGAACTATTAGGATTGATTAATGATAAGAAGTGAATTTTTCATCAACAATACTTGATTACCAATTGATGCAATGTGATTTAATATCTTGAGACTTTCTAATTTTAGACTTTCTATTTTTAGATATTCTATTTTTAGACCTATTTTTAGAAATTCATCCTTGAGCTGGCGATTTTCAACGTGTTCTTCATGCTTCTAGGGCTTCTCAAGTCAAAAGAAATAGTGTCATGAGTCGAATCAATGTACTTGGGTCAAAGTCCTATTTGGACTCCTTGAAAAAGATGTAAAAGAATTTTTATTTGAGTAAAAATAGTCAAATTGTCCTCCACAAACCCAATTCGGCCCTCCTGAACAAGTTGGCTCAGAAAGACACCTATTCGACCTCTTTTGGAAGGGTATAAATACAATGCAATTCGACTTCATTTCGAGCATCAACACACACTTCGATTTCTGTGCCAAGACAAGAGAAAGAGAAGAAGTCCAAGGAGAGAGAGTGAGAGTCAAAAGAGAGAATTTTCTGTCACGTGAATTCTGACCTAGTTTCTGCCACACGTGCAAAGGTACAGGTCTATTGCAGGGGCTGAGAATTTCAAGAAGAGTTGCAGGTCTGAAAATCGTAGTTTCACCAGATTTGTTGACCATCGACCAATGCTGACTTTTTTTGAATTTGACTTGGATAAGAGAAGGATGGAAAGAGGGCTGGCGTGGGGCTTGTGGAAGGACTTTTTCTTGGTGTTTGGGTTTTGGATTTCTCACTTTGATTTAGTCTATAAAAGAGAAGATTTTCTGGGTTTTCCCCTTGGAGGGGTTTTGTCCTGGCTTGGAGCCTATCACTTGTGTTCATTATCTTTTTGAGATCTTTATAGTTTATGGTTTTGGTAATTGTTTGATGGACAAAACATAATAAATGTAATAAGAAGCCAACACATAATCACAAACAATTAGCAAGTAAAAGAGAAATCAACATAGGGTTATTTGATCTTGAATTGGATTTCATGGTGATTCACAGTGATAATCAGAGTTGCATTAAGCTCTCTGAAAATCTTGTGTTTCATGACAGATCCAAACATATAGAGGTCAGGTATCACTTCATCAGAGACAGGGTCCAAAAAGGTGTTGTGAGATTGTAGTACATTTCCACAGAGGAGTAGGTGGTAGATATTCTCACCAAACCTCTAGTGAAAGGGAAGTTTGTGTTTTACAATGACAAGCTGGGGGTGGTGAAGAATCCCTTCCTTGCTGAGAGGGAGTGTTGAAGTTTTTCATAGCTTTGGAAGGAATTTGACATGAGCTTGGTGTTTTAGCATGCAGGAGATGGTTGCTTGCATCTTTAGGTGCTTGCTTGGTGCGGTAAATGATTTATGACTTCTTTCCTAAGTCTAACTTTGGAAAAATACAATAATTAAAGTTATTTAATTATTGTGGACTACTAAGCCAAAGCACTAAGGATAAATTATTTAATTATTGAAGTGGCTTAGATATGATCTCAGCTGTTGATCTCAAGTGAGGTGATCTCGACTGTCAATCACTTAGGAGATTAAGATTACAGATTTGGCTTAATGAAGTTTTAAAATAAGCATAAGGGATAGGGGAAGACATATGAGTGGAAGAAGTGATTTTCTCTAGAGTGAGAGGCTAAGCTAGACTGAAAAGAAGGGAGGAGTGCAACAGGGAAATTTTGTGTGTATTTCTAGGTGGGCGAGATCAGGAAATCAAGAGGCCAAGTAGCTGAAGCGCAGAGGAGGTCGAGTTGTAGAGAGGCCGACTTATCCAGTGGGTTAATTTTCTTGAGTGTCCAGGGGTCGTATGAGGAGGAAAGGAGAGGGATGATTTGCTGGTGCTGGGGGCTGAGTTTCTCCAGGGCCGAATTCTTCAGGGGGCTGATTTTCTGGTAGGCTGAATTCCTTGGGCTGAGTTATAGGTTCCAGTGGTGCATTTTTCTGTGTATTTTTCTTTGTTGGGGTTAGGGCCAGAGTTTCCTGAGGATTTTAATGAACAAAAATTATTATGGGTGTATGCTTACTGTTGTGATGTGATTGATCTCTCTGATTTTATTTTTCCGCTGCAATTATTTTATTTCAGAAGTTAAATATCAGTGATTTTATTTTCACAGCAATTCAGAATTTTATTTAATAATTTTTTGGGAATAAAATTGTTGAGGTATAAATAAATTCAGACTAGTATTGGAAATTATACTTATAAATTCAAAAATATTATACTTATAACTCAAAGAAATAAATAACCTTTTGCACTCTTTTTTTTTATAAATAAAAAATGCTTCTTACTTCTGCTTAAATGACCTCTTTTTTTGTATTTAAAAAATTGTTATCTTTTTTACTCAGCCAGTGCTAGACTGTAGAATTCAAAGAGCCCTCGTTGTACCATACACTTCACTTTTCCAAATGCCATACATTTTTAATTCACTTAGTTCATTGTACATGTTCGTACAACACAGCCACCGATTGCCGCTGCCTGTTTTCACTGAGCCATTAATTGCCGCTGCCAATTTATGTACTAGCTGCCTTTCTGCTGTCACAGCCGTTGGTTTCCGTACAACCAAATTAATTTATGTAGCTACATGATTTATTTTGCTGCCTCCGTACTATTCCGTACATTGTGTGATTTAATTTGCTGGCACTGTTGCCAATTTCCACTGTATGAGCTACCAATATGCTGTATGAGTTTCCAATCCGCTATACAAGCCGCCAATGCGCCAAAATTGTGTTCTTGATTTCTGGATGATGTACTACAATTAATTTGATCACTGTTTGGGATTACTCTGCTGTACACATCCGTGCAAGTCTTCTTCTCCAAGTGGGTGTGTCAAACTTTGACTTGACACAGTCTTTGAAGTTGTCCTAGTTTAGAGTTACTGTTGCTCTAGTACCATGTTAAACTATGGAGAATATGAGAGATACAGGAGAGAATATGAATAGATAAGAGATACATATTATTTCAAATTGTATCATTAATTACACAAGATGGTGTTATATATATACATCTAGGAGATTTCTTTATTCTCGTTAGGAAATGGTCACCTTGTTTATAACTGCATATGTAATTACTGATAGATGTTATTTATTACTTACAACTTTATTATATTATTAATTAATATATATTAACTGAAATCATCATTAAAATATATGACACAAAAAGCAAGAACAATGTTGAAGACTTAAATGTCTTGGAAATAGTAGAATTTTGTCAACAACAAGATGAGACAAATTCATTTGAATCTGTTTTTGGATTGGCAGATTGCTCAATGTTTAGGGCAAAGAGCATGCATAGATGGTGAAGTAGTGTCCGAAATCAAACAATGAAGCAAGAACAGTTGCCAGTGTTAGTTTTTGTTTGAGGGAGCAGCGGAAAAGTTTTCTAGTTTCTATGGTTTTTAAGAGGCTAAGAAACACAAGATCTTCAAAAGCTAGAAATGGTTTTGCGAGAAAAGACTTGGTGACACTTCAATCAAATTAATTAGCCAATAATTAAAAATTTCCTAAGTCTAACTTAGGAAAACTAGTTAATTAAAGTGAATTAATTGAGGGAGTTTGATTGTGCTCTAGAGACTTTCGGAGAAGCTAATTGATGGAGTCAAGATGATTTTAGCCATTGGTTGAGATGTGATCGTGGCTGTTGAGACACCAACAAGATTATAAGAGCAAGTCGAAGGGTTTGGAGAAGACACAGTTTATTCACAGAGTAGTTCGACTACCCAGTTGCATTTATTCAGCAAGGGCACAATTGATGCTAGGGAAGCATCAGTAGCAGGGGTTCAACAGAGATTTGGGAGCAGGATTCCAAAGGAAATTTCGTTGGTATTTTCCATTGTCCGGGAGACAGGAAGAGGAGGTCGTATTTAGCTAGTGCGAGTAGCCAATTGACAGTGCGAGTGGTAGAGGAGCTCATTCAGTGAGCTAGAGGTCGGATCTATCATTTAGAGGCAGAACGAGTGGGCCTAGAACGATCCAAGAGGCAAGATGACTTTCTGGGAGGTGATTCCAGATGCTGGGTGAATTTCCAAGAGCAGTAGGGCACATTTCCCAAAGGAAATGCAGATAGCCTGGTGGAGTGCGAGTTGCCTGGAGAGGGCTGGATCGAGTAGCAAAGGGAGACAATTAGTCTCCAGAATATTTTGCCAGTGGAGAGCAGTATTTGCTGGAGGCTTGCTTGTGAAAGGAAACCAATTTTAATTTCTCCTAAATTGTTGAATTAATATTAAAACCCTCATCTGTTGAACTGGTTTTCCCTTCGGGGTTTTTCCAGGGACATTTGTTCAAAAATAACGGTGTCATATTTTGATGTGTGTGTGCATTATTTTCTTAGTTCCATATTTTATCTACCGCAACCTATGGTGCACGAAACTTCTAGGAACCCCATGTTTCGGGCCGTACTCGTATCCAAAACTCCGAAACTCGACCGAAACTCAGTTGAAACTTGACCATCATGTAATCATGTATGACAGTTAATATAGTCTGGGTTTTCCTTCTAAATTGTCATTTATGGGTCTTATTACCTTTTTTCTTGAAAGATAATGTGTTATTCATATATATATATGACGTTTCGGTTTACGTTTCGATCGGCGTTTCCATTTTTGGGAGGTGATGTTTCTAAACATACCCATTTCGGAAACTGCGAAATGTTTCGGTGCTTCGTGCAATTTAGGCCGCAAAGTATTTTAATAGTGAAGATTGCAATTGGTAATCATTTATTATTTGCCGTAAAATTAATTTATAGAAGACAAAATAAACTGCACAAGTTAGGAGAATAATATCTAGTAATTGCAATCGTGGAATTTTCACAGCCAGAAAATATATAACTAAGAAGTTTCTAAAAAATATTTTACTACATTTATCAAATCACTGGGGATAAATTACCATAATTAGGGAAATTGGAACCATTTTTGATGAAAACAAAGACATTACTAGTTGGAAATGATGCTTTGGACATAAGGAAGTGGTTCACTTGCATTGGAAATGTTTATGTGTAGAAATGAGACTGCACTTTGTGCATGCAGCACAGTGACTGGGTCTATTCTCAATCAACAAAGGAGTGAAGCTTTAAAAGCATTCTGATACCATATTAGAAAGAAAGAGTATGTTCACACAAGTTGAACACATTTAAGTCAAATGTGCACATGCAGATAAGTACTGGGACTCTAGGATTTATGTGGTTACAACCCTCAAGGAGGGAAATAGTGCACAACACTTAGGCATATGATGAATGCTTAAAATAATCTATAAGAACATTTCTCATTTTGATCATCGAAAAAGCACCCTCCATGCTCTTTAAATAGAGACCATTGACTAATTTGGTGTTAAGCCATGGATCAAGTGTTGTTAATATTGATGAGATGTTGAACCATCGGATCACTCATGTGTAGGAAATGATTGTGATTGTTGGATTGATAAAATACAAAAGCATATTAAAAAAATATACTAAAAGCACACTTCAATTTAGAAACACATTAGACTAAGTTGTACTTAAACTAACTCCTACTGTTGAAATATCGTAATAGTGAACATCTTGGTTAATGGTTAACCAATCCCAACTTGGAGGAAAATATATGTAGATCAGTATGATTCTAGTATATTTAAAACTTCAGGGCAAATTTTAGAATATGGAAATCTATTACCTACATTTACATTTGTAACTCAACTCTGCACTGACGTATTTGTGTTTTTCTGTTTTCATGCAGTTATGAATTGCATGTTGAAAGACAGTGTAGTGTTGAATTAATGCTTCATTTCAACGTACTTGCCAAGAACTATGAGCAAGTTGTCTTCTTCGAGTCATAATCTTCTACCAATGCATCCCTGAGTCCTTGTTCAGTGGCACGTGGAAAATGTGTGGACCCTTCTGCAATTTTTCGGTCCACCGGGGTGTCTACTACCACAATTCTCTTAAACATTGTTCTGGATTTGGGTAAACTATCATCCACAGATTGTTGTGTTAGCATTGCTGGTACCTGGGTTGCCTACTACAGTGACCATCTTTTGCCTATTTAGTATTTTATGACCTAAGCTTTGCTGGTACCTGGGTTTCCCACTATGGTCACCATATTTTGCCTATTTAGTATTTTATGTATCAACATGTTATTATAAATGTCATGGATCATCATATATATGTACATTCTATCATGTTGCTAAAACTTTGAAGTGCCCCATAGTAGAAATTTGGGCAAAAAGTAGCTACCTACTGCTGTGTGGACATCGGTATGTCTTGTACTGTGTTTTTTCTTTTTAATTATCATTTCTCTTTGTTGATTGATATTATTTCTCTGTTATGTTGAGCAGGTGGTGCATCTGTATAAGAGGATTTGGATTGAGGCAGCCACTTATCCCCACTTTACTCTGATTGGACAGAGTCTTGGCTCAGTTTTACTTGCATGGGAAGCTCTTAACAAGTTCACACCTATTTTGTATTTTGATACAAGTGGTTATGCATTCACATACCCCGTTGCACGTTTGTTTGGCTGCAAGGTTGCTTGTTACACACATTATCCAACAATCAGTTCAGATATGCTTTCTCGTGTTCTGAGCCACAATTCAATGTACAATAATGTTAATGCCATTGCAAGCAGGCAAGTTTATTATTTTTCTTTATTTTTTATAATTTGATTTTCTAATCTTGTTTGAGACACTCAATGATGTTTCCCCATTTACTTCTTCTTTTTCTCAAAGAGACCTTTTGGTTGCCGGTAGACATTTGTTGAATAGAAGCATATGATTTGCTGATCATGTTTGAGTAGAGAAATAACAGGTTCTGCTGATCATATTGGGAACAAAGTCAATGGCAAATTAACTTAGCTATATTATGTTGATGGAAAATATAGATTTTTTAAGGTCATGGAAGAGATCTCTGAAAAAAGAGATGGAACATATGATCCTCAAGTAAATATTAAATGATCCCTCTAGCGACCCTTGAAGTTGTAAATGATGAAATTTTTTTGAAATAAAAGTAAGAACTTGAGACCGCTGTTGGAAATTCTGAGATGGGTGAATTAGTGTTTCTTATCGATTAGTATTTTTAATCTTTCAGAGTATCAATTATATTTAACATAAGCAATAAAAACACCATTCAACAATGCACAGTAATCAAGATAGTAGACAAAGAATCTTAGGTGGAAAACCCCCTCTGGGTCGAAAACCACTGAACGCTTCTTAATATTTGTCTTAAAAAATAATTACATCAAGTTTTCAGCTCCAAGTGGAGGAGGCTCCAACCTGTAGGATGCTTCAACACCCTGTTTACCAATTGCAACTGGGAGGATGCTCCAATGCCCTAGATCTTAGGCTCCAACTTGACGGATGCTCCAACACCTTGTGTACCCGCTGCAATTGGACGGACACTCCAACGCCCTGTGCAGGCTACAACCTGCCCTAGCACCACCCTGCCGCCTTGAAGTGTTCTCAAGCTCCAATCTGAAGGAGACTCCACTCTCCTACCTTGCACCAACCTGCCACCCTGAAGAGCTGGCGGACCACATTTCACAATTTGCAGACTGGATCCACCTATGCTCTGAATCAATATAAACTTTAAAGAAACTGTAATGAAGATTTTGCTGCTCTGGTGTATGTATATCACTGTCAAGCCCTGACAGCCTCACTGCTCAACTCTGCTCAATCTGACACCTGCACAATCGTACCTTCAAACAATATTCTCTGTCATACCCAAACCTGCCTTGCTCAATCACAATGCCAAATAAAACCACTACACAATCAGTACACAATCTGCACATCAAACTAAGAATCTACTTCTGCATCAGCTGTACTACCAAGCCCTAGCTGCCACATCAACTGACTACTGCACAATACTGTTGCATTCACATTGTCACTGTTGCTGCTATACAAAACCCAACTCTGCCAATTGTCACTGTTCAATAGCCATCCACTTCATGTGGGTATACTGCTGTCACTGTGCTACATTAGTCAAGAAAATGTCGTGTACAAGGAACACTATCAAGTACCAGAAGACACCATCAAAAACCAAGTGCACTCTCATGTAGATCACTATCCTGCCATAATTTTGTCAATAAGATCAAATCATCAAGTGTACTATAATGCCATAGGGTCACACTGTCACTTTTCACAAATCATCAAGAGTACTATCATGCCTCTCCAAGGGTTACTTTATAGAGTTTCAGTCACAGTCACTACTAGTTAAAATTTTCACAAAGATTATCAAGGTAAGATCACTGATACTGTCACAAACTCACTGTATAGGAGATCACTATCACATCACTGTGTTCGTTGACACATGAGAGAAATACTGCCTCACCAAAGGTCTGTTATATCGTTTCAAACTGTGAATTATTGTCATGCATATGTATAGATTACTGCTATGTATACTGTGTCAACTGCTATATATATATATCACTGCTGCAGATGACTTTTTCAATTAGCCTTGACTTATGATACTCAACCTCGTTGCTGGTCTTTCATTACTAGTGCATATTGACTTGATTACTATTATTTCTCACATTCGAGTGCTGTAGGTCTTTTATTGACTGTGCTATCTAGAGGAATGCTAAAAGGTTGCAGTACTTTATGTCACTTGTTATCTACAAGAATTTAAAGCATAAACTTCAAGGATCTTTACAAAATATACAGAGACGTTAAGCATACTGATACAAAATTAGAAATAAATCATTGGCTTTGTGCATTTGATCTACAAGGTGTAACTGTTAGAATGTGGAACCCTTAGACAATCTTCAGTCCTTAACAATTTTGGAGCTTACTGTGATAGAATGTGAAATGATAGTCCTCTGTGCTTGTTCTGAAAGTCTGGTCCAAAAATTGTAGACCGGTTCAATGCTTCAAATGGAAATATGTAAATATGATTAAACTTTAGATTCACTAGTCCTTATCTAGGTTCACATTTAGGTTGGCTTTTATATTAGAGTATATGTACATTACATCAGGTCAATAGGCTGCAAGGTATTTTTAAGAGGTTCGCACTTTAGGAAGAACTCAAGAGTCTCAACAGCATGATAATAAACCCTAGATTTATAGCTGAAATGTGCCTATAACAAATGGCCAACATATCCCCAAATCGAAATAGAAAAGCACAAAGAAAATATTACAAACCCTGAACCTGAGTGAATGAATTACCAATGACCTGCAAGATGAATCCCAAGAGCCAAATAAAAATAAAATAGTGTAACCCAAAAGGCGTGCTCCCAGTGTTTTTTTTTAATTTTTGCTGTCCAGAAAACTCAACAAACAAACGCTGCTCATGAACATGTAACAACATATGATATTCGATAATTCGCTGCAAAGGATATGCTTCAGAATAGAGGGCCGAAGGTTTTGAGGTCCTGTAGATTATTCATGGTTTTGTACCGTGTATCTAACACAAATCTGCAATGCAAGACCTTAAAAAAACATGCACTTGACTAGATGATAGATACTCTTGCAAGACTATCCAATGAAACAAAACACGTGTAACCCTTACTGAACCCTATCTTCTGATCTCCTTCACTTGCCCAGGGGTCGAATAGGTCAGAGAGCAAAAATTAGAATGATAATCGTTGATTATCTTGTCTTGGAGGAGAGGATGAGGTATGTCTTATTTAGACTCTTCCTAGGATAGAAGGGGTTTCAAAAAATTGAATGTTGGAGGAGGATAAACCCCTTTTTGGAATTAAATTTTATTAAATAAAAAGAAAACCAAGGATAATGTAGTTTATCTTTTGGAGTTGAACGCTAGTGGCTTTAATGCTTGACTTTAAATTATGAAACCCAATGTTTTGGAGCAAAACGTTGGTGGCTTTAATTATGAAACCCTTAATTCAATGATGAGATGCCATGTCACCACCCCTTGGGGTTTTAGCCCAAAAACTAGGGTCTTCAACTTCAAATGCAAATATCTCTCAAACTGGGAGGCCTCTTGGGGCGTGCCACATACCACCAGAAACATCTTGATGAGGAGAATCCTGTTGAGATTTTGTGTATTTGGGACAGCATTAGTTGTGCTTTAGGTCCCGAATTTTGAGAAAGGACTAGAGTACACGTAATCTACAAGACCCAGAAATGGATTTGAGAAATTTCATCTGGTTTAGGAGATATTAAATTAATTAATTATTTTAAGTGTATTTCTTAAGGTTTTTTCCCAAGGAAAAATCATAATTTTCATTAAGTTTGAAAATTACATGCTGTAGATGCATTGCATATGCATGTTGTGAATGTTGTCACTTACATTTAGTTCCTCAAAAATACCCCAATGGGGTGTACATTAAAAACTATAATATAGCATAATTACAATAATTACAATATTAAACCAGGTCTGTCCATATTGTCTGTCAAAACTGTCAAAATTTGTCAAAAATCTGTCTATATCAGATCAGCTGTGCTGCGTTATTAGGCTGTTCAATAAATGGACGATGATAATAGCTGAAATTTTGAGTGTCATTTTGTTCCTCTATGTGCCAAAAGCCCCTGTGTTGGACCGCTGCCTCCTTGGAAAGCTTGTCAGAAATGCAGTTGCATTCGCTGTATATGTGAGAGCAAGAGATAGATGAGAATTGATCTTTTAATTGCCAAATATCTTCCAAAATAGAAATAAGAGTGTGCACATGACTTGATGCTTCTTTGTTGAACCAATTAATGATAATTTTTGAATCCCCAAATACTTGAAGGTGTAGAATGTTATGCTTTAATGCAAATTGTAGTAGATGGCGAAGTGTGATAAGCTTAGCAAAATTATTTGTTACGGGTCCCAAACCCATCTTGATTTTGTAGAAATGCAGATGAGAGAGATGTAGTAGTGCGCCTCCACCACAACCCAATGGTTGTGCAGATCCATCGAAATAAGCCCAAGGTGAATTGTAATTTATGACTTCAGGAATGATATTTCGAGGGGGTCTAGGAGGTTCATCTTCGGGTATACATGAGAAGCTGGATAAGATTTTGGACTTAATCAAATGCCAGAGAGGGGGAGAGTCTTTAAAAATAGATGCATTCCTGGCCAACCAGATGCCCTAGCAGACGAGGAGTGGAAGGCTCCTGACTTTGATTGTGGAGGCAGAGTTCCACCAGGATTGCCATGCCTCAATGATGTTCTGTCCTTTCCAAGATAGATTGATGCCCAGATCGTGTATAATGGATGTCCAGAGCGCATCAGTGGTTCTGCAATGTAGGAGGAGATGATCAATGGATTCAGAGTCATTTTTGCAAAGTGTACACCAAGTGGGTCCATGTATGGATTGTTTAAGAAGATTATCCATGGAAGGAGCAATGCTGTTTAGTGAACACCACATGAATAATCTGGTGCGGGGAGGTGCTGGTAGCTTCCAAATGAAATGCCACCACCATTCTCGTCTTTGAGGGAGGTGATCTAGGTATATTTGTAGGTATCCATCTTTTGGTGTATAGATCCTGGATTTTGCGGGGGCCCAAATGATTTCATCATCCCCTGTGCCTATTCGAATATGACATTCTGCCAGTGCTGATGTGTAGGTCTGCCATTCATGTTGCAGATGCCCTGGAATTCCAAGTTGATTGGCAGTTTTCCATCCCTGTGTGTAGAGAGGTCCGTGGTTTGTGGCTTAGAAATCTTAGCAATGTATTGAATGCCTTGATCAACCAGATGGTTGATGAGATCCGGAGGTAGAATGTGTGTATTTCCATAGCCTGACCAGGGGTCTATACCAATACGAGCTTTATTCCCTGATCTGATTCTCCAAGATAGTCCACTCCTGATGTGAGGTAGGGATGTGATGACTGCTTTCCAAATGGATGAAATGCTGCGCTGATTCCATGTTGGCAATCGAATCCAATCAAATATATTCATTGGCCGAATATACTTCATATAGACCACATGTGTCCAAAGATTCTTAGTTGTCATGATTGCCCATCCCATTTTAGCAGCAAGGGCTTTTGCAAAAGTGTCCATGTTTTTAATGCCCCATCCTCCCCATTTTTTGGGGAGGGCTATGTTATCCCATTTGACCCATGCAAAAGTTCGACCCTCTCTGCTACCATTCCAAAGAAATCTGCTGCACAGTTGTTGAATGCATTGGATAATAGCTTGAGGTAACCAAGCCAGTGACATCCAATACACAAGGGTGGCTTCCAAGACAGATTTAAGGAGGGTTAACTGACCAGCCCGAGATAACCACTTGTTGTGCCAAATGCCATTGTGTTTTTCCAACTTGGCCACAAGCCAACTCCAGTCTGCAATACGATAGTCTGAGGGTTTCAATCTAAAACCGAGGTATCTAAGACCATCCTGAAGGTTCAAGGAAGGAAAAGGAAATCTATTAAGGGCAAGTCCTCTTTCCTGGGGGGAGCATCCGCTGATGGTGATGGTAGATTTTAAGGCATTGCAATTCATGCCTGTGGTTGTACTGAAATCTGCAAGTATAGCAGCAAAAGAGAGTATATCTCCAATAGAACCGTTGAGTAGAATGAGAACATCACCTACAAATAGCAGGTGAGTGAAAGTGCATCCTTCTGCTAATCTGATACCTTGAAGTTGACCCAATTGTTTCTCATGCTTGATCAGCCGACTCAGAGCTTCCATCATGAGTAGAAAGAGGAGGGGTGAGAGGGGGCATCCTTGACAAAGGCCTCTTTCGGAGTGGAAGAAAGGAGATGCAAAACCATTGATGAGAAGGCTAAAAGAAACGTTGGTGATGCAACACATGATCCATTTGATGAAGTTGTAGGGGAAGCCCAAGTGCGTGAGTATCATTTGGATGTAGAGCTAATTGGCTTGGTTGAAAGCCTTGGCAAGATCCAGTTTGCGGATGATACTTTTGAGTTTTTTGTGTTTGATGGAGTGCAATACCTTTTGTGTAGTGCCTATAGCTTCATGAATTTGGCGATGGTGTAGGAAGGCAAATTGTTCAGGTGAGATGTGCTCGGAGAGAATTTTCTTGATGTGATTTGCAATGATTTTGGCTATGATCTTGTAAATGCAATTACATAGGGAAATAGGTCGGTAATCAGAGTAATGCTGTGGATCATCAGATTTGGGGATAAGGGCAATGAATGTTGCATTGAATGCATCATATGGTCTTCCAGTAGTTCTGCATTCTTCGACCAAGTTGAGGATGTCCTATCCCATGTCGTTGAAGAAAGCTAAGTAAAATTCAATTGGCCATCCATCCGGTCCCGGGCTTTTGTCTTTCTGGAACCATTTTAAGGTGTCCTCAAGTTCCTGTAGAGAGACCAGTTTCATTAACAGATCTTTAGCTTCTTGATCCACAAACTGCGGGAAGAGCCTAGCCACTCTAATAATCTCGGCCAGTTTTGTATTATTGGTCCTTTAGTGACCAAATGGTATTGATAGCTTTACGTCCATTAGCGAAATGGTGGAAGAATTTAGAGTTCTCGTCCCTAGATTTTAGCCAGTTGGCTCTACTTCGAAGGCACCAGCTCTCTTCTTGCTCTCTGAGTATCTTGGTTCCATTTGATATCAACTGTGATAGATGGGATCTGGTTTGATCAGAGCATGTCCCAGACCTCGGGGATAGTTCAATCTCTGCAATCGCCTGTTCAGTTTTATTTAGAGTGTCCTCATCTTTTTTTCTTTTGTCTCTAGTCCATGTTTTAGTTAATTTCTTGATGGCATTCATCTTTGCAGCAAAAGTGGCTGAGGGGGAGCTTGAGTGTGCTATAGGATGAGTAGTCCAATATTTTTGACCAGATCGATATATTCTGAGCAGGCTAACCAAGTAGCATTGAATTTGAAAGGACTACAGGGCTTCCTTCGATGAGGTGCAAGTTCTAAGTATATTGGAGAGTGATTAGAGATCCCACTGGTGCCAACCCATTGTCGATAAGAAATGCCCGAGCTAGTGAGATCTTCATGGATCAAGAATTGATCAAGTCTCCTGGCCACTAAGGTCCCCCCAGTTCTGTGGTTGTTCCAAGTGGGGTGAAGTTCGGCCATAGGAATATCAATCAGATGATGGGATTCTAAGATTTGTGTCATGTCCTCAGCCAGGGGATCAACATTTGCATGCGGACCCCATGATTCCGCCAAGCCCAGAGAGAAATTAAGATCCCCACCTATGATGAGATTGTGTTCAGATAATAGAGAGGAGCTGAGTATATTGTGCCAGAAGGTTAGGCGGGATGAACAAGGTGCATAAATGTTGACAAGGTGGTAAGCAACTCCAAGATCGGATGAGAAAATGTTAAGCCCCAGAATCCTTCCCCACCCCATTGGTTAAGGATTCTAATGGTTCGGGGACTGGTACCGATTAAAACCCCCCCGATTGACCTCAAGCGTCCAGAGCCTAGAAGATCCAACCAGGGTAGATAGCTTGGAGTGTAGAGATGACATGTTCAGAGGAGTCCAGTGTTTCTTGTAGGAAAATTACGTTAGTGGGTTCACCTCTCATTATCTGTGCCTCGTATGCATCCTACCCATTGAGTTCAGGGCTCATGGGAAGTACCTCTCATTTGGTCAATGAGGTGGGAAAAGCTAGAGACTAGTAGCAAACACTGATGGACGCATCAGAGATTGCCGTACTCTCTATCTAGGATGGCACGGTCCAACCACTTGATTTGGGATCAAGTCTAGTGAGGTCTCGGACCTCCGCCTGACTTCGGGTTAGATGAACCAACTTCGGGTTGGTTGGAGACTCTTTGTGAGTCCGATAGAGGTTTTGACCTCTGGGCTGAATCTGTCAGTCGAGAATGATGTCTTTGTGACTGACCCACTTCTGTTCTGAAATAAAGAGGCCAACAAAGCAAGCTACGGTGGGATGACGCACGATGTTTGATTGCACTAGTGGATGGAGTTCTCCCTAGTTGAGAGGGAGTGTTAAATTTGGACAACTAGGTCCAAACTCCATCTTGTGATGCTCAGATGAAGATTCCAATATTTGTATTGGATTCCTCTTTCAGAGAGGTGTAAAATCGATGTAAAATTGATTTTAATCTGATGAGCAGAACATTTATTTTGAATTTATTATTTATAATAAATTTAAGTGCAGGTCGGCCTTAATGTTTTTACCCCCAGCAGATGTGTCACACACCTCTCATGATTGGTATTTATAGGGTCAACGTTGGAGCATTTTCCAATCATCTCAACACACATCTCCTCCTCTTATACGAGCATCTAAGGAGCAAGAAGGATGAAATTTACCGCAGCAATAAGGACGAAGTTTACCGCAGCAAGAAGGACGAAATTTACTGTAGCCAGAAATCTGCGGTTAGGGTTTCTGGGGAAGTTTGACCAGCATTGACTTTGCGTTGTCAACGCATGGTCCGATTGGGCTGAATTTTGGAGGAGACTTCGATCTTAAGGAGGCCGTACTCTTTGGCACAGAAATTGAGGTCAAGGGTTGACCAGAAGTTGAGCTGCGTTGAATTTTAATGTTGCTACGTTGCGTTGACTTTTCTGAGGTTGACTTCTGAGTTGACTGTGTGACTATTTTGAGGACTGTTGTAACACATGCTGGGTTGGCTGACTGTGAAGTCTTTTTTGGTTGAAGCATCCTGTTGACCGCCGTAATGCACCATCACCTTTATCTGTTTCTGACTTGTCTTCTAAAGGATCACTGGCATGTTCTATCTGCATTTTACTTGTAAATTCATGTGATTGCTGTTGATAAAAGTAAAGTTGCATCAAGCATAAAACATCTACAAAATATTACACCTTCTGACTAGACTTGGCCACTCCTTGGCCCTCCTTGCCCTTGGCCTTGCTACTATTGCTTGCTAGGGCAAATTTCTCCTCGTCTTCTGTCTTCATTGATCTACCATCTCTAGTCCCTCTCTGGATCTCTTCCTGAATGCAGTCAGTCCATAGCCTTTCCTAGCTGGGAAAATTTTCTCTGCCACTTATTGCATCTTGGAAACCATACCAAGACTTGTACAAAACTGTTAATTTTGGACAACTAGGTCCAAACTCCATGTTGTGATGCTCAGATGAAGATGCCAATATTTTTATTGGATTCCTCTTTCGGAGAGGTGCAAGATCGATTTAAAGATCATCTTGATCCGATGAGCAGAACATTTATTTTGAATTTATTCAAAATATGTGCAGATCGGCCTGAAGGTTTTGTGCCCCAGCAGTTATGTCACACACCCTCATTGATGGATATATATTGGTCAACGTTGGAGGACATTTTCACTCATCTCATCCTCACACATTTCTCTCTCCTCATCTGATTGGTTCGATCACCTTAGAGGCTCTTCTCTTCACACATGTGAAAATTCAGCAAGCAACATTTTCTGTTTTCGGCCTAGGGTTTCTGCAGCAGCGTTGACCATCGTTGACTTTGGTCAATGCAAGGTCAAATTGCCCTGAAACTCTCCCAAACTTTCGACTTTCTGAATCTGCATTTTTTGGCACAATTCTCGAGGTTGGACGTTGACTTTGACTTGACTGCCTTGACCTTGTTGCTGCTGTTTGCGTTGATCGTTGACTGACAATGTTGACTTTTGGTTGACTTTTGGGGTTGATTGTTTTGGCTGTCCTAGAGGGTTGTGTGATACTTCTGGTTGACTGACCATATAGAGACTTTGTTGGTTGAAGCATCTTGTTGACTGTCGTAATGCACCAACACACTTATATATTTCTGGCTTGTCTTCTGTCAATCTACTGGTATGTTCTATCAGCGTTTTACTTTATTGTTTATGTGATTGCTGACTGATATTGGGATAAAAAGTAAATTTGCATCAAGCGTAGAACATCTACAAAAATTTACATGGTATTAGAGCTGAGGTGAAGACAAAGCCCTAGTTTGTAGCAATCACCGAAGAAGAGCATGGGTTCCTCTAACTACAATGGCTTTAAGACTGATGACAAATTGACTGGGAAGGATGACTTCCATGCCTGGAAGATGACATTGCATCTTAATTTGGAAGACCAAGATGTCATGGACTATGTGCAGGGTAAAATACAAGAGCCTCCATCCACTGCAACTGCCGCTGCCAAAACAAAGTACAAGAAGGGGGACATCAAAGCAAAGCTGATGATCAAGGACTCAATTCATAAGACTCTGGTTGCCTACATCTATGAGCTGGGCACATCCAAGGAGATGTATGATAAGTTGGTCCACATGTTCAAGGCCAGCAATGCGAATCAAGTCCTATTCTTCAAGAATCAATTGAAGAATCTGAAGAAAGGCAGGGATGAGTCTGTTCAATCATATTTTCTGAAGCTGACTGAAATCAGGAATAATCTTTTGGCTATTAGGGACACAATAGCTGATCGAGAGATGGTTCTCACCGCACTTGGAGGTCTCTCATCTGAATGGCATGTATTCAACACTACCATTCTCAATAACAATGTGATACCTGATTTTGACGAAGTACTATCGAGATGGGTACAAGAAGAGACAAGGATGAAGGAATATGAAAATGAAGGAAATGTTGCCTTTGCTGCTCATACTAAGAAGAAAAACTTTGGTGGTCCAAGGAACAAAGGAAGAGCAAGGGCCCAAGGAAATAAAGGCAAGTGTTACACTTGTCACAAGCCAGGTCACTATGCTAGAGAATGCCCTTTCAAGAAGGATTCTCCTGATCATGATGACAACAACAACAACCGGAGGAATGGCAATCAAAGGAACAACAGGTTCAAGGGGAAGAGGAAGGCTCCCTCCAGCAGAAATGGTCAACCTTTCAAAAGGTTGAGAAATTCTAAGTATGAGGAATCAAATGTTGTTGATAAAAGAAATGAATTCGTTCTTGTATTTGCCCTCTCTGCTGCATCTCCACCCGATACTATGGATATCTGGTTAATAGATAGTGGTGCCTCAAGGCACATCACTGGGTTCAAGGAAGCACTTTCTGATATGGTTGAGAAGGATACTAATCTGGAAATTATCCTTGGAGATAATGCCACATATCTCGTGAAAGGGACAAGGATTGTGACCCTCCACTTGTCTCAAGGTCAAGTCCTCCGCTTGCAGGATGTAATAAGAACCTTGTGTCTATTTCAACCATGGAAGACAAAGGTTTCAATGTGGCATTCATTGATGGAAAGGTGTGCATCTGGAAGAAGAGCTTCAAGGAAGCTATCACGATTGGGTTTAGAGTTATACACTCTACCAGGTTGGAGGAAGTCCACTGGGAGCGATGACGTGTGATACTATTCGACAGACTGAACTATGGCACCGAAGGTTTGGACACCTTCACTACAAAGCCCTTCCCGAAGCAAGGAAGGTGGTGACGGGGATGCCCGAGTTCTCAAATAATCATGAAGGTGTATGTTAGGGTTGTGCCAAAGGAAAGCATACAAGGGGACCTTTCCCCTCAAGTGTCACAAAGACATCTGATGTCTTGCAATTGATATATTCTGATCTGCCTGGGATGCTGCCCGTGACATCCTTGGGAGGATGTTCTTATTATATGACATTCATAGATGATTGCTTTCGCAAAACCTAGATATACTTCTTGAAAAAGAAGGATGAGGCTTTCATGTGGTTCCGTACCTTCAAAGCCTTGGTAGAAAATATGACAGGGAAGAAGAGGACCGATAATGGCATTGAATATGAGATTTCAAGAACTTTTGCAGAGAAGCTGACATCAAGAGGGAGACCACAATTGTCTATACTCCTGAGCAGAATGGCGTTGCTACGAAAGAACATGACCATTGTGGAAGCTGCCCGTGCCATGCTATGTGACCAAGGTCTACCGAAGTTTCTGTGGGGAGAAGCTGCAAACACTGCTATGTACATACAAAACCGATGCCCGCATTCCGCTCTAGACTCCAAAACTCTCGAAGAGGTTTGCTCTGATAAGAAACCTGACGTCTCACATTTTAGAGTTTTTGGATGTCTTGTTTATTTTCATGTGCCGAAAGAGAAGAGGACTAAGCTGGATGCTTCTGGGAAGAAGCGAATGTTTGTGGGCTACAACGAAACTTCGAAGGCCTATAGAGTCTATGTGCCTGGTCAAAGGGAAGTGGAGATATGCCACGATGTTATCTTTGACGAAGATACTTCCCTGAGGAAAGTAGTCAATCTTCCGAGATCTAAGGAAGATCATGAAGCAAGGCCTGGAAATCAAGAAGGACCAAAGGATGAGATGATGCTCGATGTTGAAGGACTGATGGACTCGATTGATCCACCTCCTTCGATAGGGAAGAGACCATCATGGCTCAAGGACACTCTCGAGGATGTCGAGGGACATATGGCCCCAAGGGGGACATTCCGTGAGTAGGAGCCATGAGTACAATCATACAATCTAAGCCTGGATCTTTTGAGGAAGCCGTAAAGCATAAAGTCTAGAAGGATGCTATGCATGAAGAGTATGAGTCCATAATGAAGAATGATGTCTGGGATGTGGTTCCAAGACTAGAGGACAAAGCAGTTGTCACCTTGAAATGGCTCTACAAGATCAAGCGTGGATCTAATGGAAGTGCTGAAAAGTTCAAGGCAAGATTCGTTGCCCGTGGCTTGGTAAGAGAGGATAGATAGCTACCTGATGAAGCTGGGCTTCACTCGTAGTAATGCTGATCCAAACCTTTACTTCAAGGTTGATAGAGAAAAGCCTCTCATTCTGGTGCTGTATGTGGATGACCTCTTCCTGACAGGTGCTGACCCTCTCATTCATCAGTGCAAGAGGGAGCCCGTTGCTGAGTTCGAGATGAAGGACCTAAGACTGATGCATTACTTCCTAGGCCTCAAGGTCTGGCAGAGACCTGGCGAGATTTTCCTTTCTGAAGGAAAATACATTGTGAAGCTTCTAGAAAGATTTGGTATGGTGGACTGTAAGTCAGTGTCGACACCGATGGAGCTCAACTTTAAGAAGTTGAGTGGTAGTGCTGCTGGGCCTGTGCTAGCAAATCCTACTGAGTATCGTCAACTCGTAGGGGCCCTGATGTTCTTAGGGAACACCCGTCCGGACGTATGTTTTGCAGTGAACACTTTGAGTCAACAGATGGTTGAGCCTCATCACTTTCACTGGGTTGATGCCAAGAATCTGTTAAGATATCTTCAGGGCACGATAAACCATGGGCTGAGATACATTGTCGGGAGCGTGGCACTCCATGGATATATTGATGCTGATTGGGCTGGCAGTGTGGTGGATCGTAAGAGCACATCGGGATGCTGCTTCACACTTGGTTCTGCTTCGATATCATGGATGAGCAGGAAGCAGAATTCGGTGGCTTTGAGCACTGCGGAGGCCGAATACATTGCAGCGAGTATGGCATGATGTGAAGCAGTTTGGTAGCGAAAGCTCTTCAGCGAGTTGTTCGGGCATGTGCTAGATACCACTGTGATATTTTGTGATAAGCAGAGTGGGATTCAGTTGTCCGAGAATCCCATGTTCCACGATCGATCCAAGCATATTGATATCAGGTACCACTTTATCCGAGATATGGTACAACAAGGCGCCGTAAGGCTCGATCATATAGTAACTGATGAGCAGGTCACGGATATTCTCACTAAGCCCCTGGGGAAGGTCAAGTTCCTAACCTTTGTCAGAATCTTGGTATCGTGGAATGACCCTATGCTGAGGGCCCTGTTGGACGATGAGCTTTGGGAGCTCTTGGGGGCTTTGGGGATAGCTTCTCGGAGCTATAAGCAACCACAGGGCTAGGCTTGCCGAACCTTGTTGGTGTGCTTCTGCCCCACCGTTATGATGATTGAGTTGGTTCACCTCTCATGATCTGTGCCTTGTATGCATCCTACCCATTGAGTTTAGGGCTCATGGGAAGTACCTCTCATTTGGCCAGTGAGGTGGGAAAAGCTAGAGATTAGTAGCAAAGACTGATGGACGCATCAGAGATAGTCGTACTCTCTATCTTGGATGGCGCGGTCCAACCACTAGATCTGGGATCAAGTATAGTGAGGTTTCAGACCTCCAACTTATTGAGATTTTGTGTATTTGGGGTAGCATCAGTTGTGCTCTAGCTCCCAAATTTTGAGGAGGGACTAGAGTACACTTGATCTACAAGACCTAGAAATTGATTTGGGAAATTTCATCCTGTTTAGGAGATATTAAATTAATTAATTATTTTAATGTATTTCCTAAGTTAAAACTTAGGGAACTTAAATAATTAAAGTGAATTTAATTAAACATGTGATGAAATTGTCTTAAGTCACACGGATCAAGCTTTCTTTTAATTTTAGCTATTGATTCAAGATGATCATGGCCGTTGATTTGTCAACGAGAAAAGTATAAAGGAAAGGCTTGAGGTCATTTGTAAAGACACACAGAGGCAGAGGACTGAAGCTAAGCTGAGATTCTAGGGCAGGGTTTGTTAAGAATACTCAGAAGTGTTTCAGTTGCAAAGAGGGGAATTTAGGCCAAGGGGATGATCTGATCCCGGGGTCTAGAATACACAAGAGGCAGAGATCAGCTCAAGGACAGTGCAGAGGAGAAGGAAAGTTGCAGCAGCAAGGACAACAAAGTCCCTCCAAGGACAGCATGATTTTCAGTAGGAAACCCTCATAGGATTACACAGAGACGTTAAGGGGCAACGTAGAGACTGCGTCACCCAGTCTTGGGTAATGCAGTCCCTTATGGAGCAGCGCTGAGGGTCAGAGGGGCTTCAAAGGCTGACACAGAGGCTTTCAGGGGCAGCGCTAGGGTTTCTAAGCCCTAATCTTGACTGAGTTTTGTAAATCTCGTTTGAGGGTGTGGATCAGTCATTATTTTGGCCCTAGATCAGCCACTGAGTTGTAGATCTAGTATATTCTCTATCGGGTTTTCTAGATCTGGAACCCAAGCTTGTTGTATTCAGAAAATTCTTAATAATAAAACCCTTCAATAGCCAGAGACTGGTTTTCTCGCATTGGGTTTTTCCAGGGACTATTTGTCCATAAATAACTGTGTCACTTTGTCTATGTGTGCATGAACTTGTTCTAGATTTGGATTGGTGGAGATCTGTTATGTGTTTTGCTTCGATTTTAACTTGAATTTATTCAGTTAATAACTTGTTTAAGTAGGAGGAGCATAACCAGATTAACAATAGATAATTTTTGCATAAAGTGTAAAGATTCAAAAGTTTCCACATGGTATCAGAGCAATTGCAGATCTAGGAGGGTCACCAGCAAGAGACTGAAGGTTCTAGCTGCAGGAAGCAGCTGGAAAAGCAGCGGAAATGCAAATTTGAAGGGATAGCACAGTGTTTAGAAGCAGATTCACACAGAGGGAAGGGTGACGATGTCTAACGCTGTCTCCTAGCAAGCCCACGCAATTACTGCACAAAGGCAGCTCAGAAACAACGCTGGATTGGTCTGAAGCCAACCAATGTGATTCAGATTTGAATCTGTCAGATCCAGAAAAGACTGCAGAAAAGTTGCAGAAATTCGAAAGGTGCTGGTGGGGTTAATTTTCTGAAGTTTTCAGATCTTTAGCCTTAGCGCAAGTGACAAAGAGTGGGAGGAGATCAATTTCTCAGAGAGTTTCTAGCCAAAGGATCAAAGAAGACGCTGAATCATAGTTCATTTGGTAGATTTCGAAGGAGGGGAAATCAGCTGTCAGAGGGATCAGAAGGTGCCTGTTTCACCAAGGGCGTTAGATCCATTTCTCTAGCAAAGAGAAAAGGAAGTTCCAACTCATTCTGAGCAGATGGCTCGCCTCTCAAACTTTTCAGTTTGGAAGGCAAGGATCTTGATAGTCCTTGAGGCATACAATCTTAGAGACCATGCAGAGAAAACTCTGGCCAAATTGACAGATCTGGATCTCCTTCGGAAGCATAAGGAGGCTGCTGGGCATACCAAGTGGCTGATTATGGATGGTATCAAGGACCATATTGTACCACATGTAGCTGAGAAGAAGACAACGAACGAGATGTGGAAGGCCTTGACCTCCTTGTATGAGGGAAAGCCTGTCCAAAGAAAAATGCTGTTGGAGACTCAGATGAGGTCATTCATGATGACCAAGGGAGAAGACATGGAGCATTTTCTCTTCAGATTGCAGTCAATCAGAGATTAGCTGACTGCAATGGGTGCAACGGTGGATGTTGATGTGATAGTCAGGATTGACTTCAATGCAGTCACAGATGAGTGGGAAACCTTTGTCCAAAGTATCTTGGGCAGAGCGGACCTCCCAGATTGGGATAGCTTGTGGGTGCAACGGTGGATGTTGATGTGATAGTCAGGATTGACCTCAATGCAGTCACAGATGAGTGGGAAACCTTTGTCCAAAGTATCTTGGGCAGAGCGGACCTCCCAGATTGGGACAACTTGTGGTCAATTCTGCGTCAAGAAGAACTCTGCAGATTCACCAAGAAGCAGCACAACTCTGGATTGAGCAAAGTGAAGAGGGATGATGAGGAAGATGCAGCCTTGGCATCGAAGAAGCAGCCAAAGAAGAAGAAGGATCTCTCAAAGATCAAGTTCCAGTGTGGTGAAATGGGACATTTTGCTAGCAATTGTCCTCAGAAGAAAAAGGACAAGGAAGCATCTTCTTACAAAGCAGCTGTGGTAGATGATGGGTCAGGAGATGATGCAGCCATGAGTGCTCATGAACCACGGAGGTGGGGTGACATGGACATGTAGAGGAGCTACATGGAGGTAAGGCGAGATCCTTGAGCAGCTCATCTCTTGGATCACATGCGAGTTACGTCAGCCTTAAGACAATAACGGGACAAGTGGAGCAGTGGGTGCATAGATCACAAATGAAGCAGGCAGAGGCAGATCTGAAGACTGGAAGGAGAAGCGCAGAGCAAGGCAGCAGTAGCGTAGAAGCAGCAGCAGTGTAGAGGCTGATGTGACTTCAACAACGTAGAGCAGAGTTGCTTACGCAATGCAGAGCTGCAGCAGCACAAAAGGCTTCAAAGGGACAACGCAGTGCAGCAGCAACGTGATAGATTTCAACACAAGGGGCTGATGTGACTTCAGTAGTACAAAGGGAGTCTGATTACGCAGGCAGAGCTGTAGCTGTGCATCGTTCTTTAGATGCCAACACAGATCTGTAGCCTATGGAGCTTCAGTGATGAGGATGCAGCCCATCAGACTTATTTGTCAAAGATTGGGTAGGAGATTCAGTTGTTTCTCTCAACAACTGAAGTTGCAGTTTTGCAGATCAGCAGTGGTAGTGCTATGAGCAGCACAAATGCAGCATATTGAGAGGGAGCTGCGGTACAGAAGTTGCAGTGGCAGTGGCAGAGTCATGGGCAACAATACAAAATGGCAGTAGCAGTGCAGAGTTGAGTGGTAGTAGGCTAAGCAGCAGCAGCACAGAACCAGTGCCCAAAATCATGTAATGCATAAGTGTGATGTATTGCTAGAGCACACCCTTGATGCTAAGGAGTATTGAGATTTTGTGTATTTGGGGTAGCATCAGTTGTGCTCTAGCTCCCAAATTTTAAGGAGGGACTAGAGTACACTTGATCTACAAGACCTAGAAATTGATTTGGGAAATTTCATTTGGTTTAGGAGATATTAAATTGATTAATTATTTTAATGTATTTCCTAAGTTAAAATTTAGGGAACTTAATTAATTAAAGTGAATTTAATTAAACATGTGATGAAATTGTCTTAAGTCACACGGATCAAGCTTTCTTTTATTCTTAGCCATTGATTCAAGATATGATCATGGCCGTTGATTTGTCAACAAGAAAAGTATAAAGGAAAGGCTTGGGGTCATTTGTAAAGACACACAGAGGCAGAGCACTGAAGCTAAGCTGAGATTCTAGGGCAGGGTTTGCTAAGAATACTCAAAAGTGTTTCAGTTGCAAAGAGGGGATGATCTGATTTTGGGGTCTAGAATACACAAGAGGCAGAGATCAGCTCAAGGACAACACAGAGGAGAAAGGAAGCTGCAACAACAAGGACAACGCAGTCCCTCCAAGGATAGTGTTATTTTCAGCAGGAAACCCTCAGAGGGTTACGTAGAGACCCTAAGGGGTAGCGTAGAGACTGCGTCACCCAGTCTGGGGTAACGCAGTCCCTTCTAGAGCAGCGTTGAGCATCAGAGGGGCTTCAGAGGCTGACGCAGAGGCTTTTAGGGGCAGTGCTGGGGTTTCTAGGCCCTAATCTTGGCTGAGTTCTGTAAATCCCATTTGAGGGTGTGGATCAGTCATTATTTTGGCCCTAGATCAGCGAGTGAGCTATAGATCTAGTATATTCTCTGTTGGGTTTTCCAGATCTGGAACCCAAGCTTGTTGTATTTAGAAAATTCTTAATAATAAAACCCTCCAGCAGCCAGAGACTGGTTTTCCCGCATTGGGTTTTTTCGAGGACTTTTTGTCCAGAAATAACTGTGTCACTTTGTCTATGTGTGCATGAACTTGTTCTAGATTTGGATTGGTGGAGATTTGTTATGTGTTTTGCTCTGATTTTAACTTGAATTTATTCAGTTAATAACTTGTTTAAGTAGGAGGAGCATAACCAAATTAACAGTAGATAATTTCTGCATAAAGTGTAAAGATTCAGAAATTTCCACACAACTAACTTCGGGTCAGGTAAACCAACTTCGGGTTGGTATGAGACTCTTTGTGAGTCCTATAGAGGTTTTGGACCTCTGGGCTGAATCTGTCAGCCAGGAATGATGTCTTTGTGACTGACCTACTTCTGTTCTGAAATAAAGAAACCATCAAAGCAAGTTACGGCGGGATGATGCACGATGTTTGGATTGCACAGGTGGATGGAGTTCTCCCTAATTGAGAGGGAGTGTTAATTTTGGACAACTAGGTCCAAACTCCATGTTGTGATGCTTAGATGAGGATGCCAATATTTTTATTGGATTCCTCTTTCGGAGAGGTGCAAGATCGATCTAAAGATCATCTTGATCCGATGAGTAGAACATTTATTTTGAATTTATTCAAAATATGTGCAGGTCGGCCTGAAGGTTTTGTGCCCCAGCAGTT
The DNA here is from genome assembly GCA_034641835.2 of Pinus albicaulis. Classification (NCBI taxonomy): domain Eukaryota; kingdom Viridiplantae; phylum Streptophyta; class Pinopsida; order Pinales; family Pinaceae; genus Pinus; species Pinus albicaulis. The sequence goes on along the minus strand of CM076571.1, from coordinate 363,061,353 downwards.
GTGTAACACACCCTCATTGATGGATATATATTGGTCAACGTTGGAGGACATTTTCACTCATCTCATCCTCACACATTTCTCTCTCCTCATCCGATTGGTTCGATCACCTTGGAGGCTCTTCTCTTCACACGTAGGAAAATTTCAGTAAGCAACATTTTTTGTTTTTGGCCTAGGGTTTCTGCAGTAGCGTTGACCAACGTTGACATTGGTCAACACAAGGTCAAATTGACCTGAAACTCTCCCAAACTTTCCATTTTCTGAATCCGCATTTTTTGGCACAATTCCTAAGGCTGGACATTGACTTTGACTTGGCTGTGTTGACCTAGCTGCCGCTGTTTGCGTTGATCATTGACTAACAACGTTGACTTTTGGGGTTGACTATTTTGGCTGTCCTAGAGGGTTGTGTGACACTTCTGGTTGGCTGACCATATAGAGACTTTGCTGGTTGAAGCATGCTGTTGACCGCCGTAACGCACCAACACACTTATATATTTTTGGCTTGTCTTCTGTCAATCTACTAGTATGTTCTATCAACATTTTACTTTATTGTTTATGTCATTGCTGACTATATTGGGATAAAAAGTAAAGTTGCATCAAGCATAGAACATCTACAAAAATTTACAAAAACTCACAAGATCATGCTTTGGTACAATCATGCCCACACCACCTAGCTCACCTCGTACCTGAGTGAACTTTGACAATTATGTGACGATGGGCTCTCCAATGCTCATTCGGATACTTCTTAGCTTCTCCTTAAGAGGAAGCTTCTTTGATATAGATCTAAAATATTTTTGAACATCTCAAAAGTTGTCTTCTCCTCATGGATATGAGGAACTATATGATCTCTGACCCCTTCTAGAATAATCCTCCTTGCCTTCATATCATTCTTAGTATGCTAGGTCAACTGTTGGGGAACTTGTGGTGGTGGTATGTCATTCTTGACAAACCATTATCCTCCAAAACTATCATGGTCTTCCCTTTCCATGGAACGAAGTTAGAGGCTCCCTCAACCCTTCAAATGCCATTCTGCTTACCCAAGAAGCTCTCCAACACCTGCCCACTAACAACCTTGTAGTCCTTCACAAGTGGTTGTACTTAGGCCACAATAAGGCAACTTCTAACAACACTCCTATTTTGTAGAACTTCCTGCCACCAAATCTGTCTAAACTGGACCTACACCAACCTAACAATCATCAACTCATAAGGACAACAAAACATACCTCTGGACATCCACTTCAGTCCTCAAACTCTCGGCTCTGTGCACACTGTTATTTGAAGTTTTTCCGGCCCTGGTTAGGGCACCAAAACAACCCACGTCTTGGCCTCAAAACTTTCATAAACCCTCCTCCTTAGACCCTGATCTCTGCGCTGGAACTTGGCCCTTCTTTACAACTCCTCCATGGTGAAATATACCTTAGTTCCACCTCCTATCTAGGGCTCGTCCCAACCGCAATAAACAAAGGCAAAATTGGCCTGTTCACAAGGTGTTTGCACCACAAATCATGCACAAAATTCTGCCCTAGGTTTGCGTCCAACTATCCCTCTACTTGGCCAACACATGACATAGAAAGAAGGCCTGTCCTTGCCCTTCTTCACTTCCAGCGTGATTCCTTTAGAGGCTGCGACTACCTCAGGCCTTCTCCAATGATGAATTACTCTTGTGATGTATTAATCAACTTGTGCTGGTATTTATCTTGTTCCTTGCTCTAATACCATGTAGAATTTCCTTGAAATTTTGGAGCTGCTTGATGAACCAACTGAAACTGGGTTCGATTCACCAAGACCCAAAATTTCTCTACTAAAAATTTGCAGCAGAATAAACACATAATTAAAAATACAGTCACACAATACAGTCACACAATATTTTCTAGGGAACCCAACTGGAAAAACCCTCTTCTAGCTGTAAAATTTTATTGACGGAAAATAGAGAAATCTAATCTATTTTACAAGGCAATTGTTTCAATAGAGAATACAATTTTTCAATTTTTCTCACTGCTTGGACTAAGCTAGAAACCTCCCCGTAAGACTCGATCTTCTGCTCCCTATTTTCTTGCGCAACCTTTGCTCTTTTCTTGCTGGAAATATCCTATTTCCTAGCACTGAGCAGGCCCCTATTATTTAGGAATTCTTCCTAAATCCTAGCACACTTCTGCAAGGAAATTATCTACCTCAAATCCGCGTCTAGGCTGCTCCTAGATACTCTCTTCCCACAACAAGCTCTCACACACACAACCTGTGCATACAAGAATGAATTACAAAGGTTCCTTCGTCCTCCTTATAAGCTTTTTGATCATGCTAAATCTGGCAAGTTAATTTTAGAACTCAGACTTGTGATTGATTTGTTAACTGAGTCAAACTGACTCTTCTAGCTCGTCTCGCCTTAATTAGAAATTAAAGTTCACTAACTCACCTTTTTCCGAAAATAACTCGCACTTGGAGACAAACAAGACTGAGCCTCCAACTCATGTGCATGAGTGAACTGCTCCATGACTTGTCCTAATTTCTAGGAACTCGTGCATGCTAAGGAAGAACTGTTTGTGGTCATCTTGACTAAGGCACAAGTCAAGAAGAACCTTCTTCGCTACACTTTTCAACAGGTAGATTTCCATTTGGACAGTGAAAATATGCTATTATTTGCTTCCTTCTCATGGTTTTTCTTTTGGTATCAAACAACCTATCCTATGAGAGTTGAGATTGTATTCCTTAATTGTTTGATATGTGATAGATCATATAGTTTGAGATTATTTAAAATTTTGACATTAAAAATCCCGTTGAATATTAATAAAATGATTCACACATTTCATTTATACCAAAAAGGCGGGCTGCATGAACAGTTGCCTCAAGCACTATCAAGCTCCAAAACTTTGAACTCAAAATTGGGTTGTCCGTTTGTGAAAACACAATGTTACCTCTTAGGTTCTCATTTAGTGGAATAGTCCCAAAGCATAGATTTTGAGACCCCAAGGGTGTCTTCAGACAATATCTCCACTGTCACTTCAATAGCCTGTCTTGCTCTTTTTAGGCTAGATATGCTGTGATTTAGGGGGGAATCCCTAAGGTAATCCAAGCTCAAGATATTCTGGACAAAGAGGGAGCAAAGGAGCTTAGAAACATAAAACAAAACTAAAATATGGAAATTTTTATATATATATTTTTATGTTGGTTGAATGAGAAGATGTAAAGTTTTGTAGATGTTCTATGCTAGGAGCAATTTCACTTTTCTTACAGCAATCATACAAGTAGTTAAGCAAAATGCAGATAGAACATAAAAGTAGATCTTACAGAAGACAAATCAGAAACAGGAAAAATGTGTGTGTTCGTTTCGGCGGTCAACAGGATGCTTCAACCAGCAAAGTCTCCTTTGGTCAGCCCAACATGTGTCACAACAGCCCTCCAATCAGTAGATGAGTCAACCCAAGTCAACTCTACAAAAGTCAATGCTGTCCTGAAAAGTCAACGCAGGGGCAGCAAGCTAAAAGTCAACGCAGCAGCAAAACGGTCAACCCTTTGACCTCGATTTTTGTGCCAAGTAGTACGGCCTTCAAAAATCGAACCTTCCACAAGTTTTTAGGTTGATTGGACCATGCGTTGACCAAAGTCAACGCTGGTCAACCTTTCAGCGAAACCCTAGTGCCAGAAGTCGTCCTTTCAGCTCAAATTGGTATTTGCCCTGGTCTCTCTTCTCCTTCACACGCAGGGCTGAAACTCGTCCTTAGGGAAATGACTATTTGATGAGAAGAGCGTGTGTTGTGATGATGAGTTTAAAATTTCTCTCCAACTTTAACCTGTAGATTATAACCATCAATGAGGTATATCCGTTTGGGCATGCGAGCCCACACGATAAAAAATCAAGCCGATTTTGCATATAATTTATTAAGAATAATAAATTCAAAATATAAGTTCTCGCCATCGGATTAAGATATATTTTATATGTCACGGGACGTTCTGTAAGTAGAATCCAAAGAATAAAAAATATTAGCCTCTTAATCTGAGCATCATAACATGGAGTTTGGACCTAGTTGTCCAAATTTAACAGAAGATCATTGCCTTGTCTTTATTTTTGGGCTATGGAGTCAAGTTGGCTTATTTAGAGGGCTATTCTATTGAAAATTTAAGAGCATGCCAAAATAGCCCTAAACTTGGTAAGCAAACTTCACAGATTTGAGGAAGGAAAGGGTCTTTATGGGTGATATTCTTTCAAGACAACAAAAGGGTGGCTTTCCCTATTGATTCAAACTAATGCAATAACTTCCAAAACATCTAACACATAGAGTCCTTATCTTCATAAAAAAGGAAACAAATAAGTTAGGGGACTCTTCTAATGTAGCAAGACTGCTCCTCTATGGCTCCTTGAGTCGACTTTGACAATCCACAAATCTGTAGTGTTTGTCACCTGTAGGCACCAAGAGCATCTGCCACACATTCATCAAATTTTGATAACCATTCCACAAGCTTGAACAACAAGAAGAGCAATTTCCAAGAACTTTTAGCACTTTCAACCCATAGTTACAAATGGAGAGAACAAACCCTTATGTAGGATTGAGCTCAACTCCTTGTGCAATAAACAATCAATCATTTTCCGTCAATTATCCAGGGAATAATAATAAAATATTTCATTTCTAACCTTCTGAACAAGATTTTTACTCAAAGTAGAAGTGAGTTGTTGAGATCCACTTTTCTCTCTTAGAAAAAATAATAAAATTATCATCCTCCACAAAGAGAACAATATAGTAATGTTCTCATTTTTAACTAAATCTATTGTCATCCTCCACAAGGAGAACAATATAGTATTCTTCTCACCTTTAGCTAACTCCATGAGACAACTTCAACAAGAATACAATTAGGAGTTAATTAGGCAGAACCTTCTAAAATAACCAAGAAGGTAACAACCTCATCAATGTGGCCAACGTCCAAAATGTCCACAAAATAAAGCTCAAGGGAATCGATCCATTAAATCATATAGGAGGAAATGATTGCATTAGAAAGAGTGGCCCGCTGTTATGATGTCATTCCAAATATGCTATACTGTGAAAATTTCAACTTGAAATCCTACTGCATTATCTCATATTATTTCTTCTACTTATTATTCAGAAACAAGTTATTTGCAGAAATCTCTTCAGTAAATATCGAAATAAATTCAAATGTAGACTTCACAATTACGGAGCAAATCAACAAGGAAATTCTAGCACAAGAATGATATAGATATTTTGGACAATTGTCCCCGAAAAAACCCAATGTGGGAAAACCGGTGCAACAGATGAGGGTTTCTATTATTCTTCAGCAAAATCTTCTTCTACAATTTACAATCAGTAGTAATGAAGATAAATTCTCTAAGATAACACTGGAGAAATTCCTCACAAATTTCTTGATGAGAAATGACCTCGGAATGAATCTCCTGGGCCTCTTGCGTCACCCCTGCACTGGGTCTGCATGAGGACTGCGCAGATCTGCGTCACCTCTGCGCTGTCCCTTCCAACCACTGTGCTGTCCCTTTCTGTCACTGCGTCACCAGTTCCTGTACCCTGGATTGATGCTGAACCCTCGATGTCTCCCCTCTACTTGCAACTCTCCCTCTGGATCGATTTTTTCTCGTCGAACTTCAGCCATTGAGAAAATCGATTTTACTTGGGCAACTAAGTATTTGCACTGGTGTGTTTTCCAAATGACCCTTGAGTTTTCTTTTACAATCTTCTCGTTGAGATATCAACAACCGAGATTAGATCTCTAATCAACGAGTAAAATCATAACTTGACTTGATCCGTGTTTTCTAGAAGATTCACACTCTGTTTTATTAATGCCCTTTAATTATTTAATTTCCCTAAGTTTAGACTTAGGGTCACCATTAAAATAATTAATTATTTTAATAAAACATGTTCCAAGTGGAATTTCCACCAACGATTTCTAGGTTCTTTGGAATACGTTTGTCTAAGCCTCCTCACAAAATTTGAGACTTAGAGCACTTCCAATGCTACCAAAAATCAACACTCCCTCTTAGCAAGGAAAGTGCTCTAACAATATGCTTGCTGCATACTTTTCTGATCATGAAGCATCCTCTGCGTTGCTGACATATGACAACCTGTCCATCAATCACTACGCTGTTGTTGCTAATGTACTGGTGCCCATGACATTGCCATTGCCACTGTTGCGTTCGTACTACAACTCCCTCTTAAGTGCTGCTTCATCCGTTACTGAAACGGATTCTCAATTATCCCCATCTTTTCCCTGAAATAAACAAACTTTGTTCTCCCTAGGGCCTTGGTGAGAATGTTTGCTAATTGTTTTCTTGTGGGAATGTACTACAACTGTACTACTCCTCGCTGAACATAGTCTCTGATAAAATGACACCTGATGTCGATGTGCTTCGACCGATCATGAAAAATTGGATTCTTAGAGAGCTTGATGCAACTCTGATTATCACATAGAATACTGGTTGCCTCCATCTTCCTTTTGAATAAATTCATTGGCAATTTTCTAAGCCATATAGCCTCACATGAAGCTGTGCTTGCTGCCATATACTTTGCTTCATCTGTGCTCAGTGCTACAGACGCACCACGAAGTCATACCTGATCCAATGTTGAAGCAGTACCTCGTGGTACATTTCCGATCCACCGAACTTCCTGCCCAATTTACATCTGTGAATCCTTGCAGAACGATCTCATCGCCTTGGGTGTATTTTTAATCCATATCCGACCGTTCCTCAGATATATTCTAAGCCATATAGCCTCACACGAGGCTATGCTTGTTGCCATATACTCTGCTTCATCTGTGCTCAGTGCTACAGACTTCTCCTTCTTACTGCACCACGAAGTCATACCTGATCCAATGTTGAAGCAGTACCCCGCGGTACTTTTCCAATCCATCGAACTTCCTGCCCAATTTGCATCTGTGAATCCACGCAAAAAGATCTCATCGCCTTGGGTGTATTTTAATCCATGTTCAACTATTCCTCAGATATATCGAAGAACGTGCTTAGCTGCTGCCCAGTGTGCCCTCTTTGGTTCAACCATGAATTGATTGAGGGAATTAAAAGCGTAGCAAATGTCTGGCCTGGTGTTGACCAAATACATGAGAGATTCTATGAGTTGTCTGTGTAAGGTGGGGTCCGCTTCTTTATCTTCAGATGCATAAATTTTCTTCCAATTGGTGATCATTGGAGTAACCATGGGTCTACAATCCTGCATTCTAAATCTCTTTAGAATCTCTGTAGCGTATCTTCCTTGCCCAAAGAAGATTTCTCCCTTTTGCTGCCAAACTTCCAATCCCAAAAAATAGTGCATCAACCCCAAATCCTTCATGTCAAATTCCTCTGCCAGGTTCCTCTTGCAGTCTTTGATGAGCCTAGATGACCCTGTCAAAAATAGATCATCTACATACAATACCAAAATCAGAGGCTCATTCTCTACTGTGAGATAGTAGAGATTCTCTTGACAAATCCCATTTGCTGTAAGTATCCATCAATTCGACTGTACCATGCTCTAGGTGCCTGTTTGAGTCCATACAGGGCTTTCTTCAGCCTACATGCATGTGACTTCTTCTCATGTGTTTCGAAGCCTTTCGGCTGTTCGATGTAAACCTCTTCTTCTATCACCCCATTCAAGAATGCAGTCTTGACGTCCATTTGGTGAATCTCCCATCCCATCTGTGCTGTAAGGGATATAATGGATTTGATAGAGGTATATCCGGCTACAGGGGCGAAGTTTTCTTCATAGTCTATCCCTTCTTTCTGAGCATATCCCTTAGCCATGAACCTAGCCTTGTACTTCTCTACGCTGTCCTTTGCAACATACTTAATCTTGTAGATCCACCTGGAACCTACAACTAATATGTCCTGAGGTCTCAGTACAACTTCCCAGACATCAATGGTCATGATAGAGATATACTCCTCTACCATAGCATCTACCCAGACTTGATGCTGAATGGCTTCCTAAAAGCCAGAGGGTTCGACAACCTGTGCTACCAGAGCTTGGTATCTGTCAGGCTGTCTACGCTGCCTTTTCTCGGTTCTAGGAGCCCCAACAAATTCCTCTGCGTCCCTCAACGTTAGTCGTACTTCTCTGTTGATTCTGCCACTAGTAGTGGGTGGCTTAGTCATCTCTTCTTCCGGCTGTCTCATCTGCTGCGAGCTATCTAGATTTTATTCTCTTGAAGAAATACTAGTACTGGTCACAGTGCTAGATCATGATGGCTGTCCATTTGCTGGATCTTCTCCTAGTTGCTGCTGGACAAGAGGTTCATCTTCAGACTGTTCTTCAGTAGGCATTTCACAGGATTTTCTGAAGGTTCGATCCTCCATGAATTTCACATCCCTCCTTACTACAACTTTCCTATTACCCGGAATGTAGATTCTGTATTCCTTGGATGTCTCGCTATATCCTACGAGATACCCTTTCTCAGCAGTCTGATCTATTTTGCTCCGTTTCTTGTTTGAAACGTGGCAATATGCCACACTCTCGAAAATCCTGAGGTGGCTTGCCTCCGACTTCATCCCTGTGAAGACACTCTAGGGCGTTGTCTTGCCTAATGCTCTATGAGGGGTCCTGTTCTGAATATATACAGCTGTGCTACATGCTTCTGCCCACAAAAATCTAGGTAGATCCTGGGCATACAACATTGCCTTTGCTGCCCCAACAATAGTCCTGTTCTTTCGTTCTGCAACTCCATTTTGCTCTGAATTGTAAGGAGCGGTCCATTCTCTTCTGATGTCCTCCCTTGCGCAGAAATCCGTGAATTCCTTATCAGTATATTCACCACCGTTATCTGAGCGTAATACTTTGATTTTCTTCCTGTCAGATTTTCTACTAGTGCTTTAAATTCTCTGAACCTGTCAAAGACCTCATCCTTGGTCTTTAGGAAGTAAATCCAAGTTTTCCTGGAACGGTCATCTATGAAAGTGACAAAATATTCACTTGCACCAAGAGCTCTAGTGGACATCGGTCTGCAAATATCTGAGTGTATAAGTCCCAATACACTTTTTGCCCTATTGTTGCTCTTGGAATACGTTGCCTTCGCGTATTTTCCTAGAAAGAACCCTCTGCATACATCATCATGTCTGGTACTAAGAACAGGAACTCTTGTAATTGTTTCTCTGAGCATTCTCAGAGCTCCATGGTGTAGATGCCCCATTCGTTTGTGCCATAGTTCATTCAGATCTGACTCACTGCTTAGATTGCCGCCTACCAGTGCCATTGGAGACTTGAGCTGGAACTTGTATAGTTTGTTGCTTCGAGTCCCAATTTGAACCTTCTTCCAACTTGGATGTTTGACATAGACCTTTCTTTCGATAAAGTATACGTCGTATCCCTTGCCCTGCAATTGAGACACTGAAAGTAAATTCATTCCCATACCTGGCACATGCAGCACATTAGTGGCTCGGAGACTCTCTCCTGCTTCTGTCTGAAATGCTACGGCCCCTTTTCCCGCAGGGGTACACTTTGTCTTGTTTCCGATAGTAATTTAGAAATCCATCTGTTCTTCTTGATAGCTAAAGAAATGATCTCTTTTTCCAATCATATGAGTTGAAGCTTCGCTATCAATGTACCAATCATTTGATGATGCAGTGCTCGATAAACAAGCACATTCCTTTTCCAACCTAGAGGCCAACTTTGAAAAAACTCGATCTTCCATCTTCTCCTTGCTTTTCCCTTCTCCGGCAGATTCTGCAGAAGGAATGCGTAAACCCTTTAGGAATGTGATTTGCTGTCGAGGCAGCTCCACGAGTTTCCTTTGGTGTAGACCCTCCTGCTTGTTTGTCTAACTTGGCTCTGATTCCATGTGAAAATTTCAACTTGAAATCCTACTGCATTGTCTGATATTATTTCTTCTACTTATTATTCAAAAACAAGTTATTTGCAGAAATCTCTTCAGTATATATTGAAATAAATTCAAATGCAAACTTCACAATTACTGAGCAAATCAACAAGGAAATACTAGCACGAGAATGACATAGATATTTTGGACAATTGTCCTCGGAAAAACCCAATGTGGGAAAACCGGTGAAGCAGATGAGGATTTCTATTATTCTTCAGCAAAATCTTCTTGTACAATTTACAATCAGTAGTAACAAAGAGAAATTCTCTAAGATAACACTGGAGAAATTTCTCACAAATTTCCTGATGAGAAATGACCCCAGAATAACTCTCTTGTTCTTGTTGTGTCACCCCTGCGCTGGCTCTGCGTGAGGACTGCGCAGATCTGCATCACCACTGCGCTGCCCCTTTCTGTCACTGCGTCACGTGCTCCTGTACCCCAGATTGATGCTGAACCCTCTCTGTCTCCCTCCACTTGCAACTCTCCCTCTGGATCGATTTTCTTTTGGTGAACTTCAGCCATTGAGAAAATCGGTTTTACTTGGGCAATTGAGTATCTGCATTGGTGTGTTGTCCAAATGACCCTTGAGTCTTCTTTTATAATCTTCTCGTTTAGATATCAACAATCGAGATTAGATCTCTAATCAACGAGTAAGATCATATCTTCACTTGATCCATGTTTTCTAGAAGATTCACACTCTGTTTTATTAATGCCCTTTAATTATTTAATTTCCTTAAGTTTAGACTTAGGGTCACCATTAAAATAATTAATTATTTTAATAAAACATGTTCCAAGTGAATTTCCACAAACAATTTTTGTGTTCTTTGCAATACGTGTGTCTAAGCCTCCTCATAAAATTTGAGACTTAGAGCACTTCCGATGCTACCAAAAATTAACATATACGACATCATTGAATTTCCAAAACGACTCTGTAATACATCCCTTTATGCATGCTATTAACTATGTGAAGAAAGGCATTGAACAAGAGGATGGACCCATTAAAACATGAGTATTTGTACCAATGTCATCTTATAGGTTCATGGGCAAGACATTTATTGAATGTGGCCCCATCTAATACATTGACCTAGACATAAAGAAGTCAACTCATACGCAAGATTTGGTTATGAAAAGCGGTTCCTCCAATCAACTCGTTTTGGCTATGGCTTGACATATATCCTTATGTATGCTCCCCCTTACCAAGCAAGACGTTTATCTAGTGATCATGAGGGACCACATCCACTGGTTTATTCGCTTCATGAACAAAGTATTTGACTTATTCAAGTAAAAAAGGGGCCTTCAATTAATGAAAGGGTTTGATGACATCATTGTGGGCCATATGGCACCCTACTCCCATAGTTCATGAGTACAATGTCATATACCATATAACTAAGTAGTTGCATGAGGTAAAGAAGGTGACATCCCCTTTTTGTGATTTTATATGCCATGACATCATTGTCTTGGATCATTTTCACACAGACTTGGAGCTTAGTGCACACTAGCTTGTCTCATCTTTTTTGGTCACTATGGAGCATTAATGAGCAAATTTGTCTTGGGGAGGATATTTTGATTTGATGTTTATCTCTCTTAGACGATGAATGGTGATTCTATGATGATTTTGTGCTAATTCATTGTAAGTATCTTCTTCCATCTCATGCTTGTTGTAGAATTAGGCTTTTAATGAGCTTTTCACCAAAGTGTTATTGAATCTTTAATTGATCTAACATTTCCTTCACAAGATTGTCATTTTTGTTATGGAACATAAGTGTAGCTTCCACCTATTTTATCTCCAAAGTAGATAGGAGGACACTAGGGTTTAAGGAGTTAAGAAACCTATGTGTAACTTTTTTTCTCTCTTTGAAATTGTTTCCATCAATTTTCTTCCATAGATATTTAGCCTTAGATTCCATTAACAGATGATTGAGAAAAGCACTAGTCCATTCTCTTGTGTCAATCCTATAAAATAATAAAAATAAAACCCTATTTTTTTTTCTTTTTAATGTTTTCTAGGGTAATTTAGGGTTAGGTTACGACAAAATCTATTTTTTAGCATTGTTCACCTTAGTCCTAGGGTAAGACTTTGCATGCACTAAATTGGAAGAAGTATAAATATTAATTTTCATGCAATTTCAACTATTGATTGTTGAGAAATCAATGCTAGTAGAATTAGGGTTTGATTCCTTTTTCTTGATGATTACTTGTGAATTATGTTGGCTTCTTTTACTTCTTTATTATATTATCTTTCATCAAGCAATTACCAAATCATGTGCGTATGAATATCACAAGAACAAGAGACACACAATATAGGCACTCAGCCAATGGAAAACCCCTATCTAGGGGAAAACCTAGTCAAATCTCTTCCTTCAGTGGTTTTCACAAGACAAGACAAGATAATCCAAAACTCTTCAACCTAGACACAAACTTCCTCCAATCACTAAGTCAACCCTTTCTCCCAACAACTTCAATCTAGATCTTCGATCCTGCAGCAACAAAATTTCGACTTTCCCAGCAGCAGAACTTCGACCTATCTGCATCAAAATTTCGACCCTAGCAATAGCCCAATAACTTCATACAAATGAGAGAGAGATAGCCCAAAAACTTCGACTTTGTTCTTCTCTTGCAATTGTCCTCCTCTTGGAACTTCACACTTTTTCTGCACTTCCTTCTTCTGTATCGAACTTGTTGAGTGAGTGAGCAAATGGATCGAATTGCACTTCTATATATAGCATCTTTTGTGGGTCGAATTGCCCTAGTGTAGGCCAACTTCCCCTAATGTAGGCCGACTTCATTAGGTAAGGGCCGACTTGGTGTGGAGGTGACAAGTGACTTATTTTACTCAATAATAATCCTTTTTACATGATTCAAAAGCCCAAGAAGGGTCTCATAAAATGGACAATGACTCTAATGACTCAAGATAAAACCTAGAAGTCCTCAATGGGGACTTTGACCTAGAACATGATGACCCAAGCATGAAACCCTTGCTTTAATAAGTCATTTTAATAATAATAAAAATTTCTTTTTCTTTCTTTTGTTAAATACATTTCATTATAACTCAAATACAATTATGAAGACCGAACCTAGTTACATTCTTCAACACTCCCTCTTAACTAGGGAGGTATTCATAGTTACACATATATATACAAGTACATGGAAGATTTCAAAACACAAGAACTACGAAGAGTTTAGGCACACACGGTGCCATAGACTAGATTCCTGACTAGGGTAATCTATCCGGGTGGGACTAAGATGGACTAAATCTTTCAACATGTATAGGTACCATCAGGTTTACTTACTAACCATCAACCCAGGGAACTAGGTGCATAATGCAAGGTCAGAGCTCTATGTCCAATGCCACCCTCCGTACTTTGGGAACTAGACATCAACACATAGGCCAACCAGATGTCATCCCAGACATTTTGTATTACACAATATGCCTCATCAAATCTCTTCCAAACGTTTATCATCAACAAAATTAGTAATATCAACCAAACCAAGCATGCTTCTAAGATATTCAAACTTATTATTAGGAAGAGACTTTGTTAACACATCAACTACCTATTCATCGATCGGGACAAACCCAAGCATGAAACCCATGCTTTAATAAGTCATTTTAATAATAATAAAAATTTCTTTTTCTTTCTTCTGATAAATACATTTCATTATGACTCAAATACAATTATGAAGACTGAACCTAGTTACATTCTAAAACACTCCCTCTTAGCTAGGGAGGTATTCATAGTTACACATATATATACAAGTACATAGAAGATCTCAGAACCCAAGAACTACGAGGAGTTTAGGCACACATGGTGCCATGGACTAGATTCTTGACCATGGCAATCTATTTGGGTGGGACTAAGATGGACTAAAGCTTTCACCATGTATAAGTACCATCAAGTTTACTTACTAACCATCAACCCAGGGAACTATGTGCGTAATGCAAGGTGAAAGCTCTATGACCAATGCCACCCTCCCTACTTCGGGAACTAGACATCAACACATAAGCCGACCAGATGTCCTCCCAGGTATTTTGTATTACACAAGATGCCTCATCAAATCTTTTCCAAACTTTTATCATCAACAAAATTAGTAATATCAACCAAACCAAGCATGCTTCTAAGATATTCAAACTTCTTATTAGGAAGAGATTTTGTTAACACATCAACTACTCATTCGTCGATCGAGACATACTATAGCTTCACGATCCCATCTTTTACCAAGGTTCTAATGTAGTGGTACTTATTGTTGATATGCTTCGTCCTTGCATGGAACACGGGCTCTTCAGACATCTTGATGCTGCTTTGATTATCATAATTTATCACAGGAGGACTTAAAGGCTTCCTAATCAAATCTGACAAAAGTTTCCTCAACCATATAGCCTCCTTTCCTACTTCACATGCAGCCACATACTTTGTGTCAGCATTACTTAAAGCAACATGATCTTGCTTTCTACTCATCCATGAAATCATAGCAGATCCCAAACTAAAACATCCACTTGTAGTGGATTTTCCATTGATCTCATTGCCACCCCAGTCAAAAAATGTAAAACCTGTCAATTTGATTTCCTTGCTGTCGTACTTTAGGCAATGATGTATAGTGCCACATAGATATCTTAATATATGCTTGGCAGCTATCCAATGATCACGACGAGGCTCCAATTGAAATTGACTAAGAATGTTCACAACAAAACATATATCCGGTCTAGTATTTACTAGATACATCAGAGAACCCACCAACTTACGATATGTAGTAGGATCTACAAGACTGGAGTCAGAGCTTCTCAACTTCTTGAGATTGGTGATCATGGGAGTAGTTATAGGCTTGGAATCCATCATACCAAATTTATGCAATAAATTGATTATGTACTTTCCTTGCCCAAGATATATCTCCCCAGGTATTTTCCATACTTCCAGACCTAGGTAATAATGCATAAGTCCCAGATCCTTCATCTCAAACTCGTTGCCAACATCATCTTGCATTCTTGTATCCTTTGCTCCACACTTGTAATAAATAGATCATCTACATATAGTAGAATACTGACTATATCCACAACTTTGATGTAGAGATATTGATCAACAATACTTCTGACGAACCCGATTCTTAGAAGATATGCATCCATTTTTGCATACCATGCCCTAGGAGCTTGCTTCAAGCCATATAGGGCCTTCTTGAGTCTGCAAACATGAGTGTTCTTGCTATTTATTTCAAAGCCTTCAGGTTGTTCAATGTATACTTCTTCATCGATAGTTCCATTCGGAAATGTTGTTTTTACATCCATTTTATGGATATTCCATGCCATTGTTGTAGCCTACGAAACCAAGGATCTTATAGTAGTATATCTTGCGGTAGGTGCAAAGGTTTTTTCATTGTCTATACCATCCTTTTGAGAGAAACCCCTTGCAACGAATCTAACTTTGTACTTTCCATCAACAACGTGTTTGATCTTGTAGATCCATTTTGAAGTGACAACTGATTTGTCACTTGGTCTAAGAATGATTTCCCAAACCCCATTCTTCATGATGGATTGATATTCTTCTTGCATTTCTTTTTTCCATACTTCTTGATGAGCGACTTCTTCAAATGTAGTTGGTTCAACTTCTATTAGTTTTGTCATGTATGCAACATATCCTGAATATATTTTTGGTCTTTTGCTTTCTCTAAAAGTTCCTTTCGCAGCTCCATGTCCTTCAGCGTCTTCAAGAGTAGCTTTTAACAAATTTCTCCTCTTCCTTGTGTTGGGAATGATCGCAGGTTGAATAAGCTCACTTGGTCCTTCTTCTTCTTCTTCTTCTTGGATTGTAGTAGGTTTTGTTGTCACATAGAATGTCTAGGCACCGCGACAACAGCTCAGATCGGGGGCTGTCACCCTGATCCCCAATCTCTCTATTTAAGTTGTCTCCTTATAATAGACTAAGGGGGGTAGACCCTGTGGAAATGGAATGAAGGAGAACTAGTTGGGAATCAACCAGTTCAGGAGACAGTTAAACGACCAAATACTCGGGAAAGATCTAGCAAGATTAAAGGATTTGATTGAATTTTGAAAGATTGATACCAGTGCCTTATGGAGTCAACTATCTTGCTAACAATTAGGACCAAGTACTTGATGAGAAACTGCTGCTATGCAATGTTAATGCAGAATGCAAGGAAAATGATTTGAAGGAGCGAGATGAAACAAGCTTTGAAGATGAAAGGTGATGTTAAAAGCCTAAAGCACTTAGGTTATAAATAATCTGATCTAACCACTAAGTACTTAAGCGAGAGTGCCAATTATGAAGATGCCAAAAGATTATTCAATTTAAAAGATATACAAATCGTCATAGATCCACAACAATAAGGTATCAATCACACTTACTTGAAGAATTTCCCAAGACTTGAATATTCAATAACGATTCAATAATTCAAGTAAATGAAACAATACTTAATTAGACATTAGAAAATTTTAATCGATAGAAAATGTTCCAAAACTTAGATGCCAATGATCATAAAACCAACTGAAACATATGAAATTTACTAGCACTTAAATCTCAGTAATTATTAATCCAGATATACCATGAAAATTTAATGCTAATAGAACCACTCCGTCAAGCAATTTATGGATTAAATGATATTCTTAAATAATGCAAATACAAAGATTAAATTTTCTCCTATAGTTAGATTTAGGATATTAAATAATTAAAACGTGCCAACTATAGAAACCATTCCACAATCAAATATCTTTGCAAAATAGATCAAAACTCCAAATGTCCCAACTTTTTTGATTTTCCAAAACTTCTGTAAAAAAAGATCAAAATTTAAACTATAGACAAACTTTTGATTTTTTAAAAGTTAGGGTTAACATTTGATTTTTTTGAAACTTTTTGAATATTTTAAAAAGGTTAATGCAAATCTAAAACTATTAAAATGAAACTAAAAATAAAAGCGAATGTCATAAAAAAGGAATCAAAGTTAAAAGTTTTTTAAATTTTTAAATTTTTAAATGTCAAACTAAATGCAGCTAAAACAAATATAAAATCGAAATGTTCTAATGTAATGCTATGTTAATATTTTAAATTAAAGTTAAACTAAAAGATTTAAAATCTAATGTCAATAAAAAAAAAAAGCGAAGTTTAAAGATTTGATGTTTTATTTTTGATGTTTGTTGAGTTAGGTATTGTGTGTAGGTTGAAAAGGAGGCAGCAAGTGGGAGCAAGAGGCAGTGAGGCACGCGAAAGGGAAATGCGAAGCAGTGAGGGGAAGAGTTCACACAGGTAGGTTGCAAGGGAGGCACGCTGGGTGAGGAGACAGCCAACGGGAGGATGCAGATAGAGGGAGAACACAAAAGAAGAGTAGAAGCTGTCGGCGTGGAAGGAAGAAAATGTGGATAGTGAGAAGGGTGTGTGTGAGGAATGCTGCAGTGGAATGAGAGTCGATGGCAGCAAAGGGGAGCAGGAGCGGTGGACAGGCAGCGTGGGAAGACCTGCGTGGGTCGATAGGAGCAGCGAGGAGCCAAGCAAGTTTTGCCAGTGCACGGTTGCGAACAGGTTTAGAGAGTTGCGTGAGGGCAGCGTGCAGGAAATGGCATGATGAAGGGAATAGAGCCTGGGCAAGATCGAAGAATGCAGAAGAGCCAATGGAAGACAAAAATTTGCTGGCACACACCAATTTCTCTTGTTACCCAACATAATTAAATTTGATTTAAAACAAATGCACTTGTAATTATTTAATCCTTGAGGCACAATGCTGTCCAGATCTGCAACCAAAATAGATCTTGAGACTAGATCTTATCCTTCAGGGCCTAGATCTGGCTCAGATCTAAAAAATTTCTTTGAAATCTCTTAATACAACCTGCATAAAACTAGAAACAAGAGACCCAAAAATGCAATATATACACAGAAAATAAAAACCCCAAAACCCCAGTGAGTTAAAAGAAAATGATATTTACAAATCTACAATGCTATTTTACAGATTCGTTAGATCAAGGCTCTCCATGGCCATATTTAAACCATTTAGCACAATTTTAAAAAGAGAAATTAAGAGAGAGGTACAAGCCCTAAAAACCCTGCAAAAAATAGAATTTAAGATAAGCCTGGGGAGTTAGATCCGAAGGGCTCTTCTGATCTTATTTCCTTGGGAGTCAGTTGGTCTAGCCGAGGACTTCCCCAAACGCCCAATTCTAAATCCGAAAGATTTCTGAACACTTAAAGTTAAACTATTAAATCAATAGAGAAGTAAGATAAAAGATAAAATTTTCAAGAGTCAGATATACCTGCTAACTCAATCCAATTAGTCTTCTTACCCTAAATCCAGTAACCTAAGCAAGATACCTGTGTAATAGTTTACTCTACAAGAGCCATTAATCAACAATCCATTAAAATAATGATCAGCAGAATATAAAGAACAAGTTTACCATAAAATGTTGAAGAGGAACACGACCATCAAGTAAAACCCCAACGACTTTGTTTATATTATTCCAGAAAATATTACAGGAGAGCTTCAAGAGCAAGTACACGATCAAAAGATCGGATTAAAAATCAGACTGACACTGACCTTTAATTTATAGGATAAAATCTTCAATGGCTAGTTTGGTTGATCCCCGTCAAAGTAATCTCGACCGTCGAAAATGATTTGATTATCTTTTAATCTCGTCTGTCGAAATTATAAATTTTTGAGGAAATTCAAATTTATCATTTAATTCCCCTTTTAATTAACTCAAAAATAATATTTTTGAGTTAATTACCTCAAAATTTTGACTTTGGCTTAACCACCTGTTGGAACACCTAATCCTACATGGGTAGGTGTGGAATGCGAAAAGTCACAATGGAGTCCAAGTGACCTTGGAATGTGAAACCAAGAGTCACACCATTGTACTATAAATGTACATCTTTGTATAATGGAAAATAAGAAAGCCTCATGCTTATCTTTCATTGTGTGTTGAGTCTCTTGTGTGTGTGTTATTCTCCTCATACACCATGTGTGTGTTTAACATGGTATCAGAGCGGGCGATTGCTGGCCCTGCTTCAATTTGAGTGAGCCATTTGTGTTTATGGCTTGTGCATATCTGCAAAATTCTTGGCATTTTTGCAGCATTTAGAGAGTTTTTGCAGCAGTGATTTTGCAGACATTTTGCAGCATTCAGAAGTGTTTTGAAGAGGAACAGCATTCAAAATCCCAGCATTCAGAAATTGGCAGCAGTCAGGCATTGATTTTGAAGAGAAGCAACACTGCCCATCTGAAGGTTTTCATTCTCATTTTTCCTGCAATTTCTGCTTATTAAAATCTGCATTTTGAAGAGCTGCTGGAATAGTGTTTTATATTGGGTTTTTGAAGAAGAAATTTCTGGGTTTTTACTGCTGAAATTTTCTGAAAAATTCTCTGAGAAATTTCCGAGTTTTTACTGGCAAATTTCTGCCACATTCTTTGAGAAAAAATTCTGCATTTTGTCCAATTCCGTGCTGTTGAGCTACTGGAAAATTCTGAGTTTTACTGGCGATTTCCTGCATTTCTTGAAAATTTTTGAGTCTACAAATCTCTGTGAATTCCCTCTGCTCTACTCTGCTATTTTGATTAAAAAAAATAAAAAAAATAAAATAATAATAATAATTCAAAAAAAAAATTTCTGAACCAAACCCCACGGCTCTGCACTCTTCCACGCTCTCGGCCTCACCACTATACACAGCCCTCACCACTTCAACAAAACGCAGTCCACCTTACGGCCTCCCCGTAACTGTTGGCCTCATTATACGCTCCTCCTCTCATACCCTTTCCACGCTCCCACCGCTCCATACCTGTAAACTACACTCTCAACACGCATCCCCACTCCAACGTTACATCTTCCATCTCACCCTATGCAACTTGCAACCCCAACCGGCCTCTTCACTGCAACCCGTGGCCTCGTTCTAACCGGCCCCCTCTTCCACTTCTCTCGGCTTGCTCTTATACGCATACAGTACGCTCCTTCAATGCTAACTCCGTCCCACTACGCCACTCATCTTCCTTAACTCGGCCCCTGCCACCAGCGCTCTTCCACCCCCACGCTTATCACTCCAGCACCTTACACAGTCAACGCTCCCTACACAAACTCCGCTCTGCGCATACCAGTGGCCCATTCCCCTTATCACTCCACCGCTCCCACTCCCACATCTGCCTTATGCCCTCTCTGCTCAACGCCTGCCCTTCCACGCTCTCCCTAACCCCCCTCACGCTTCTTCCCTACGGCTCTACCAAACCGTGAACCTCTTCTCCACTCAACGCATGTCCTTCCACCCTTGTGCATCGATTACTCAACCACTACATCGACTTCTCTTTACTGCTCCCGCCTTATCACTGAATCCTCACCTGCAAACTAATCCCCGCCCTCCCACTTGCATTCGGCCTTTCCCGCCCACGGCCACACTCCTCTCGTCCCCTCTCCCATATACACAATACCGCCCATTCAAAATAAAATACCGCCCTTCTTTTTAAATTTGATTTTCCATACTTAATCCCTCCCCCCCAATATTAAATACTTAATCCCTCTAACGCCCCCTCTCCCATTTCAAATAAATTAATCCCCTCCATTAAAAAAAAATAAAAAAAAATAAAAAAAATCTCACCATAACACCACCCTTTCCATATACTTAACACTGCCCCTCCATTTAATAAATTTTCCCATATAATACCCACCCCCCATCTCTTTTTTAATAACCCTTTTTAATTAACATTTCCTTTAAATTTCCTTCCCCATTTTTTAATTATTCCCTTTTTTTTAATTAATTTTTAATTCAAAAAAAAAAAAAAAACAGCAGAGAGAGAGGAAAGACATTGAAGACAAGAAAGAGAGGAAAAGAGAGATATGAACATCAGAAAATGAAGAAAATGACATATCAGCAGATCGACTATACATAGTGAAAAGAGAAGATTTGACATTGTGTGATTTGTGGCATAAGGGTGATTTTTTGAAGAAATTGACATTTGAAGACAAGTTTGCCATCATTTTCAAAACAACTCTTTGAAGGGAAAATTCAGCTGCCTTAAAGGCCTTTTGCACAAGTCTTTTGCTGCACACTCATACAAATTTTTTTGCAGAGATATTGTATTGAGCTAACATTGTATTGCCTCTTCATTCATAGTTGCAATCAGTACTTGAGTTGTTGAAAAATTGTTGCTTGCTCTCCATCATTTGAGGAGCAGATTTTGTACTTTGAGATTTCCATAGTTGGAAATTCTTTGGAGTCATTTGTATTTGTTGTTGAATCACATTGTAAACGGGTGCATTTTCGGTTGAAGCCGACACCCTTTCATTTTTGAGCCTAAATTGTTGAAAATGGCCAAAATCAATGAGGCATTAGTGTTGTTGAATGACCTCATTCATTCAAATGTTCATGATTTGATAAAAATGAGCAAGGATGCTCTATGTAACATTCAGAGTTGTTTGCTAGATGCACAAGAAAAGATTGAGTTTTTGCAGTTGGAATCTCAGCTCCAACAAGACGAACTTACGACACATAAAGTCCTCGTACGAACTTTGTATCTTGAAGATTGAGAGACTCTCATCGAAGAAAAGATAAAGATACGCTTGATTCCCATTTCGATTCCTTGCACAAGAGCGATGCTTGTACGGATGCGACGTTCAACACCACTTCCTAAGCCCATCATCGGACAGGAGAGAAGCTTGCTCCACAACCAAACACCGAAGCTGGTCTTGGATACCCAGCAAGGATGTGTCCTTTCATATTCCAGGGCTTCATAAAGCCATCATTATTTGGTCTGATTCATGTGACGGTTCTGCTGCAGTGAAAGTTCTTGTTCCCTTCCACAGCAGTTTATTTGTAAAATGCCAACACTGTGATCGAGTTGGCCATATGAAAGATCATTGTTTTGATCTTCATCCATGCAAGCAATATGGTCGGCACACTCATTCTTCAGACAGATGCTTCAAAAACAAGCCTCCTGCAAGAACCAAGATTCATCTTGGATGGATCGCTTCTTGGCAATGGGCATCAACAGCCAAGAAGATGTTTATGACACATGTTAGAACTTGTTCACGGATATTGAGCAAACTTGCAGTTGAGTTTTCGCCATCATCTCACCTTGTCCCTGACACGGGGGAAAATGGTGGTCATGTACAAGCTTGACGCTCCGGATCTGACGAGCACAGGCCACAATTCGTCATTCGGATTGAGGATGTGAGAGACACAGATGCCCATGAGCATGCCTTCGGTTGGTGAACAACCTTATACCATCATCTTTGGTTGGTGGGTAACCTAAAACCATCACAGGTAGTAGACCTCCCTTCTTTTAGGTCGAAGGGCTCCCTTTCATATATGAGGAACACTTCCTCTAGCAGAAGCCTTCAGCTTCTTGCCAGCTTTGGTTGAGTTCTAGGAAATTCTTCAAGCATTCCAGAGTTGTTGGTAATCCTAAAACCATCACAGGTAGTATACCTCCCTTCTTTTAGGTTGAAGGTCTCCCTTTTTTTATGAGGGACAATTCCTCTAGCATAATCTTTCAGCTTCTTGCCAGTTTTGGAAGAGTTCTGGGAACTGCAACAAGTTTTGCGTTCCAGTGTTGGTGGTCATCCTTAAACCACCTCTTTTTTCCAACATTTCAGAGATTTGATTCAGCCCAAGTGCTACCATGTATACTTTGCATATTTGTATTACAACTCTTTTTTTGGACTCACACATACCCCTTCGGATTAAGGGGGGATGTTGGAACACCTAATCCTACATGGGTAGGTGTGGAATGCGAAAAGTCACAATGGAGTCCAAGTGACCTTGGAATGTGAAACCAAGAGTCACACCATTGTACTATAAATGTACATCTTTGTATAATGGAAAATAAGAAAGCCTCACGCTTATCTTTCATTGTGTGTTGAGTCTCTTGTGTGTGTGTTATTCTCCTCATACACCATGTGTGTGTTTAACATGGTGTTTAACACCACCAAGGCCCAAGGGTCCAAAATTTCTCAAAATTCTTAGTATTCCCTTGGCTTGGGACCTTTAAAAATTTATTAGGGACCTGCGATTTTGCCTTTGAAGAAATTTAATTTACCTAGGACCTAAAATTAATTAAATTTCTGGCTTAGGTTTTCTAAATTTAATTTGGCCAGAAAATTTAATTAATTGACTAATGAGGGGATTAATTATTTTTTCCAGCCCTCTAATACTTTAGCCATGGTGTCTAACTGTGAGGGACCATGCACTAAAATATTTTACAACAAGATATTACAATTTGACACATGAAAGGGGAAACCCATTCGTGATAGACCCTCAAATAGGTACCCAATTTTGCTACTCAAAACATGATCTAATAGACCAAGTAGTTTATAATAAAATAATCTAGCCAATTAGCTAGGATTATTCCCAAACTACTTTTACAAAGACTTGATAGAAAACACTAGGACTCACTTAGTATCTTGGCGACAAAATCCACCCTAGCTTTGGGGTTAGGCTGGAGGGGAAAACTTTGCCTATCACTTGTGTCGAGAAAATGAATCAGTGAGACAAAAAACCTCCTAGAATAGAAATCGTCACCAAAATACTAGGCCTAGGTTGTTACATACATGATGGTCTTACTTAGGTCATTTATATCATAAACATGCAGAATGGGTTTACATCCTTTACAAAATTGTTGACTGATGATGAAATCTGAATGGCGTGAACACTTAAACTTGATAAATCCCATTTGCAAAAATGGGGGTGTACTGCTATGGGGTTGTTGACATAGAGTGGTCAACAAGTTTGTCATGGTGCTCTTCTTCTTCAAATAACGATATGTCTTTGTCATCGAAATCAATAGGAATATCCTTAGATCTTTTGGAGGCATGAATTTCATCAAATATAACGTCCATGCTTGCTTCAATTTGTCTTCCTTCCTTGATGTAGATTCTATATGCTTTTGAAGAAAGACTATAGCCAACGAAGATCCCTTTAATGCTTGTAGAGTCTAGCTTCTTTCGTTTGTCCTTTGGAACGTGGATATAAGCGGGACACCCAAAGATTCAGAGATGGTTTACACATGGCTTCTTTCCTATGAACGCTTCTTTAGGTGTCATATTCTCAAGAACTCTTTGAGGACTTCTATTTTGTATATATACTGCTGTCATTGCTGCTTCTTGTTGAGAATTCTATAGGGCAATGATAATAAAAAATTCTCTTTACTTGATAACTGCTTGTGATGTCCTTTTACTTATTAGCTTTGTTCCTTATTATTATATGTGTGAATCATCAAACAACTACCAAAACAAGAAGAACAAGAACACATAATATAGGTTGCAAGCGAGGGCCAAAACCTCTCCTCTTGAGAGGAAAACCCATAAATCCCTTCTCTTCCTTATAGATTCTTCAATTGACGAATTCCATGACCTTAAGAGTCAAGACAGAGATCAATACCCTCCAAGACCAAGACCAACCTCTTCGGATGATGTGCTAATCTCGATTTAGACAAACCCAGTCAAATCTCTTCTAGTAACACTTTTTTGACCTCCTGCTGCAAGATTTTCGGCTTCCTACTGCAGATCTGAAATTTCGGCCTCCCTGTAGATGCAGTTTCGACATGTGTGAATTTCGATCTTCCTTTAGAGCCTTTCCTTGACTTTTGCTTACCTTTCCCTGACTTCTGGAGCTTGAGGATGGCCCTTGGTGTCCTTCGCTTGACCTCTTTGCCTTCTTTTCTCCAAGATCGAACTTGTAGATAGAAACCATTAGAGAACTTTTGAGGTCTAAAATGGGCCTCCTAAGAAAAATGTACAACCAAAATAAACTTTATAAGAACCAATAGGATTCAAGATGATGATGTCAACCAGGGGGATGATTCACCATTTTTTGGGGTAAAATAGTAAAAAGATTAAAAAATAATAAAATAATAAAACTATTTTTTCAACTTTTCTCCCTAAGGTTTTACTCAAATTTTGAGCGGGAGTATTCGTTGGATGCAAAATTTAATTCTTCATCCAAGGAGTACCGATGTTGCATGCTTTCGATGGACCCTACTACACGAAAAATAAGAAATACATGGAAATACATGTTGCCTCATCCTCTTTATCGATGTCGTAAATGGGAGCACAATCAAATTGAGAATCAACAATTTCCCATTTCTCCTTTTCTATGTGGAAGTAATCTCCAATGTCATCTTCCAAGGGGCTAATGGGATCACCTTCCTCAAGGTTCTATCCTCGAGAACGGTAAGGTTAGTCTCAACTTCACCTTCCATAGATTCATCCTTTCTAACATATGTGTTCTCAAAATCATCCTTTTCATCATGTGGACAGCAGGAGGGCTTGTCTACTTGCTCATTCCTTAGATTCTCAATGTCTTGATGATGCTCAATGAAGGCTTCCTCTTGGATGCTTAATGCAGGGTATACTTGAAAATGTCTAAGAAAGCCATCAACGAACTCCTCAATAGATGAGATGCTCTTAGGTTCATGATAAGGCAACCATGAGTTATGACCAGCGAGAGACTCTATGAACAACAACATAAGGACATCTTAGTGAACTACTTTCTCTTTTGAGGCATGTGCATTAAATCTTTCTACATGGTCAATTGCGGAGAGTGGATCACTGTCAAACACGGGCACCCCACGTACCATCCTTCCTGCGACATGATTAGGGTGCCCAGGGACGTTCGCGATGTGCAAAGCGGGAAAATTATCAAAGAAAGACAACCTATTTGAGATATACATGAAAAATATGTAGGAGTTGCCAAGGTGAATTTTAAGACGCCTATAAATATGCTTGCTTTACCCTACAAGCATCAACCTTAAAGTTCAATGAAGGACTAGGGCTTCGTTCTTCTAATGGAGTCGCCAATAATGATATGTCAATATGTCATATGGGGAACAAAACACACGTCTCGTTTTCCCGACAACGATGCCAAAATGTTACTGCTCAAACCAGCAGGGGTCCTAAAAGGGGATCCTTGAAGGGCTACTACTAGGTCAAGGACAACAATGGAGCAATAGCCCACTGTCACCTCGGCTAAGGCTCCCTACTCTTTACAGACTTTCACTGATGGGAGGAGACTTGTTATAATAAGGATCACGAAAATGAATGGATCAATGAAGGTGATCTTAGAAGCCTATTCACAAGAGAGACTCAGATATATGGCTTGCTTGCTTTGAAAGCAAGATGAAAGGCTCTCTAGGAAGGGCTAAGGGGAATTCTAAGAGCTTGGGTTTGAGTATATGACTTGTTAAGAAGATTCTTAGCTCCTAAAATCCTTGTGGAAACTTGGCTTCCAAGTGGTCTTCGAGAGATTGGCTTTGATAAGTTGTGGGACCACACGAGACCAAGTGAACCCAAGGTTAGGTCAAGGGAATGGGGTTGAGCAACCAATGATATGCTTGACCTAATCAAGGAGGAGAAGGGGATCAAGGAAGGAATTTTCAATTAAAGGTAATGCAATGATCCCAGTGTGGTTTCTAGCCTAAGGAAACCAAGGGAAAGAATCAGTGTTCGAGCTAGGGCTTGCGATATCTCAAGATCCCACCGTTGGAATCTCATGAAGTTTGGAGGGCTTCTTGAGGACACACCAGCGCAGTTGTCGACCAAATATCAAATTGTTTGGATGGCTAGGATAATCGATGCCCTAGGAGAGCTATGTGGGCTAGTCTTAGAAAAGAGGGGAAGGTGAAAGAAATAAGCTTTGAGGTGATCACCTATGGAGGACGAGTGCCTAATCCTTTGGGGTGATTGGTGTCTAGTAGAATTATGACTATGGATTTTGGATTTTCTAGGTCAAGGAGGCCTCAAAGACAACTTTGCTCAGCATTAGGGCAACAACAAAAGCAACTTCGAGGACTTTATACTTTGTTTTGCAAAATAGATGGCTTATCAAGATGAATTTCAACGATGAAGCATCTCTAGGAGCATTCACTCATAATACATGGCTCATACATGAAGCATCACTATCTAGAAACAAAATTTCCACAACTTTGAATAAATGGATGCCTGTAAATTGGCCCTAGTATAGTGAAATCCCAGCAACAATGTATGCCAACCATCAAAACTTTGCCAATCAAGAAGCTCCAGGACAAGAAAAAATGATCCAAACATCAAAATTCATTTGATGCTCCAAAAATTCGTTCTCCAAGAAGGATAGAAAAGTTCTCTAAAGAGATATAAATCCAATTCAAGTGATGATGCTAAAATGAAATCACATCACTTGTATTTATACACTTCTAATGAGTTCGATTTAGCTAATTAGGCCTAATTTAGCCCTTAGATTAAAATAACGTACAAGATAACTAACTTTGGTGACAAGCCCTCCAAACTAGCTCATAAACAAAAGAATAAGCTTCTCAAGTGTTCTAATGTAATATCCCAGATGGGATATTTTAACTAAAATGCAGAAAAATACTGAATACCACAATTTGCCGTAAAATAAACATTTATTCAACAGAAGATTGCCATGTAAAATAAAAGACAGAAAACACTGCAATCCAATACCATATAGAACAGAAGGAAAATCTCAACTTTTATTATAGATAATAAAAAGGGGTTTACATATAGATCTGACCCAGAAAGAGCTGAGATAGGAAATTGGCCACCAAGATAAGCTGCTGAACGACGCTGGCCACAAACTGAACTGCTGCACTCTCCCTCCGGCAACAGCTGAAACTGAACCCACTGAAAATGATGAAGCCCAAGTTGAAGATTTGAATGATCCTCACACCAAACTCTGAAGCTCTATGAAACTCCTAAGTGAAGTCTCCTCAAGAGAGTTGGGTTTTCGTCCAACACTCACAATTCACCCGAGGGTTTCTGTCTTGGGGCTACGGCTGAAGTAGAGAACCACGTCCTCAAACCTCTCATACACAAGCAAATGATCTACTCCCAAAGATGTCTCCCAATGGCCACCTCCCTTTCTTTTATAGATCCCTTGGAGCCTTCTAGAGCATTATTTTATTATTATTTTATTTATGGAGCACTTTTCCCTTTTTATTAAAATATTATAAAATATTCTTTTTTAATGCAGAAAAGGGTATATCGGCTACCACGCCTCCTCCGGTCACTGAAATCTCTGTCTAACTATCCCATCGTGTAGGTCTCCTCGTCCCGGTTCCGATGAGCTATTACACTAAGGTGTTCCATCTTGTATCCCTCCCGGAATGCCACCTTGAGCATAATCAGCTGATTTAAGCCCTTAAATAATTCAAAATTCCGAAAGTTATCGGAATGCATCGGAATGAAAGCCAAACTGCTCGGATGGTGGAGTATATCAAGCGAATGCCTCTAAACACCATGAAAACTCCACAAAACTCCTCCGAAAGCTCCTGAGCCCACTGATAGCACCAATCTGTACATGTGACCTGTCTGCTCCTAACTCTGGAAGTCCCTCCTTGCCCTGTCACGAGTGATACCAAAAATGGGAACATTACAGACCTCTCGCCCCAAGATTGCTTGCCCTCAAGCAATCGAAATATGTGGGCCACTCTATTGGCCCGCTGCATCTCAGACCCAATGCCTGGATCCCATACCAACCTCTGGGTGCTGCTATGCACCTGTGTCAAACCTCTTGGAACAGATCCCTCAATGCCGGGATCCCAAACTGATCTCTCTCTGTCCCAGTCAACAAACAATCCTCCCGGATCCCAATGCCACCATGGCCAATCATCGCCCAAGTCCCATGGCTCAGGCTGCGCGCTGTCTCTGGCTATAGCTGATGCTCTCAGAGGTGAAGTCCACCAGCAAGCATCAATGCTCCTGGGCTCCTGTTGTGCTGTACCTGTAACTGCATATGCTGCCCCACCAACTGCATACCAACTTATCACCTCTCTCCAATCCAAGTCCTGACTCAATCCCACGCTGATCCTGTTCTCCTGGAATCGGGAAGGAGTCCTGAAGTAACGACAACCGGTGCCCTCCTGCCAACTGGAATCTGTAACATCTACTGTGTCTAAGGGCCCCTGCTCTGATGTGCTCCCCACGAAAAATACCGTACCATCAAGAGGGTACTAACTCATGATCTCTCGCTAGTCCATCCTGGAAGAAGAATCCAATGTAGCAACAACTACACATGGAACATGCCCAGGGTGTTGTCGCCAGCCCGTAGTCAACTCCCACTGCTCTGCCCTGTCTACCAATGGAAACTGCCTATAGAAGGAAGCCCCTCTCTCTATAGTGGGCCAAAGGGGGCAAGACATGCTGCAAGCCCCATCGATGTACTCCTGGAGAGTACTACTCATCGAAAGTGCTGCAG
This sequence comes from Pinus albicaulis, assembly GCA_034641835.2. Classification (NCBI taxonomy): domain Eukaryota; kingdom Viridiplantae; phylum Streptophyta; class Pinopsida; order Pinales; family Pinaceae; genus Pinus; species Pinus albicaulis. The sequence continues at coordinate 363,032,389 of CM076571.1, read as the reverse complement.
CCCGGCCGACTGTATGTACATTTGTCTGTACCTCATCAATGTGTCGGCCCAAAGATGGATGCTCCATCATCTCCAACAACTCATCCCTCTCATCGGGAACGTAAAACTCCTTCTGTCCCCTAGCTCCTTGCAGAACTATCCCATCGACCTCCAACGTCTCTAGAGGATATGGATTTGCAACTGGTGTCTGTGCATCTGACTGCTCCTCCTCAAAGGCTGACCCCAATGTTAGCTGCATATCCATCATAGGCTCAATGTGGGTGCCCATCCGGATCTCACCCAAGGAAATGTCATGCCTGATGTCCATAGTATCCTCCTCTGCTGACTCAGGCTCCATCATATGCTGCTCTAGCTGAATCGTCACAAGTGACTCATCACCCAGAGTATCACCTATATAGTCCCCTGACTGCTCACCCTGCACACTAGAACACAGCTCTGGTCTACTGTCATCATCATCTCTGCATGGCTGCTCTCGCTCCCCAGAAGCATCCTCATATGATCCCATGGACTCACCTGAAGAAGAGTCCTCATCCTGGCATACAGAAGGAACGTCTACCTGCTCTACCTCTACCACCTCATCTGCATCTCTCAAACATGAGTGATCAGGCCCCCAAGGTTCTTTGCAAATGAAGCAAAGTCCCTTCCTCCTCAGCGCATTTCTGCTGCCTGACCCACCAAACTGGAGCCGCTCCTCCCTGGTCAACTATCTCCTGAGAAACTCAATGTTCTGCTCAACTAGCCCTTGGGCTAGCTCATAAGCAGCAGGCGAGACCAACTGCTCTCTCCTCCAAATGCTCAGCAATCGGGTTTGCAACTCTCGGCCAACGGTCTCATGGTCTCTCATACATGATGACAAGATGGACTGCATGTGTGCTGATAGTATCAGGATGACGTCTCCTAATGCTGAAGAAGCATCGGAACATCTGCAAAATCAGGTCATCACACTCAAGGTCAAACATGATGACATGAGTCTTGATTGTGGCCATACTCCATAGAATCTCAAGCTTCTTCCCGAAGGTAGGGCCTGTGCTGTTGTCCAAATCCTGAAAAGTCCCTACAATCAACCTCATAATCCTTCTCATAACATCATCATTATATGGCTCTATAGGTGCGGTCAATTTCATGATGTTACTGAGGCAAGCTGCAACTGGAAGTGTGACCCCTTCACAAGGTTCCTCCAAGAATTTGGGCTGTATAAGAGCAAGCATAGCAGGCTTTAGAGCCCAAGTCAGCTTCTTCCCTTCTGCGTGGTCTATTGGAGACATGAGTTCATTAAGCTCTTCTAGTTTGGACAAAACTCTCCATGACATCTTCATGTGTTTCAGATCTGTCCCAAGTGCAAAAATTTTGTGACCCATCTCCAATGTTCCCTGCAAATCTTTTGGCTGTCCCTTTTGAAGGATGGCATAAATTTCTTTTGAAAAGGGTCTGTTGTTTGGCTTTGTTTTCTGGTCTTCTGCTTCATGGTGGTCCAAGGAATCAATTTTTATCCTTCTCAATTTGTTTAGGAGTTCCTCCATCGTTCAACCAATGATAACAGGAATGTTTGTGATAAATGATTGCCAATGTAATGTTGCCCCCACTCGGCTTATGATCTGGTCTGATATGTCGATTAAGTTGCTGCAAAACGGTCTTTGCACACCCACAACATAGACGACATTTTGCTTACAACTTGACAGTAGTAACAATAGCACTCAAAGACTCATACAAGGCTGTGACAACACAATAGGGTTCACAATAGTATGACCAACTATCTTCGCATGGACAGATCCTTGCTGTTAATAAACAACACTTGCAAGCACATGAGGTGATAACATACATATTCTCTCACTCATCCATGACATAAATGACTCTCTGCAACATTAAACCCAGCCATTCCCTAGACGCTCAGAAATATACATTAAGGACCAATTGACTCCAATATATACCTCTACGAACAACAATTTTGTCTTACCAAGCTAGCTCAGGCTAGGAAAATTTCACAAGATAAGTTGGCTAGAACATTGTCATTGAACTCATCATTTTGCAACTCCAGAAGCATATAACAATTCCCAATTTAAATCTTCAATATTGATAGAAAAAGACAGAAGATAGAACAGAACCTGGCAGATATGTGAGGAAAAACACCTTACTCCATGAACACCTGAAAATGGATCTTAGCGTTATACGTTACCATCAACGCTCAGTGATTGCAATGGACCGTTCCATCTTTGAGTGGGTTGGTGACGTCAGTTCTTCAAGAACCCTGTACGCACATCCACAGTCCTTCCTTTGATTATGGGCACAGGTCAAGTCACGAGCTAAGTTGCCGGTCACCAGTCTTAACGCGGCACATTCAATCCTTTCTGTGCATTGTTACAACAGTTCTGGAACTCGGCTCAGTCACAGCAGGAAACGAATGCTCAGCCAGCAGATTTGTTGGTTGGTGGTACTTCCTCCCTCTGCGTCCAAGGAGCAATTTTTAAGTGATACGCAGCCACTTAAATTTGTCAGCGATCACCAAACTTGACGATTGGCACCCCTAGCGTCTGAACTCGAGGATCGAGATTCTATGTGGATCGTGCGATGCTCGTCACGTACTGGCTGCATATAAATTTCTCTGTCCACTGGGTGAATTTAAACTTGGATTCTACTTTTATAGCGACAAGAATTTCGATTGCTCACTTTGTCCTGCTAGAAATTCGATCTTCTGCGGCAACGTCACATCTAGGATTCGACCCTGGTGTTCTACGCCAATGCAATCTGCTACAGAAGTCATCGATCCACCATTCTGACGTCAGCGGCAGTAACAGCAACAAATCTATGATTTTAATTACGCTGAAGATTATTCGGCCCGCGACACAATTTTCATACTCTTCTGCTCGACGTTCAATTAGAAATTGACGTCAATCAAAATATTTACTGCGTTTCTCCATAGCGTAACTTCTTGATTCGATCCCCTTCTAAAATTCATCAACACGACCCAAATAGACGGCTTCAGAATTTTTAAATCCAACGTGTTGAGATGCCACCTGACTCCCTTCCACTGGCTGCACTACACTAATTCAAAAGTTCTACTATGCGTCGACCACGTCATGCAGTCACAATCCGCTCAATATTGCTCTTGTAGCGATGGCGTTCTTTCAAACTCGGGAATTTCTGATATAAATTCCACCTTACGTTGGCTTCACAATGTAGACTCCTGTTTGCAGATAAACGCAGCCAATCTTTCACTCACGGCCCCAACCAATGAAATTGGACAATTTTAATTAATTCGGTCCAAGTACGAATAGTGGGGAAAATTATTATGCAGGTGACAAATTTACAGAAAATGCCCTGCCCAACTCCTCCGGCAAATAGAAGAATTTGACCTTGCTCTCTTCAGGAATAAATTTCTTTCGATGCCTCCGATATAAACCCTCGAACTGGGCTTTTCAGAATAAACCCTCAATTAAACTGTAAACCCGCAGGCTGAGCCAAGAGCAACAGCTTTGATACCACTGTAATATCCCGGATGGGATATTTTAACTAAAATGCAGAAAAATACTGAATACCACAATTTGCCGTAAAATAAACATTTATTCAACAAGATTGCCATGTAAAATAAAAGCATTTAAAACACCGCAATCCAATACCATATAGAATGTATGAAAATCTCTACTATTATAGATACAAAAAGGGGTTTACATAGATCCGACCCGTAAAGAGCCGAGATAGAAAATCGGCCACCAAGATAAGTCGAACTGGCCACACAACCGAATCACAGACTTTCCTCCGAGAATAAATGGAACATCCACCGAAAAAGGATGAAGCCCAAGTTGAAGATCTGAATGATCTCACCGAACTCAAGCTCTGTGAACTCCTGATTCTATGAAGTCTCCTCAAGAGAGTTGGGTTTTCGTCCAACACTACATCGTCCATCGTCCTGGCCATTTGGCCAAGTAGAGGCCGGACTACACCTGTCCTCCACATATACAAATGATCTACTCCAAAGATGTCTCCCAATGGCCACCTCCCTTTCTTTTATAGATCCCTTGGAGCCTTCTAGAGCATTATTTTATTATTATTTTATTTATGGAGCACTTTTCCCTTTTTATTAAAATATTATAAAATATTCCTTTTTAATGCAGAAAAAGGTATATCGGCTACCACGCCTCCTCCGGTCACTGAAATATCTGTCTAACTGTCCCATCGTGTAGGTCTCCTCGTCTCGGTTCCGATGAGCTATTACACTAAGGTGTTCCATCGTGTATCCCTCCCGGAATGCCACCTTGAGCATAATCAGCTGAGTTAAGCCCATAAATAACTCAAAATTCCGAAAGTTATCGAAATGCATCGGAACGAAAGCCAAACTGCTCGGATGGTGGAGTATATCAAGCGAATGCCTCCGAACACCATGAAAACTCCACAAAACTCCTCCGAAAGCTCCTGAGCCCACTGATAGCACCAATCTGTACATGTGACCTGTCTGCTCCTAACTCTGGAAGTCCCTCCTTGCCCTGTCACGGGTGATACCAAAAATGGGAACATTACATCTAATGATGAATAAGACATGTCGTTGTGCCCTAGAGGAGGCCTAATGAAGTCCATAGGTGCTATAACGTGAAATAGGATTCTCAAAAGCAGTGGACAAGGGGTTGGCCCCTTGTTCTCCAAATAATAAACCTGTGGTGCTCCAATGGTTGTGGGGGAACACAAGTGACCTCATGCGTCTCCAAATAGATCAAAGATGCTTGTACGTGACAAAAATAGAAAGAAATAATAACATTAAATTGCACTTACATGTATGAAGAGTATATCCAACCATCAAAACTTTGCCAATCAAGAAGCTCCAGGACAAGAAAAAGTGATCCAAACATCAAAATTCATTCCATGCTCCAAAAATTCGTTCTCCAAGAAGGATAGAAAACTTCTCTAAAGAGAGATAAGTCCAATCCAAGTGATGATGCTAAAATGAAATCACATCACTTGTATTTATACACTTCTAATAAGTTCGATTTAGCTAATTAGGCCTAATTTAGCCCCTAGATTAAAATAATGTACAAGATAACTAACTTTGGTGACAAGCCCTCCAAACTAGCTCATAAACAAAAGAATAAGCTTCTTAAGAGTTCTAATGATCAATAAGACATGTCGTTGTGCCCTAGAGGAGGCTTGATGAAGTCCATAGGTGCTATAATGTGAAATAGGATTCTCAAAAGCAGTGGACAAGGGGTTGGCCCCTTATTCTCCAAATAATAAACCTGTGGTGCTCCAATGGTTGTGGGGGAACACAAGTGACCTCATGCGTCTCCAAATAGATCAAAGATGCTTGTAGACCATTTGCAAGGGTTCAAATGATGGTGTAAGTGATTCCACATCATCATAAAGGTCCTGGGTCATTTTCTAAGTGCATAATGTAGCTGTTGGGTCGACTAGGCATGGTGAACCAAGGGCATCTTCCTCATCCAATAGGTGAACCACGAGCAACCTATGAATGACTCTGGGGAACCATGGAATGCTATTTGTTGCTGTGGAGGCCCATGGCTCTCTACACACACCCTACATGTGCCAATGTAGCCCTTTGGAGGGTTAGGACCCCGTATAGGGAGACCAAACCCAAAATGGAGACCATTTGTGATCTTGCATAAGATCCAATATGTCCCCTCGCCTTCCAGCATAACAAGTCATTTAAGAAATCAAGTTAAGGAGTTTACAAATCATGGACAACAGGTGGACACTTCATAATGGCATGCCCTTCTATAGTGGGCTTTGGCATGCACTAATGTTCCCAAGCTCTAAGGGGGGTTAATCAAGTAGGTGGTTTCTACTAGTAGAGGGGATAGTATGTCCAAGGTACGCCCTTCAAATGGTGGTGGCAGGTGATAAAGTGATGGAACATAGTAGAGAATGAAAGGGGCAACCTTGGGTCACATGTCGGGGTACAAGGGTAGGTAATAAAGGGAAGCCCGCATTTGGGTATAAAATGTATAGGAGGGAGCAATCGTGGTGCATGAGTTACCCTGGCCTTGATTTTTCCACCTTTCATATGCCTTTTATGATTTTTCTTTGATTAACTGCTTGGGGCTCAAGGAATAAGAGGATGATGTGTAAGGTATAGCAGGAGATGTCCCTTTAAGGTAGGGCAGTTCATTGCCCACCAGGGGTTGGTAATCATGGGTTCCTGAATGATCAAGGAGGCTCATCTAGGGCCTATAGGAACCAGGGTGATGGCCATGGGAATGTGGTAGAGCTCATGCATTGGCTTTTGCCCATGTGCTATGTAATATTCCAAAAATTAGCATACAGCTAATTGGAATATTGGATTTTGCTTTTGTCACCTAGCAGTTGAATAAATGGGTAAGAAGGCCCATGCATATTAAAAACAAGAATAAAATCCCTCATGTTGTGAAAGGGGATCATAAAACTAGCTAGATTTTACACTCCCAAGTGTGAACAAGGACAAATGCATGTGGACAAGGTCAAGTTTGACCAAGTCCACAACTCTGATATGAGAGGAGGAGATCACCCATAGAGACAACGCAGTGCAAGTAGGAGGAATATTCCTTGGTGGAGGAAACCCTAATGTGTGGGGCCCAAGGCAAGAAGGCTCATATTTGTTTAAAAGGAGGGCAAGGCAGCCATATGAAGACATGAATTGAAGATTGGATTTTTGGTCTGCATGACTATTCTGCTTTCTCCAACTATTTAGTTGAGATTGCTGTGCTGCTTCGCACAAGGCATTCCTGTTTAGGAATTCCTTCTCCTTTCCTGAGAGGCCTCTTGAGGGAGCTTGTACTAAATTTCCCCACATCCAGGCTTGAGGCCAAGCATCCTTCTTCAGCTACAATGTTATTTCTGCAGCAATATAACGTTGTGTTGCAAGGTGTTGCAGTGGGAATTCTCAACACCACTTTCGGAGCTTGTGTTTCAAAGGAGGAAGCCTTCCTTCCTTTGGGAGACCAGTGAGGAGGACTTTGAGCTGATTTTCAGATCTTGGCATGTGGCCAATGTATTTTCCCATCACCTACAGTGCAATCCCTTGTAGGAACTGCGTTATTTCTTGCAGTGTTGCAGTGAGAGGGTTAAACCCCTTGTTTTTGAGCTAGTTTCTAAGGGAAAGGGCTAACCCTTCTCCCGGAAAGCTTGTAAGAAGGATCCTCCTTCATTTATTGTATTATTTAGTTGTATGTATGCAGAGCTTTAGTTAGACTACGTTATTTCAGATCCAGATCTGCAGATCCACTCTTTTGTACTCATGCTCTGAAGAAACCCTTGCCGAGTTATCTCATTAATGTGTAAAAGGGGCTAGATCTCTATTTTTCTCTGTGCTTTGAGTAATAAAACTCCAGATCTGTTGTTTCTATCCTATTGTATCAGAAACCCTCATATAATTACGTTGTGCTTGCTTCAGAAAATTCTGTTTAGTCTAAGTGATGGGATTTCAGTGTTTTTAAGCCGTATTGGGACTGGGAGATCTATTTAACACCTCAAAAGGGATTTGTTTCTGATCTCCTTCTGGATGGGAGTCTCATATACATAAGCTAAGGAATCCAAGTGCTATTTCTGAAAGTTATAGCGTAATTTTCTGAAATTAATGTTTTTATGGTCCAGATTGCTACATTTCCCAACTTTGGGGTAAAATAGTGGGACATCTTTTTGCTGCTGTAACATTAAATTGATGGCTTTGTGTTCTTCACACATTTTATAAGTTGATTCTTCACTGCAACTCCAGTTTTGTGTTCATATATTGCTGCAACCCCATTTTGGGATATTACAGTGGTATCAGAGCATAATCTTGGCTCAGCCTGTGAGTTCCAGCCATTATGCTATCAAAAGAATAAGAAGACAAAGAGAAGAAGCAAGATCAGAATGTTGGAGAAAATGAGCTTTGTCTCATCACTTTTCAGATCCAGAAAGAACCTCTCCAATGAGGTTAAGCAAATGAAGGAGAAGAGATGCAATGAAATTCCTAAAGGGTTTCAAGAAGAGGAAGGGCCATGCACTTCCTATTCTCAAAGAGGAGAAGACAAGAGGCATGAAAGATACTTGGAATCTGAAATTCTAAGAAGGTACCTTGCAGAATACAAATCTCAACCTACAGCTTTCAAGGAGACTCTAGCTCTTCCTCAGTTTATCCAGTTGGAAGAAGAAAGGAGGCCCTACAACAATGAAGCAACAAAACTGTAGGCTCGTTGACTTTAATTGTAAAAATACACAATAGGTATTTGTAATAATAATTTATTAATATATAAAATGTATAAGAGATGATAAATGTTACAATGAGGCCTTGCTTATATACCTATGCAGGTGACCTTTCATGACTAGGCATGTCTTTTAGACATGCCTTTTCAGTTCACTAATGACTACTTAACATAATCATTATTTGACTATTAATAATTATATTTATTTGTATTTATTCTATTTATACTATTGGTTATGAATTATATTCATAACATTGCCCCTTCCTTCAAAAGCTTTGTCCTCAAATCTATATTGCTGAAAATTTACTTTATTTGCAACGTCACTGGTACCTTTTTTGTATATTTCACTTGTACACTATCCTGAATCCATGTTTTTTTTTTTTTTTTTCGATTTCTTGTTACAATATATATATATATATATATATATATTTATTTTTTGTAATATATATATATATATATATATATATATATATATATATATATATATAAAATCTTATAATTATAAATTATACAATATAATTATCGATGGATCGGATCGAAGCCACACGAAGGTTCAAAAGAAATGGTGCAACGGTTGTGAATTTGACGGATGAGTTGTTCAGAGGTCAAATTCGATCGCACTACGCAACCTCGGCCATTACAGAGCTTCGTCCGTAAATTCAGAATCGCCTGGACTCCAAACGGATAACCATATCCTTTACTTGGATATTCCACAACTTCCGTGACGCCGTATGGATATATAAAAGAAACTGGATTTGTGTTACCATAATTATCAATAGCATGATGTGGATTAAAATTTGGCTCACTCCGATTTGTATACGGCGTTATCGGCCATGGATTCCAGCCCTGATTAACTTGGAAGCCAGGATTACTAGGAATAACCCCGAACTGCATTTCCCTTTGATTTAACTTTTTATTGAGATCAATCTGTGTCTGGTTGTTCTCCCTCTCGTAAATAGAAACCCCGTGAGTCGCATTTAACACCTGATCCTCCTCGATGGGATGAGTAACTATATCATCGTTAAAATGTATCCATTTAACTTCATCGTATTTGGATCCTAAGACGAAGACACTGGTGTGACCTACAACTGGTTTCGTTGGATCATATTCAACAGGGCCTTCGAAGTCTGACACTGTAATGAGTCTGTATTTATAATAATGTTCAGGTCTCAATGGGCTTTTGGATGCAAACTTACTGAGGTCAAGGTATTTTTCAAATTCAATTTGGTTACTGAGAAGGTCTAGTTTGCGCGGTCTTATCTCAGCCATCCATGCAATAAACAGTACGCGAGGAGCTTTCTCGATGTAAACCTTTAACTTGCATTTACTGCAGCACTTTGAAAGTGTATTTTTCTTCTCCTGTGATCCTATGAATGGCAGGAGATCCTCTAATTTCAGCCACTTATGCTTGTCATCTCCTAACCTCAGCACCACTTACCTCTCAACTGTGGATATCTTGAGACTTCATCGTCAGTCAGATTCATGACATCTAGCATTCCTTCATTTTCCACAGCAAGAGAGAATTCATGTCCGCAGCTGGAGCAAGTCACTTTAGTTTGAAAACTTATGGTAAAATCATCCATAAGCGGCCTCATTTCTGAACCTTCCTGCACCTTTGATCTCTCATTTTCCTCATCTAACCCATTCACAATTTTCAATATAGTTACACCAGCATGGTTCTTCTCTTGACCAAGATATAACTTATTCTGAAACCCAGAGGGTGCCTCAAAGGGATTGGGCTCCAGTAATTGAAAATCAGAAGAGCCCATCATGGAACATCTCTGAGCAAGAAACTTACAAATTTGGTAAGTGATAAAATTTGAATTTGACATTTGATCCCAGGGCTTCACATATCTCTCCCTTATGTTATCCATGGCTAACAAACATTGTAGAGCTACGTTTAAGAAACATGTCTCACTAACATTTTTAATTCCTCTCCAGATGAACGATCCCTGCACTATGACTCGACCTACATTTGAATCTCTAGCCTGACTCTCTTCATCGATATCTACTTTCTGTTTCCTACTGCTTTCTCCCACATCTTCTTCAATACTTCGCTTCCGTTTCTTAGTGTTTTCTTCATCCCTGTCATTTACACTTTCAGTCTGATCTCCGTGACTAGTTTCTGCAGATTCGGGTTTTCTATACTTGCCACATCCAACTTTTCTTCAGCACTGGTTCCCAATGTTTCTGGGTTTTCCTCAAGAAGTGCTCGCTGCTGGGTTTGAGGGTTGGTTGCATCCCGAGGTTTTTTTTTAACCCATGTCTCCACAGTGTTCCGATCGCAGAGGAAGGCAGTGGGGCCTATATTCACGGGATCGTAAACCATGGATAAACTCACACTGCATCGATATTCATCTTTCTCAATTTCGAAGGAGGTAATGAGATCATTATTCTCATTATTTTGATCATGGTTTTCGTCCTGCTCTTTCCCATAATCCACTTTTTCTTTTTTAATTATGACATCTTCATAATTTTTTTCAAAAATATCTTCTTCTTTTTCTTCTTCCACATTTTCCTCTTCATCATCATCAATGTCTTCTTCAACATCTTCCCCATTGTTATGATATTGTTCATCTTCTTGTTTCATTTCTTCATAGTCCCTATCATCTTCCTTATTATCGATTTCCATAAAATTCTTTTTAAAAAGTGTTGTAACTTCTGCACATGATTTTTTTAATTGCTGAAGCTTTTTTTGATTTTTTCTAATCTTCTCACTTTCTTCAGGATCTACACGTAATGGTACATTGTACGGTAAGCTATGTTCATAGGCTTGTAAGACTATATTGTGTGACATGGCTCTGATACCACTGAAGCAACAAAACTGTAGGCTCGTTGACTTTAATTGTAAAAATACACAATAGGTATTTGTAATAATAATTTATTAATATATAAAATGTATAAGAGATGATAAATGTTACAATGAGGCCCTGCTTATATACCTATGTAGGTGACTTTTCATGACTAGGCATGTCTTTTAGACATGCCTTTTCAGTTAACTAATGACTACTTAACATAATCCTTATTTGACTATTAATAATTATATTTATTTGTATTTATTCTATTTATACTATTGGTTATGAATTATATTCATAACAAACAATGGGATGATGAGAGGCAATAGATTTCTATTGTCCACTTTTGATGGATCATCCACATGTGCAGCAAAGACTTGGGTGATGAAGTTAGAGGCATTCTTCCTACTACATCCAGTGTTAGAGAGAGGGGTTGTAGAAATTGCAGCACTGCACCTTGAAGGTGAAGCAAGCACTTGGTGGTTTAGCCATGTGAGTCATGCAAGAGTGTCTACTTTTGCAGATTTCACTCAGAAGATGATCAAGAGATTTGATAAAGAAAAATCAAAGGAAGAGGAGCCTTCACCACCATTGGAAGAGGCATGTATCAGCGCTGTTACAACCATGGAGGAGCAACCTTCATCTTCAGCAGTTTGGGAAGCCAACACATTTGAGGAAGGAATTCTTACAGCCCTACAAGACGCTTCCAAATTTCACCAAGGTATGCCTAAGTTTCCATCTCTTATCATTTCAGCAAACCTTATGGAGGGATATACACCATTGCATACTGCTAATCTAGAGCAACAGAATTGCACTGCACTGTGCAACCTTGAGTTATTCAAGGAAGGGATGAACTACATTCAACCTCTTGAGTTGAAATGTAGAATTTCTGAAGGAAGGATGAGTATGATTCCATGTACAATGGCTGACTATGATTTCAATATTGCACCTTGCTTTGAGACAGTACATGTATCACCCTGCAGACCTACAATGCTATACATGAGCAGTAGTGAAGAAAAGAGGACCCATTCCTTATGGAAGCATTCAAATGGTAACTTCATTCATGAAGCAATGGAGGAAGAAGTGATAGATGGTAGACATCTTGAGATGATAAATATTTTCTCCTTTCTAGATGACACTTTCTCAATGAGCATCTCACAGCTCAAACAGAAACTTCTACCTGCAGCAGATCCATAACCTTACTGGTTTTGGAGGACCATTGATGAGAAGAAGGTCTCACAGAGAGATCTCATTGGAGGTGCACTTCAACATATCATGGAGTGCAAGGTTCTTCAATAGCTTGAGGAGGTTTTGCCCTCATCACACTTGAATCCTTATGGATTCAAGCTGGTCATTACTATGAGATCTTCTCTAGGAGATCTCCAAGGAGCTGCATTTCAAACTCCTATGAAATGCAAGAAGAAAAATCTGATATGGGAGGTTGGTAGTCTTCATTGGAGGAGTACCAAAAGGGAGAATGATAGGAGACATCCACAGGTGGATGAATGGATGTGGATGGAGAGCAAGAGGCTGGTGAGCCACTTGCATATTTATGACACCGGACAGCAAGAGGCATGCCTGCGTTGGCTACTATTGAAAGAGTTTGGCCATCATATGGCATATCCTTTTTCCAAGGGTGTGTGGGTGGAAGAAACTTGGTAGGACGCTTGCATCATATGGCAGCAAAGATTTTGGGTGCATTATGTTGATGTGATCTCCTTCATGTCAATCAACATATTTTCACCTCATGATTTGTACGATGGAGGTGTGAGGGGGCAACAAGAATTATTATTGCTATGGCTTCTCTTGGAAGAGTATGGGCAGAAATTTTTCCATACTCACCATATTTCCAGAGAAATGTATGGCACATTCAAGGTGCAAAGAGGCTACCCTTCATCATTGGAGGATAAGGAGGGCCTTCCACATAGGAAGAAGATTTCCCCACATAGCAGCATGATAGTGGATGACTTTGGCATGTGGGATGTCAAGGCAAGGAGTCATGGAGTGACAAGAGCCTTATCACTAAGGCCAACAGTGCTGTCACTTGGGAGTATGTTTCTATTGATGGAGTGTTCCAAGGGGAGTGTGCATCTTTTCCTGTTGCAGATTTTTATGAGAAGTTTCTCATGGGAGGACTCATCCATGGACCTCACTTTCAGCTTACTCATTATGCATGGTAAGAAATGTATTTCTGTACTTATTGATTATTTTATTGAGTATATACTTCTTCTCACCATGTATGTACAGTGCATTGCTCCACAAGAGGGCAAGATTATTTATGGGTTTCATGGTCATTCTAGAACCAACATCTATGATGGAGATAATCCTTCTCTACATAACTTTGGACAAGTGTGTTGTCAATCTCATTGCCTCAGCTGATATATAATGTTATTTACCACCTCATGGTAGATGTGAAAACATGCACAACTGTTATCTTGTTGAAAGACCACTTGCCACATGATGATCTAAAGCAGTAGTTGAGAAGACTACGCTGTATCCACTTGAGAAACCATTGGTATCATCCAAAATTACACATAACTTTCAACATTTTTCTGATTTGGATGCCAAATGGTGATGATGTGCCATTCATTTTGAATGGGATGATTTGGGCCAACATGATTCATGACATGGGAGAAAGGATTTTTGGAGATCTAATCTTCTTCTTGCCACTTGAGGGCAACCTTATTGCAGCCCAAGATCAGCATATGCTCTACACTTATCATAAGTGGAGAGGAAGACAGCGTGGGGTAGGCCATTTTGTCTACCATGTTCAGTTATTCAGCCCACCTACATTGCAGGAGCCCAAGGTGAAGGAGATCTTTCATGAGTTGCCATGTTGGAGGGTGACTCATTTTGTATTGATGATAGCTTGGGGATGGAGGTTTCATAAGGGATTGATAGTTCCCAATGCATTTCAGACTCCATGCCTTGAGGGGACCTCTAGACAACACTTAGTTGCCTCCTTGAGTATTTCACCTTTTCATGATGATGACCATTTGGGATGCTCACCAAATGCTAGCTTGTATGCTTGGGAGGGGCGCTATGGAGACTTATTGTTGAGACAACATCATATCCCTTGAAGGAGTTCACCATATGAGGATGCTACAGGAGGAGGAAAGGAGACTTTCTAGTTCTATCCTTGCAGTTGCTTGAGGACAAGCAACATTTGGGAGGGATGACTGTAATATTCCAAAAATTAGCATACAGCGAATTGGAATATTGGATTTTGCTTTTGTCACCTAGTAGTTGAATAAATGGGTAAGAAGGCCCATGCATATTAAAAACAGGAATAAAATCCCTCATGTTGTGAAAGGGGATCATAAAACTAGCTGGATTTTACACTTCCAAGTGTGAACAAGGACAAATGCATGTGGACAAGGTCAAGTTTGACCAAGTCAACAACGCTGATATGAGAGGAGGAGATCACCCATAGAGACAGCGCAGTGCAAGTAGGAGGAAGATTCCTTGGTGGAGGAAACCCTAATGTGTGGGGCCCAAGGCAAGAAGGCTCACATTTGTTTAAAAGGAGGGCAAGGCAGCCACATGAAGACATGAATTGAAGATTGGATGTTTGGTCTGCATGACTATTCTGCTTTCTCCAACTGTTTAGTTGAGATTGCTGTGCGGCTTAGCACAAGGCATTCCTGTTTAGGAATTCATTCTCCTTTCTTGAGAGGCCTCTTGAGGGAGCTTGTACTAAATTTCCCCACATCTAGGCTTGAGGCCAAGCATCCTCCTTCAGCTACAGCGTTATTTCTACAGCAGTATAATGTTGTGTTGCAGGGTGTTGCAGTGGGAATTCTCAACACCACTTCCGGAGCTTGTGTCTTAGAGGAGGAAGCCTTCCTTCCTTTGGGAGATCAGTGAGGAGGACTTTGAGCTGATTTTCAGATCTTGGCATGTGGCCAATGTATTTTCCCATCACCTACAGCACAGTCCCTTGTAGGAATTGCGTCATTTCTTGCAGTGTTGCAGTGAGAGGGTTAAACCCCTTGTTTTTGAGCTCGTTTCTAAGGGAAAGGGCCAACCCTTCTCCCTGAAAACTTGTAAGAAGGATCCTCCTTCATTTATTGTATTATTTAGCTGTATGTATGCAGAGCTTTAGTTAGACTGCGTTATTTCAGATCTAGATCTGCAGATCCACTCTTTTGTACTCATGCTCTCATGAAAACCTTGCTGGGTTATCTCATTAATGTGTAAAAGGGGCTAGATCTCTATTTTTCTCTGTCCTTTGAGTAATAAAACTCCAGATTTGTTGTTTCTATCCTATTGTATCAGAAATCCTCATATAAATACGCCGTGCTTGCTTCAGAAAATTCTGTTTAGTCTAAGTCATGGGATTTCAGTGTTTTAAGCCATATTGAGATCGGGAGATCTATTTAACACCTCAAAAGGGATTTGTTTCTGATCCCCTTCTGGATGGGAGTCTCATAATACATAAGCTGAGGAATCCAAGTGCTATTTCTCAAAGTTATAGCGTAATTTTCTGAAATTAACGTTTTTATGGTCCAGATTGCTGTTTTTTCCCAACTTTGGGGTAAAATAGTGGGACATCTTTTTGCTGCTGTAACATGAAATTGATGGCTATGTGGTACTCACACATTTTATAAGTTCATTCATCACTACAACTCCAGTTTTGTGTTCATATATTGCTGCAACCCCATTTTGGGATATTACATGCTAAATGTGTTTGTCCTGACCATCTTTTACATTTTGTTGTATGTTTTCCTATTGAATGTGGCCAATTATGCTTTTTCTTTTCTTTTCAGCTGCATCAACCTCCGAGGCATCGTTTCAGACTCGACCCAAGGTGTGGGCAAGGGGAGGCTAACCCTATGTGGACCCAGTGGAGGGATGTGGACCTAGGTGGGAGAAATGGTGAATGAGGTTGTAATGAATAGAAGGGGAGTGATATATGTGGATGAGGGAGCGAGACCACGCAACTAAAATTAGGGTTTCCCATGTAGTACCATCCCTAAAGCCCAAAGGTCAATAAAAGAGTTCCCACGAGACTAGAATCCAAGGGTAACATCCAAACAAGGTCTAGGGGACAAGAGCACAAAGCTAGGCCACTCTTTCCATCGAATTCCCCCATTAATCCATGCCTAGAAGTTTCCATGGGAAGAAAATTACAACACTCAATTACCAAATGACAAGGCATACCTTTAGGTATGGGAGGCCCACCTTTAAACATACGATAATGACAGATGGGTGTAGGACCACATGGCTGGCTCAGGTGGTGGAGAAATGGCACAACGAGCTAGTTGGTGGCTACAAGGGGCTGCTGGCTGCTGGCTGAGAACGATCTCAGAGAATTTTTCTCCTAGTGATATTACCCATAAAATGGTGGGTAACAGGGCTGAAACTTGTTGGCATATGTTTGCTATCTTTTTTCTTGAGTTGTCTAGTGCATTCGGTCAAAGTGAAGTGAAACATTGTCTGCAGTTTGCTGCTAGAAATTAATATATTAGATCAGCTCGAACTCTGGAAGTTCACTGGGATTAGTTCCTAAACAAGGTGAAATTTTGGAATTTTATTGAATGGTAGATTCTTGAAATTTCTGCATGTTAGAGCATAGAGGTCATCCAGAGTATAGAGTTAGGCATATTAGTAAAATCATTTTTTGACTTTGGTTGCTTTATGTTTAATTGTTGTATTAACGACTTAAAGTACTTGTAAGCTATTTTAGGATTTATAAATTTAGGGCTTGTGTAGTTAGGGTTGATGTTTTTTCATTGTTATAAAGAGATGGATGCTCTCTTTATTTTGTCACTTTTGGTTTTATTTTTGTGCTACTGGCTTCTTCGTGTGTTCAGTTTCCTTAATATGGTATCAGAGCCATGTTGAGAGGAAGTTGAAGCAAGAGAAGGGCCTGAGAACTGTTGTTTTTAGTGATGGGCCTAGGGACTTTGTTTGATACACATTGAAAAGCCGAAGGGGTTTCAGACTAGCTGAAACTAGGTTGAATTTTTGCATTTTTCAGTATCTTCTGCAATTTTAGAGGGAAATTTCTTTGTTTTAGTAGATGCTTAGCGTATTTGTGGCAGATTTATGCATTTTTTCCATTGTATATTCAGTAATTTCTCAGGTTTTGGTAAAATTTTGATTGACCATTGGTAGACTCAGTAGTTTGGGAGAAGATCTCAGATCGTCTGAGCATATTCTCATAGATTCGATCCAAATTTGGCTGTTTTTCAGCAATGTTTTGCAGCTACAAAAATTATAGGTAGCTATTTTTCTGTTTATTCTTGTTGATCTGCAGCTTGAAGGAAAAATGGTATATATCTATTGCAGTTTAGTCTTTATTTCAACAGTTTTATCCACAAAATAATGTAAGAAAATGGCTAGTTTGTCCAATATTGTGTTTGAGGGTAACCAAAAATTATTTGGTAAAAATTATATTACCTGTAAACAATGTATAATAGTGATTTTGAGTATAGGTGTTTGGATCAGTGTGTGTTGGGGAAGGAAACTCAATTGACAACAATAGGCAAAGACCATGACAAATATGATGGGTGGAATAGAAAATTGGTAATGATCATAAAGCTATCTATTTGCTGATGAGATGCTTTTGAAAGTGCAAGATGGTGGAAGTAGGTACTACAAAGGATGCTGCAATCATTTGGAAGCACTTGAAAGACTTGCATGAAGCCTCTGACAAAGGTAGAACCTTCTTCCTGAAAATATATTATTTTCTGTTAAGATGAATGAGAATGAATGTTTACATCACATTTGGTAAAGATCCGGGATATTAGAGAATGATTGAATGCCATTGGCCAGAAGATGGAAGAAGACATGGTGGTAATTACAGTCAAGAGTTTACCAGTTGCATTTGCACATTTTATTGTTACACTTAATGGTATTGATGAACTATGCACACAGCTGATGTAGCAAGATACTTGGAAAAAGCATTTGGCAGTGAAGGTACAATAACGAGTTTAGAGCTAACATTGGTAGTGAACTTCAAAGGCAAGGGAAAGTTTTCTCAAAAGAATGACAGAAGAAACAATGAAGGGAGCACAAATGAATCAGGTAATTAAAAGACATTCAAAAGGCATTATTGTGGAAAGTTGGGCCATAAGAAGAAGCTTTGCAGAAAGGGATTATGGTATGAGAAGCACAATTATGGAGGATCTTGTTATGAATATAATTTATATAAAAATAATATAAATAAATAAATAATCATAGTTATAGTTAATTAATTAATAACTAGTTTATGAAGAGGCATGTCTAAGGACATGACCATTCATGAAGGGGCACATACCTAGGTATATAAGCAGCCCTGATTTGTAACAATCAATTATCTCATATCTTCTTTACATTTCTATATAAATATATTTGTCTTATTGTTGATATTTATATATTTCAGATCTTCTGGGTATTCTGCTGCGTTTATGAACTTTGTTCATAACATTGGTATCAAAGCTGTTCGATCCTCTGGCCGCTCAACCGCTACACAAAGCCAGTCTGATCCGGCCTTAAGCTGTTAAGTATTTGTCAACTTTGTTGCTGTCGCGATTGAAGTGCTTCGCTCCACAACTTTTGGAGTTTCTCCTTTCTGTTGTTTTCAGGCCTTTGGACATATATAATAAAATAAAATAAAGTATAATAAAGAAAGAAAGAGAAAGAAATATAGAGTTTTATTTAAAAAAAAGTAGGAAAGGAAAGAGGAGGAAAAAAAGGAAAGATAAAGAAATATAGAGTTAAATAAATGAAAAAAACAAGTTATATATTAAAAAAAATAAATGAAAAAAAGAAAATAAAAAAGGAATAAATATTTAAAAAAAAAAAACATATACTATATATATATAAACCCAAAAGAGAAGAAAGAAAGTTCAGTGGCAGCCTGCCAGGCCGCCATAGCCCTCACTGCCCTGCGGACAACAACCAATATATCTGCTGCCAGTCTGCTCGTCTACTCTGCAAGCGCTGCGACCATTTCCCCCGCTGCTGCAAACTCGCCTCCGTTGTTGCTACAATTCCTTCCACAATCACGATGCTTGCATTCAATCAACACCTTGACTGTTGTACTCTATAATCACTGTACATTTTACTGCTGTCTTTTGTAGACTCATTTGGGACATCAGGTTCTTTCAGCTTGAAACTGGGAGGAGCTGCATAACACTAATCTATTGTGAGAGCCACCCTAAACCACTGTGAAATCCACAATTCAATGAGCCACTTGTCACAGTAGAATATTCATCACATTCACGTCATCACTGTGAGGTAATTGAGTAGGATAAGGTGCATGGAAATTAGGGGAGCACAATTGCTACCATGGAAGTAACCAAAACCTAACAATCCTTGCGTTGAGGCATATTGTGACAAAAAAGTTGTGGCGGCATTACCAACCTTCACATGGTCTATTGCATAAATTGTGTAACTAAAAATTTTACATAATTATTTATCTAAAAGTGCAGCCGAAAGAGGAAGTGCTGCTGAAAGAAAGGACGACACTTACAAGACACAACTGTGGAAACAAATACAACATTTTTGCTCAAATTCAAAATTAAGGGTCAATTCTAATTTAAAAGGGAACTTATCAAATCTGAAAAGCTTGGGGCCTAATCAAGGATCAAACAGTAGTGCTACTCTTGCATATATTCTAAGTATTGTTGCATTATAAATAATACAAAGTTAAAATATAAGTGAAAAATTGGACCAAAGTCTTCTGGTGACTGTCAAGTATTAATAATAAAAACTGGACTCCACGTCTCCCTTATAAGTCGACTTCATTAGACAAGGTATTTAATTATGATATAAAGTGGTTTTAAAAATACAAAGGAGTTAAATACCTTTTAATTGGTATTTAAGATAGTGTTATAAAGTAGAAGAAAAGTTTTATTAAAAGGTGTTCCCGGCATAAAAGGTTTTGAAGTATAAACATAATTATTAAAAAAATATTAAAAGAGTCATTTATTGTTGATGTCAAAGTATCATTTGACAAAATTATCAACAAAAACAAAATGGTGTCAATTGTGGATGAAAAAGGAATGAATTATTCTACATTTTGGACCAGATGTCCATTTTGTAGAACATAATTTGAGTATTTGTCAGGTTTTATAAATTGCACAATGTTTTTTCCGACATGTTGGAAATTGTTTACTTTAGTTGAATATCAAAGTGATGCACAAAAACAATCATTAGAAAGAGATGCTGAGTTCTATGAAAGGATAAAGCAATTAATGACAACACTTGAGCAACAAAAGGCATATTTTGATAAAAAATTTGTGGTTCAAGAATTGAAGAAAACAAAATCCAACTTGCAAATTGAACAACCAACATTGCTCCCATAAGACAATGTAATGCAATGTGCTGAAAAATTGCAGTTGGAGGATCAAGAGAATTCACATATTAAAAAATTGGAGGACAAAATAGCCAAACTTCAGCGAAACAAGAAGGCATCACAACAAAATATAAAATCTTGAAGATATGCATTATAATGAAGTAATAAAAAGGGATGAAGAAATTTCTCGCCTCAGGGACTTGTTGACCACGCTTTGTCAACAGGTCAAGACTCAAGAAGCAACGTACAAAGCACAAAACAAATTTTTCAAGGTTCAATGTCATCATTCAACTTCCAGTTGTATCATTGTAAGCCCAATTTATGCAAAAATTATTGTAAATGATGCTAGTATGACGATTAAGCCATGTAACAACACCTAGGTAAGCCTATGATTTTTGTCAAAGGATTTCATCTTCGAACGTTTTTTTAACTTTCTCGAATTATGTGTTTTTGTAAACATGGGTAATCGACAATGTTTTTCTTCTAGTTATAACCCCAAAGCTAGGGTGGAATTCGTTGACAAGGTCTTAGGTGAGCCCTAGTGTTTACTGAGTCTTTGTAAAATTGTGTTTAGGAATATTTTAGTGCATTGTCACTCATAGTTAGACACCATGGCTAAATTATTTTATTATAGACACACTTGGTTTCATACTAGATCATATTGTGTCGCAGAATTGGGTAATGTCTTGAAAGTCTATGTCTAAATGTGTATTTCCCCTTCTAAGGCTTGAATTAATTTGTAATATTTTAGAAATAGAGGAATAACCTGTTTCGAGTATTTTTTAATAACCCCCCTTCTAAGGGTTATTAAAAAATACTCGAAACAGGTTATTCCTCTATTTCTAAAAAACTAATTTCACCTGTATGGACTCTCTTTTCAAAATTATTTGTAATATCTTGATGTAAAAAATATTTTAGAGCATGGTTACTCATAGTTAGACACTAGGGCTAAAATATTTGAGGGTGGAAAAAATAATTAATCCCTTTTACTCATTCAATTAATTTTTCTGGCAAAGTTAAATAAAAAATCCTAAGTCAAAAAATTAATTAATTTTGAGTCAAAAAGTAATTTGAGAGAATAAATTCTCTGCAAGTGAAAAATAATAAAAAATTCGTGTGTCAAAGAAGAATTAATTTTTTGCGGACCCCCACCAAGGGAAAAATGGATTTTTTAAGAAAATTTGACCGCTTAGACTTTGGCGTTTAAGTCAAAGTGAATTTTTTGAGGATATTATTCCAAAATATCATTTTTTGGATTAATAAAACAAGGGTTTTAATAGAAATTCGAATTATTCCTCAAAAATAAAAAAGAAACGACAAAGATCAAATTATTTTCAAAGGAATATCAATGAACGAGATTATTTTGATGAAGATCAAGCCAACTTGTAATATTCCTAAATTAGCGTGCAGCTAATTGGAATATCAATTTTTCTCTGAACATGTAGTTAGATGAATAAATGGGTAGGGAGACCCACAAATCTTTTTAGCACCAATAAAATCCCTCTTAATGTGAAAAGGGATCATATTCATAGCTGGATAAAACACCCTCATGTGTGAACAAGGGCTAATGCATAAAGACAAGGTCAAGTTTGACCAAGTCAACGGAGCTGAAATGGAGGAGTAAATCATCAATAGAGACAGCCAGTATGAATGTGGATTAGTTTAGATAGCTATATAAAAGCTGGATTGAAGACCCTTGGGTGTGAAAAGGGGCTGGAGCAGGTTGAAGAGGTCAACTTTGACCAAATCAAACAACGTTGTTATGGAGGAGTGGCTTTAATGATGGGACAACACAGTTTTGGAGGGAGATTGATTGTGAGATGGCGGAAACCCTAATGAGTGGGACCCAAGGTGAGAAGGCTCACATTGTTTATAAGGAAGAGGATGGCAGCCATATGGGGTTAGCTTATGAATTTTATTTTTGATATGTCTGTTTAGACTTTTGCTCTCTTTAGCTGTTTAGCTAAGATTGCTGGTGTTGTTTAGCACAGGGTATTCCTGTTTAGGAATTCCACCTCTTTCCTTGAGGGGCCTCTTGGGAGAGTCCCGATCTATTATTCCACATATCCGGCATTCTGGCCGAGCTTCAATCTTCAGCTATTGTGCAGTTTTTGTAGAATATTATGTTGTGTTGTAGGGTGTTGCAGTGGAGGGTTGAGAAACCCACTTTTTGAGCTAGTTTCTCATAGGAGAAAGGATTCCTTCTCTTAGGAGATAAGTTTGGAGGGTCCTTGAGCACATTTCAGATCTTTGGCATCATGCCAACTTATCCCTATCATTTACAGCGCAGCTTCAACTGGGCATTGCGTTATTTTGGAGGGCAGCTTCAGTGAGGGATCTAGTGGTTCTTTTAGAGTGTTTTCCTGTGGTTGAAGGGTTCAGCCTTTCATTGGAGGAGACCTTTGAGGAGATCTACATCAGATCTATATTATTTCAGCCTTCTATCCTCATGAGCTTCAGTTTGCAGTGACTCTTCAGTCCTAGGGCTGTAGATCACCATTTGTATTTGGGTGTATTTCCAGAAACCTTTCCCGGGTTCTCTTGGAATGGTGTAAAAGAGACTAGATCTCAGTTTTTGAGCATTATTGATTAATATAATATCATATGTATTTGTTTCTATAATTTTAGAGTATAAACCCTCGTTAGACTGCGCCGTCACTGTTGCAGTATTTCTGTGTTGCAGTGGTTTTGGGGTTGCCTTGTTTTTGGGCTATTCTGGGAGTGGGAGACTTGTTTAACTCATCTATCATGATTTGTTTTTGATCTTCTTTTGGATTTGGGTTCTATAATGAATAAACCAATGGATCCATGGGTTGTTATGAGTTATTATAGCATAATTTTTTGAAAAATGAATTTTTTATGCATGTATTTCTGATTTCCCCATTTCGGAATATAACATAACTAGCCATTATTACCACTTGGAGTGGTTATATTTTTTCATTTTCTATATAAGGAAGTTATCAAGCTCCTCATCTCATCTTGGGATGATGTAATTTGTAATACATGTACTAAACCTTGCTCTATTGGAATTCCATTTCTCATAATAAAAAGTCTTTGGGGTTTCAATTTCATGGTGTTCTTCTATTTGCTAATCTGTGGTATGTGCTAGTGATTTTTATGCTCTATATTATACGTGCTTCATATAAATGTTATTTCATTTGCTGCATGATGAAACATCTATTGGTGCATGTATCTTGCCTTAGGTGTTGGGGTTAGATCTACAGGTCTAAATCTCTTATGATTTAACAATTTATCTTTAAGTTTTGAATAGAGATCTATAGGTATGCTAGCCCTTGGTCTCCAAGTTCACAGACTGTGGGGAAAAATCGACCATGTTTGGATTCTGAGTTTTCATTTTCGTTTTGCATGGTACTTTGCAGAAGGATTTTGGTTGGTGATTTATTTACATACATCATTCATATTAAAATCTCTCAATTTTATTTTTAATCTCTTTCTCTTGTGCTATAATGAAATTTATATGCTATTGAGGGCAAAATTTATTTTGTAAATATTGTAAATATTTGTAAATAAGTTTTCTAATGCTTGTATTTTAATTCTAATTCATTTCAAATTTTGTATAGCATATGCGGTTTTGGGGTTTTTAATTTTTGTATGTATTGGGTATTTAGGCTTTCCATTTTTTCATTTGTGCGGGTGATAGCACAAGGGTTTGAATCAGCAATTGAATTCTAGGCTATTCATTCAAGAGAAGAACACTAATCGAGGTCCTTGAGGGTAAGATCTAGCCTTCCCGCTCCCAACAACTCCATGTCCAACCAGAAGGAGGAGGCTTCTAGCCTTTTGAGGCTTTTTGGAGTGTTTTTTTAGTAAAAGAATTGTGTTTCTAGGGGGCGGAGTCTTTTTGTAGGGGTGCCGTGGGGTTTTTAGGGCCTCTTATGCCTAGCCACAACCCCTAAGGGCTCTTTTCAGCTAGTTGCAACCCTTGGGAGGGTTTAGATTTAGAACCCTAGCGACATCCCTTTAGGGCCTAGCCACAAGTCCTAAGGCCTCTTCTGCAGGCTGCATCCCTAGACGACCTTGCCTAGGGCAGTCAGAGCCCTTGTGGGATTTTTTTGGGGTGGTCGCAGGCCTTGGAGGCCTTGCAGCCCTAGGTCGCAGGCCTTGGAGGCCATCTTCCCTTAGCTGCTAGCCCTACTGGGCATTTTTCTTCCATCGTTGGGAATTTTTGAGCAAGTTGTGGGGTTTGGAACTCAAATTTTGACTAATTTTTTGTGGTTGTAGGCCTAGGGCATCATTGCAAATTATTTGGGACTGATATCTGTTGTTTTGGATCATAAATTTTGAGTTTATTGGGCAAAAAATTTGTTTCGCAGATTAACTAGCCTCTTGGGCAAGGTTTCAAGGGCCAATGTTGCCAAACAAGCCACCAACTAGCCATAAAAGACCTAGCTTCAGTTGTAAGAGGGCTGGTCCACTTAATTTCATGCTAACAAATTGTGTTGCGGGTGTTTGAAAAGGTTCTAGGGCACTCTGGAAGGTCAACTAGTCATCTAGCAAGGCCTTAGGGCCAAGGGTTTGCTCTCTGACCCCATTTTTCTCCTTTCTGTTCTTTGCAATTAGATCTGAAACATTCATTTTAACAGTGGTGAAATCTGATATAAACACCTTAATAAGCTCCAAAATTCATTGGCATAAATCTGCATTCATCTCATCATTAATTTCAAGTAATAAGAAAGACTTGTCTCATGGTTTCTATGGTTTTCTAGTTGATTTTGGTGAGCTGATATACATTTTCCTGAGTCTGATATATTAACTTCTGAATCTGATATAAATGCTACAACAGTGAAGTTCATAGGTTTTGGTGCTAATGTTTTTATCCAAGCAGTCCTAATACATTTAAGAAGTCATAATAAGCTTGGTTTGGCAAATAACATAAGTAGTTTTGCTCTTACTAATCATTGTTGTCTTGCTGGTCACTCTTTGCATTTTGCATCTCAAGATTTACATCCAAGTGTGCTCAACCTCATTTGTGAAGAGAATCTAATTGCACATCTCATTGTGAAGCTTGAACAATTGTTAATGCTCTAAGAGATCATTGCTTATCTTGCTTTGGTACGTTTCACTTCTATAAGTCACTATTAGTAATCTCATCTCAAGAGGATTAATTTGACATTGACATTCTATTGGTATCACTTTGTTGCAAGTAACCTATTGCTTCTAATTGATAAGTGTAATGTCCCCAATTTTGATTTTTCATTTAACAGGATTAACGGAGTTTATTGGGGGAATGCTAAGCATAGCACAATTTTGTAATCTAGGCATTGGAGACATTTTTGGTACATGGGACTTGGGAGAAATAAAAAATCTCAACCTTAGTGGAATGTGGGGGCCACCCCTCAAGGAAAAATCGATTTTGTGGAAAGGAGATCAAAATATTTGGATGAGGTACCCACAAGGAAGGTGAAGAAACAATTATAAATAGAGGGTTGAAGGCAGAATTGAGTACCTTTTGATAATTTGTCAATTTACACATTGTTACTCAAGCTGTTCAGCTAAGTCACAGGTGCTGTTTAGCACTAGAGGTTTCCAAGGGGAAATCTTACCCTCTTCTTGGGTGGAACACGAATGCCACCCTAGGGAGGCAAATTCTACTCATCTTTGGTAGCTGGGAGGATACCACACAGATACCATGCACACTTCTGGTTCAGTTGGGACGCAGGAAAGGAGCCACACAATGCTTGTTTGAGAGTGGTGCTGGAGATAGGAGCTACACTATTGCTGAAGCATTCCTTGACCAAATTCCAGGCAAAAAGAGAAGGATTTACAAGAGCGGGAGGTATTTCCACAACAGTATGAATTTTCGGAGCAGGGGCCTGTGTCATCTTGCCCAGTAACTGCACACTCTTTCGTGGGGGCCAAGTGTGGGGTGGTTTGTGAAAGGGATTGAGGAGTTGAGGTTGTTTGGAAATGGATTGGGGGAGATCGTGGGGGATTTTCCTACATTTTGGTGGAGTAGCAAGGCCAGCATCTGCTATAGGTTACAGTTTCTGCTTGTGGAGGAGGGCCAAGCATTTTGGGGTCAATTTTGGAGCTTCAAAACTCGAGCAAGCCCTTTTTGGGTTTTTGACAAGGATCTTAGAAATAATTTGGAAATTTTTTTTGTGCAGATCCGAGGGGTCAAACAAGGGTCCCAACTCAGCGAATAGATGGAGGTGCTAGGGGAAAATTGGGCCGAAATTCCGAGGTCAACATTTGGCCAATTCCTTGGTGGGTTTTTGTGGGTTATTGGAGGAGAGCCTAGGGTTAATTTCTCAGAATTTTTTGAGCCCCGGAGGAGGCCCTCGCATCTGTTGTTTGCAACTAGTAGTGTAGTTTTTCTCTTGGTTAGCGCAAAGATTGTTGGGGACAACAACATTGCATGTTAGAGAAGCCGGTTTCATCACTTGGGCATTGTTAGCTTGCCTTGGGCAAGATCAGGTGCATGCTTTCTGATCTTACTGTTGTACCCAACATTTATTTTAATAAAATGGCTTAGCTCAACGCAGTTTATGGAGATTTATGGGTGTTTAATGTGTTGTAAATTTTGTGTATGATTTTTACTATGCTTGCTTTGTTTATCATTGTAAATTTCCATTAGGAATATTACAATAAGTGACATAAGGAATTGGATAAGAGCATTATCTTGCTTAACATCATTGTAATCTAATGTTAATCTTATGATATCATCTCCTTGGGATAATATTGTGATTGCTAATTGTGTTTAAATTCATCTTGCTCCATTGGTGTTGCTAATCCTTGGTTTCCAATTTACATATCAAATTGCTAAAGGATTTATTTTAGCATTTGTTACATTGAGATTGTTGATCATTGAATAGATCTTGAAGTGATTTGTATTTGGGCATTTTATTGATCTTGTTCCATTAGCACATTGTCTTGGTTGAGATTGCTTTCATAATTATTCTCTTTAAGTGCTTAATTGTGCTATTAATTTGAACATGATAAATATCTAATTTGACTTGAAAGTACTTAAGAGGATCATCTAATAATCTCATTTAAGGCAATCACTCATAATTTTCACTTCATCCTAGGATTAGTTGTGCGTTAATAAATTTACCTCCAAGCCTAGACTTGGTTGAAAGAAGATAGGATGACATTTCTCACCCAACTTGCGAAGTTTAGACCCTCACTTGTGGTTAACATGGTGACCTTGCTGTCGTCAGGGCCATAGTCCCTGTAGCATCGAAGGCATTTGGGTGGTTAGAACTCCTGGGGAGTTATCGTTAATAAAGCCATAGCTTTCTTCCCCTGGGTTTCTCTCCATAACCTACACTTGAGACTAACTTCAAAACAATTGAGAGAGAGGATTCACTTAGAGTAGGCATTTAATCTGAAAGTAACCAAGAATTTGCCTTTCACTTAGATCTAGTTGTCACATCTCATATAGGATAGTTCTCATCCTGGCATTAACTGTTCATCAGGTAACTTGGAAATTAATCTACATTGTGCAAGTAATTTGACTCTTAAGGCATCGGTCTCATACTTAATAAATTCTTAAATCTAATCAAATTGTGCTAATAATCTTAACTTGCCAATCATTTTCAAATTCAGTTGTGTCTCTTGAACTCATTGTTTCATCCATAGGGACTACCCCCCTTAGCTTGTTATAGGGAGATAACTTAAACAGTGAGGGCAAAGATCAGAATGACAACCCCTGCCTTGAGAGTTGTTGCATTCACATGTACAATTTGGGCGACAATAGGACCACAATGAAAAATTGTTGGCACAAGTTACGAAGGATAAAGTCACCAAGAGAGAACTTAAGGAGCACCTATCAAAACAAGAAGAGGAAAATTTACTGTAATATTCCAAATTAGCAGTCAACTAATTAGAATATTAGTTTTGTCAAATTTTGGCTTTTCTAATGTTCAACAGCAAATAAAGTGGGTAAGGGGGCCCACAAATAAACTATATGGCTAACTTACTTTCCTAAAGTCACTAAGGTAAATATTAGAGTTGGAGTGGGACCCATGGGGCCAACCACATGCCAATGACAACGTCCTAGTGGCAGCGTAGGAGAGGCAACAATGTAGGCGACGCAGTGACAACGTGGCGAGGCAGCAACGCAATGATTGGATGGCAGAGGTTGCAACACAATCCTGTGGGGCCCAAGGGAACGTTGGGGCTTAGCTAGGTAAAAGAGGATGAGAGCAGCTCATTCATCATTCATTCATCTACTGATTTTTCTGTCTAATAGACTTAAAGCACGCTTGAGGTGTTTAGCCGAGTCTGCAGTATTGTTTAACATGGAGATTTCCGAGCGGAGATGTCAACCTCATCCTCGGGGGACTTGGAGTGCCCACTCAATAGAGGAGTCACATCCAGTTTCGAGGGAGGAGTTACGACCACAAATTCAGGCATACGTAGTCCCTCCAGGACAGCGCAAGGGCCATGTAGGTAGTAGGATAATTACTCAATCTAGTGAGGAGCAACACTTGGGAGAGGAGGAAGAGCAGATTACAACTGGGAGTTTGATAGGGGGTTAGCCACTTCCTAGCAGAGTTCTTGGGCAGATTTTCAGTAGCTTCTTCCAGCAGTTCAACCAAAAAACTAGAGAGCCCAACAGAACATCGTGCGAAGCCCAAGGGGGTGAATTTCCGGGGTCAAGATTTCTGGAAACCCTTCGCTGGTTTTTCTGGATTTGTTGAGGAGAGTCCGGTGTCTAATTCCTAGAATTTTCTGTGTTGCAAAGTAGCCTCAACACGCTGTCCCTTTTCAGCTAGCAACAACAGTTTCAACCAGGACAACGTAGAGGAGGAGCCATGCAAAGCAACAACGTAGCAGATATTTCTGAGTAGGGTTGAGGGATTATTTCAGCCTGTCTTGTGTAGGCCAAGGTGCCATCTTTCTAAGCACCTTCTTGTAACTTTTCCTATTAGAGATTTAATAAATTGGCTCAGATGTTTTTGGCTGTATTATGGTGTTTTTAATGGCTATTTTCTGTTTGTTGTAGTTTTAGTCTTTGTATGCTTTATATTATTGTTTGTTCCCAATTTGGATATTCCAGTGGTATCAGAGCTCATAGACTTGGCTCAGCCTGTGGAGCACACGATCTATGACACCGGAGGATAGGTAGAACATCACATACCGAAGGCAACAACATAGAAGCAAGGAAAATAGGTTTGAAATCACGCCAGATCAAGTAGACAACGTTCCAGATGAAGAGGAGAAGGGAAAAGCACCAATGGCAGAGGAAAGAGAGGATGGAAGGTAGTTTGCTAGCCTCCTTCTAAAGTCAATGCAGGAGCTCACAAAGAGGATAGAGCAGATGGGGCAGAAGATTGTCGGAGATAACAAGCAGTGGGAAATTCCAAGGGAATTCTAGATCAGAAAGGGATCCGACACCTCCCATCACCCACCTGAGCCTAACATTGCATAGCAGGTGGTGCCACACACTCCACCGTGCTCCACCATGTCCACATTCTTGGATTTGGGAGCAGGAGCAGTAGGGCCACAAGAGCCAGAGGTGGCTCACTACGAAGGATTCTTTGCGGAGTATCAGTCTTATGGGCCGGAGTTCAGATATGCACTCACTTTCAATGAGTTCTGTCAGTTGAAGAACAACAATAGACCACGAGGCCAGACCAAAGGAGGAGGGTACATGCAGGGCAATGACTTGCAACGTACTGTAGGTAGACTTTTCTTGCCTACTTTCGATGGATCGTCGAAATGTTCAGCCAAAGCTTGGGTGGAGAAGCTGGATATTTATTTCAAGCTTAACTAGATGGCGAAGGTGGAGGCCATCAAGGTGGCAACGCTGCATCTTGAGGGAGAAGCCCATGATTGTTGGTTCCATGGGATGACTACGCTGGGTCACTTAACAGTGACAACGTATGATGAGTTCACCCGGAGGTTGATAGAAAGGTTTGATCAGAAAGACCCGGAGTAACATTTTGTTGATCTAATTAAGCTCAAATAGACGGGGAACCCGGAAACCTACATTTCCGAGTTTTTGAGGCTTTAAGTGATGGTTCGAAATCTGTCCGTGTCCATGAGAGTATAGACATTCATTGACGGACTGGCTGAACTCTTGCGTGGGCTAGTGAGGTCCACTTGGCCCATTATGCTGCAAGACACAGTAGGGAGAACTAGAGATTTGCAGGACGCTTTGCCGAGGATGAGGGCTCCCTTGCCTAATAGACCAGCATTCTAGCAGAAGGGGAAGGATGTGAGAGCCCCACCACTGAGAGGGAACCAAGGCCGAGGGCCTTTGGATGATGATACTCGGAGATATTTGAGACGGAGGAAGCTTTGCTTCACCAGCAGGAGCCATGGGCATAGGGTCACAAATGTGCCAGAGGGAAGATAAACTACATTGAGGTCTTCTTCGATAGTGAAGGAAAAGAGGGGGCATATGAGGAGTTGGGAGGAGATGTCAGCACCGGAGCACCAGGAGGGGATCAATGACGACCACCTTCCCCAACAGCAGGAGGGTCAGCGTTTGCACCTACAGGAGGGGTCCTTGCATCCTTGCGGGGAGTTCCCAAGTACCTAATGCTAAGGGTCTGAGGGACAGTTTAGGGGTAGCGTGTCTCAATGCTAGTAGACAGTGGGGCCATGCACAACTTCATTGATGCCCAGCTAGTTCAGAGGAGGGGCATATAGACAAAAAAATTTGATGGGTTTTCTGTGTTGGTTCCAGGGGCCACGACCATGCAGTGCATGTGTTGTCTTGACACTAACATTGACCATGGGGACATATACATTGAGAAATGATTTCTTCGTGGTCGATATTCTAGACACTAACGTAGTCCATCATGCATGCGTTAGACAAGTTTCGACAGTATCTTGTGGGGAACAGGTTCTGGGTGAGGACCGACCACAACAGCCTTAGATTCTTCCTTGAGCAGAAACAGCTGCGTGAAAGGCAGCAAAAATGGGTCATCCAGATCCAAGCGTATGATTTTGACATCGAGTATGTCAAGGGGAAGAACAATGTGGTAGCAGATGCATTGTCTCAGAGACCTACAATGCTGTCCTTGATGAGCATTGACGCAGATTGGAGGGCTCAGTTGTTGGTGGAGTACTCCAAAGACTGGTTTGCATGCGAGATTTTAGATGGGTAGGTGACGAATGACCGGTACAGGGTGATGGATGAGGTTATCTACTATCGTGACCAGACCTTTTTGACAGGCAGCTCCCAGCTAAGGGAGAAGAATTTGCACGCATCCCATGACTCACCACTTTCAGGCCACCAAGGATTCACTAAGACGTAAAGGTCCATCAGGTAGAGGTTCTCTTGGAAGGGCCTGAAGGAGGACGTATTTTGGCATGTCCGGGAGTGCATAGTTTGCGAGCAGAATAAGGGGGAGCTGAATCATCCGACAGGTTTGTTACAACCACTTCCCATCCCAGAGGGGAAATGGGAAAGCATCTTCATGGACTTCATCATCGGATTGCCCATGGTGCAGGGCAAGGATTGAATTTTCGTAGTGGATGAACTATTGACGAAGTATGCTCACTTCTTTTCCATTTCAGCTCGGTACAATGCTTCGCAAGTGGCTGAGCTATTTTTCCGAGATACTTCAGACTCCATGGTCTTCCAAAGACCATAGTCAGTGACAGGGACAACCGATTCATGGGAGGCTTTTGGTAGGAGCTGTTCTGTTTGGTGGGCACAGAGTTAACACCCAGCACGAGCTACCACCCACAGACGGATGGGCAGACCGAGATCGTGAACAAGTGGCTAGAGGGCTACTTGAAGAACTATGTCACGGGACAACAGAAGGCTTGGCTACGCTGGCTTCACTTGGGAGAGTACTGCTACAACACGACATTCCACATGTCGATTGGTATGTCTCCATTTTATGCTTTGTATGGTTATAATGCTTTGACCTTTGTTGATGTGATGTTTGGAGCTAGCAAGGCCCCCAGAGCCAAAGACTAGATCCAAGAGAGCCAAGAAATACTATGGGATCTCAAAGATAACTTAGTCACAACCCAAAACGAACAAAAATTGTACGCAGATAGGGGCCGCGTGGAGAGGCAGTTTGAGGTGGATGATTTGGTGTATGTTGGGAAACCAGCTCCAAAAAGAGAAAAAAAGAGACATCAACGCCTTAGAAATAAGCCACTTCAAGGGGGCAACCTCTAATACATTACATGAATGAACAATTCTTGGATGATACAAAATACATAACCTCCTTTCTATATATAGGAGTCCATGGGGCCATAATGTAATCCTAGTGGGGCCACAATGTAATCCTAGTCGACCTAACAATAATAATTTAAGGGCACAATAATAACAATATGGGGGTTACAGGGGTACAATAATAACAATAAGGGGGTTACACTAACAACAATAAGTGACTATACTAGTAATATAGGGACCTAACATGCTCCTCTCCTTCAAAAAAGTGTTGTCCTCAACGCTTGAGTAACTCTGGGTGCTTTTGTATAAAATTCTCATCCTCCCATGTAGAATCTTCAGTGGGTAAGTTCTTTGACTTGATGAGATACTCTGAAATTGATCGATTCCGTCGCTGTCGAGTTCTTGTTTCCGTGACCGCTTCAGGTTCCAATATGATTTTTCCTTCCTCATCAAGTTCTTTCAATATTGTTTGAGCTAGAAGATTTTCACCTATAACCTTCTTTAAGCATGAAACATGGAAAACTAGATGCACTCGTGAAGAAGCAGGAAGCTCCAATTTATATGCCAGAGTACCAATCTTTTGCAACACCTTGTAAGGACCATAGTACTTTGGCGATAATTTATTATCCTTCTTAGCTTGCTTGAGGGACATTTGTTTGTATGGTTATAGCCGTAAAAATACCCAGTCTCCTACATCAAAACTTCTCTGGCTGCGATGTTGATCTGCCTGTTGTTTCATTTGATTTTGTGCCAAATTTAGGTTATCCTTTAAGAGTTGGAGAACTTCTTGTTGATTCTTGATGTGATCTTCCACTGCTTGAACCTTGGAATTTTCTCTTAAAGATGATGTGATGGATGGTGGATGATATCCATAAAGTGCCATAAATAGGGTCATTTTTGCTGCAGTATGGAAGGAAGTGTTATACTACCATTCAGCGAGAGGTAACCACTTGACCTATTGTGTTTGTTTATCAGATATAAAACAATGAAGATATCCTTACAAACATTTATTTACTATCTCAGTTTGACCATCAGATTGAGGATGATAAGATGAGCTATGAGCTAATTGAGTACCCAAACAAGAAAATAACTTCATCCAAAAATTTCCAGTAAAAATGGGATCTCTGTCGCTCACAATAACCCTTGGGTTTCTGTGTAGCTTTTGAATTGTGTCCATAAATGTAGTAGCAACTGTACTTGCTTTAAATGGATGAGACAATGCACAAAAGTGTGCATACTTGGTAAGTCTATCAACTACCACCATGATGACACTCTTTCCTTCGGACTTAGGTAAACATGTGATAAAATCCATTGAAATGTCCTCCCAACATTGACTTGGAATGGATAGAGGTTGTAGAAGACTCGGGGTCTTAATTGTTTCAACTTTATTCTGCTGGCAAGCCAAACCAATGTTGCACGAAGCGGGGACGAAGCGGCGACGCTTTTTGGAAGCGGGGACGCGGAAGCGTCATTTTCCAAAAATTTAGGAAGCGAAGCGTTTTGGAAGCGTCTAGTATATATATATATTTTTTTGCATTTATATTCAAAACAACAATCCCAAATACCATATTAGTTGTAGAAGACATGAAAACATGCATATTCTTACATAAATCAAGATAGATATGACATCCATGATTCCATTGTACATCAATAATTAATTATTCGAGCATCATAAATCTAGAATCTAGATTCTAGATCCTAGCAATTGCAAACATATATCAAATAATTAAGCATGAATCATGATAAAACATTTAAGCATGCTGCATACTATAAAACATAACACATTTAAGCATACTATAAAACATAAATGATAAACATAAAAGTTAAAAGTTAAAACATTTAAGCATGATAAAAATTTAAAACATTTAAGGATTTAAGCATACTATAAATTTTAAAACATAAAACATTTAAAAATTAAGCATACTATAAAACATAAATGATAAACATAAAGCATTTAACCATATTATAAAACATAAAGCATATTATAAGTGTTAAAGTGAGCAACTGTCAACATTAGTCATGTCCAAAATTCAAATAATAATGTTTACAAAATAGGCCACTTGGCCACCACCAACACAAAAAAGTTCAAATTCACAACAAGCCTACTAGTCTAATGATAATCTATGACAAAAGCAGTAAAGTGTGCACTGTGAACACTGAAAATATCTACTCATCTCTCCTCCTTCCACCACGAACAGTACGTGATGGTGCGCCTCCACGTGGTGGCAATGAAGAAGATGGTGGCTATGGAAGCCGTGGCAATGGCACTACAGTTGCTGTGGCAATGAAGAAGATGGTGGCTATGGAAGCCGTGGCAATGGCACTACAGTTGCTGAAGACGAAGCCCCTGCTGTTGGTGTTGAACCATGGGACCTAGGAACCAAGGCACTAGTGGGGGGTGGCATGTCAACTCGATCTTCATCATCATGGATAAGAGCATCCTCTAATTGCTTTAATCGCAACACTCCATCCTCCAAATTGCTCTCCTCTGGATTCTTGTCCCAAACAATAAGGTCTTTGTTGCTCTTTGCATCATCACAGTAATGGGACAACAATCTCAAGTTGTAATGAACATAAACCAAGCTCTTTGCCCGGTCTAAACTCAACCTGTTCCTTTTAACACTGTGGATGAAAGAATAAGAGCTCCAACACCTCTCTGCAGAAGAAGTGTTTACCACCTGTGATAGCACCCGCAATGCCAAATTCTGTAGAAGTGGAGTAGCACCGCCATGCATGTTCCACCACTCAATAGTAGAAAAACTCTCTCGATCTCTAATAGCATGCATGCTCCCAAATGGACTAGTGGAAAGTGTATAGTTGCTCAACTGTTTCCGTACCATGTGTGCCTCATCCTCATCAGGGACTAATTTATCCAGTGCAAGCATATATTTTTGTAGGACCTCTGGATCTAGGTGTGGTTTTCTCCTGCTCGCCCCCCCGGGTGTTGTTGTAGAAAGCCATGATGGACTATAATATTTAGGTGTCAATACATATGCTAATGCATGCAATGGAATATTTAGCATATCCCATCGCTTTACCACCTCTGCACGAATATATTTGTACAAGGTGGTATCTCTAGGCTCAACAATGTCTTTAATCTGCCCCAACATGTTATCCATTTGTTCATACACCTCCCCAATTATTGGCTTATCTGAATCGCCAAACTTGATCATGTAATAAATTGGTTTGGTGAATTGCAAAACATATTTAACCTGTGACCAAAAGAACATGTCAAGAATAGTGTCCTTTGCTGCATTAGCACCATCTCTATCAGTGCTAATCTCCTCCCATGATTCAACGGTGACCATATTAGTTAGAGCTTGTCTCACCTCCACTAGCCGCCTAAAGGTGAGGTAATAACTTGCAAATCTGGTTTTTGCAAGTTTAAGCAACTGCAACTTGGAGTGAGTGCCATAAAAGTAGTTTACCCTTGTATGCCCTGTGATAAATTTAATGAGCTTCTTCCCTCTCTTGTAAAGCTCATTAATCCACCCACATTCTTTATGCTTCACAATATCATGCATCAAAAGGTTCAATGTGTGCACCAAGCACCCAGACCAAAATATGTGTGGATAAGTACGCTCAATAATTTTACCTGCTCCCTTACAATTTGTTGCATTATCTGTGATCACTTGAACCACTTTGCTAGGACCAACATCTATGATTGATTGCAATAGGAGATCTGCAATGTTTTGGGAAGTTGCACTGACAGAGGAGGAATCATGACATGCAATAAACACTGAACCAGTAGCAGAAACACCAAGAACATTTATCAAATGTTGGTTTCTGATATTTGTCCACCCATCTGATACAATGGATACCCCACTATCTACCCACTCATTTGTAAACGTGTCAAAGCTGCTTGAACCTTTCCTTTTTCTCTTTCTAATAACACTGTTCTAGCTTTCTCATAGTTGGGGGACTTGTATCCTTTTGGGGCTTCATTGATGCCCCTTACCATTTCATGCCAATAGGGAGAGCGAAGCACATTGAATGGTACACCGCAAGCACAAAGAAATCGGACTATCTTTCCATCCACATCATCCCTCCCAGCAACATTAAGGAAATCTGCTATTGTTTTTTTACCTCCAGAACTTGCAGAAACACCATGACCAGATGAGCTACCAAATTTAGAGGTTGCACTTGATTCAGATTGAGTTTTTTGTTTTTTATTTTTTTGTTGTGCAGCCTCCTCTATTTGGATGTATTTTCTTCTTTGTTCAGCTGAAACCTTGGGGCAAATTGCTATCCCCACAGCACCCTTTTTTTCATCACTGTCCATCACCCCACAAAGATGCCTCCTCACACGGGTATATGAACCGTTATATGGTTTTCCTCCATGACAACCATGAGAGCACAAAAACTTGTAGCTTCCACCACCTTTTCCCCCTTCAAGTTTGGTCACATAGTTCCACAAGGGTGTCAATGCAGCTTTCCCATCTTGTGATTCAATGTTTTCATCATCCTCGTCCTCTTCAAAGCCTTCCTCCTCATCATACATTGGGTCATTCATATGGTAACCACTTTCCTCTTCTTCTTCATGTCCCCCTTTTCTATTTCTACTCCCCCTTACCATCATCAAAACCAAGAGGGGAATGATACATAGAACCCAAAGAAACATCATCTTTGAGTATGAATATAGATGGTGGACAACCTGCAAATAAATGTACAAGAAGAAAGAATGGGAAAGTGTAGGAGAGGGAGGAGAGAAAATACAAAAAACAATGACAAAAAAAATGAGAGAGTTTGGGGTTTGCACTTACCTCTTTAGATCTTGTAGATAGAAGCCCTTCTTTACTCCTCCAAGCTCCTCCTCCTTCACTCCTCCAAGCTTTCCTCAACTCTTTCTTCTCCAAGCTCTCTTCTCCTCTCTTTCTCTTCTCTTCTCCAAGCTCTCTTCTCCTCTTTTCTCCAAGCTCTCAAAAAACATAAGTGAGCAAATAAGATGAAGAATAGAGCTTATAAGCTTTTCATTTCATCCCTAACCCTAAGCTAACTCACTAACTAACCAAGCTAACACAAAAAATCGAAAAAAAAAAAGCGCATTTTTTAAGTCTCATAATCGGATCCATACACCGCGGTACGGAACCGTTCGCGATCCGTATGTGGATCCCGTGCGGCGGCCGCGGTTCGTGGGTGTCCGCGTGCGAACCGCGGATCCGGCCCATGGAATCGCGATTCCTGCGTACGGATCCGAGTAAGCGAGAATCACAAATTTTTTTAGGAGGCAGCGGTTCCGATTTCGGAATCGCGGTTCGGTGCGGATCCGTACGGTTCCGTCACGGGACGCGGATCGGGCCTTGGAGCCGGGGGGGGGGGGCGTTTTACGCAGCATTGAGCCAAACATTCCGCCACAAACTTTTGAATATCGAAGTTTAAGGCCACCCCAAAAAAAAATTCTTTCTTCACCTTGTGGTAAGTTTTAAATCTGGGTGTCTCCTAAAGGAGAAGTGTGCAATTCCAAAAGAATCTTTTGTTTTAGTTGGGAATTCTTACAAAGATATAAGAGATATTTTTAC
The DNA here is from genome assembly GCA_034641835.2 of Pinus albicaulis. Taxonomy (NCBI): domain Eukaryota; kingdom Viridiplantae; phylum Streptophyta; class Pinopsida; order Pinales; family Pinaceae; genus Pinus; species Pinus albicaulis. The sequence continues at coordinate 362,994,518 of CM076571.1, read as the reverse complement.
CATAAGGAACCATTTTTCCAACTAAATGTATCAGATGTACTAGGATCTTGCTGCAACTTTTGAATGAGTGTCCACACTTCTTTGTCCTTCTTCCATTCATCCCTTGCTTCGGTTATCCAATCTGGTTGGATAATAGAAATGGCACAAGGCAATGCTTCCACCTCTTCATTATTTCTTGAGAGTGCATCTGCAACAACATTTAGCTTCCCTTTTTTGTAGATTATTTCAAAGTCACAACCCACCATCTTTGTGACCCATTTTTGCTGCTCTTCTGAAGATAGTCTTTGTTCCAAAAGGTGTTTAAGACTATCATGATTAGTTTTTACCTTGAAGTGTCTTCCCATTATGTAAGTTGGCCATTTCTTTAGTGCATGCAGTATTGCTAAAATTTCCTTCTCATAAATAGGTTTCTTTAAATAATTTCCTTTGATTGGACGACTTTCAAAAGCAATGGGTCTTCCTTCCTGCATTAAAACAACACCAATTCCATTTCCTGAGGCATCACATTCCACAATAAAGGTTTTTGTGAAGTTTGTCTAGGTTGAATTATACCCACCTCTAACATTTCTGCAATCATACGTTCAATTTCGCTCTTTTGGACACTTGAAGGATATCTATGGAGCACGATGTTTGCAGGGAGACACTTCCTGGAATCAAATGAATAGCATTATCATGATCATGAATAGGTGGGAGTCCTTTGGGAGTTTCAAACACCTTGGAATGATTGTCCAAGACTTGTTGGAGATCTGCAGAAATAGATGATTTTGATGTTGGAACTTCTGGTGAGCATAATTGTGCAATTATGCCTCGTTGTTCTTTCTTTAGAAGCTTTGTCATGACATTAGAGCTTATTATCTTTCCCGGCTTCCCTGCAATACCCCGTAATTCGACTTCCTTTCCTTCTGAAAAAAATTTCAAGAAAAGTTCTTGAAAATTAAAAGCTACCGTCCCCCAAGATTGTAACCATTGTACTCCTAGTACAACATCAGCACCTCCCATAGGAATGGAAAGCATTGGACTATTCAATACATATTCCCCCATGGTTAGCTTGATATTATGGCATTTTCCAGAGAAATTTATAGTTCCTCCATTTGCGACCATCACTTGACATTCTGGTGCTGGGTATAGGAAACAATTCAATTCCTTGGCTACCTTACAATGAATAAAATTATGGGTACTACCTGAATCAATCAACACTATTACCTTTTTCTTCTTGATATGTCCTATCTTGAGAGTTTGAGGAGTGGTAATTCCTGCCAATGCATTACACGATATGGTCAGACTCATTTCTTCCTCTTCTAGAGCTAGTTCCTGGTGTATATCCTCTTCTTGTTCATTTTCTTCTTCCTCTTCACAATCTATGTTAAATAATTTCTTCTTAGCACACTGATGACCTTTAGTGTATTTGCTATCACAACTGTAGCAAAGCCCTTTTGCTCTTTTTTCTTCCAATTGTTGTAGTGTCAACCTTGTAGGTTGTGGAAATCTAGGAGTAGCAACACTTCCATGTTTATAGAAGTGAGTGATAGGCTTCCTTGTCGCCATAATTTTACATTCAATTTTTCTTGCCAACCTGAACGCCTTCTCCAATGAATCAGGTTCCAAAATGCGAACTTCATGTTGGATGTTATCCTTTAAAGTACCTATGAAGAGATCAATCCTCTGTTCTTCTGGAATATCAGTTACCCTTATATTCAATTTTTGGAAGTCCTCAATGTGCTCCCCCACTGAGCACTTTTGTTTAAGATTTATCAATTGGCTAAAGAAAGTGTTGCTCTTTGTATCTTCATAATGTGTTATCATTTCCTCCGTAAAAATTGACCAAATGACAATTTTTTTACGGGAGCAAAGCCATTGATACCATACAAATGTATTTTGTTCTAAATGTAAAGTTGCAATGCGTACCTTTTGTGTGTTTTGCACATTATTGAGATCAAAATATTGCTCCATTTGTAGTATCAATGTTACAGGATCTTTTTCGTCAAACTTCCTCATATCCATTTTTGGAATATGGTGGTTCTTCCCTCCAATATTAGAGTTTATGCAATCACGATTAATATTTATTTTGTTCTCATCATGAGTTTTCTCTACTATCTTTTCACCATTAGGAAACATTTCTTGTATCAATTTTATCAAACCTTCCATGTCTGCTTTTAGATCATTTTTCTTGTTTTCCATCTTAGCTTCCATGCCATCCATCTTAGATTCCATGCCAGCTTCCATGCCATCCATCTTCGCTTCTATGCCATTCTTCAAACCATCCATCTTAGTTTCCACTCATTTCTTCAAAACTTCCATGTCATTTTTTGTTGCTCTTTGCGAGAGTGAAATTTGTTGCATTTTCTCTTGTAATTTTGATATGTCATGTTGCCATTCTTCGTCTTCATGAGTCATAGTAGAGCCTTCTAAAGGCTTAATGGGTGTTGAATTCTTTTTAGGGGCCATTTGAGAATCCAATACTGATATCTATTCTACAATATGCCCTTGAAATCAATTCAACTTGATTCTTCAAACAAGACTTATGCAATTCGGAAAAAAAATACACACCTTTTACTTGCTTTTGAGGAGTTCGATATTGAAATTGACTTATCTCTATACTTGCAGATCTTCAATTTCTGAAATTCGGTCCTGTAGTAGTCCTCTAAAGCTTCTTTCAAATGCCACAGGTCTGATTTGATTTGGATTCTTCAAGACAAAGTTATGTCCAATCTGCCACAATGACCTAATTATGGACCGATTCAGTGGAGCGAACTTGTACGACTTGCCACGTGTCACTGTTTGCTCCTTTGGCTCTAAAATTTATAGATAGAAAACTACCATCCGTGTACTTCTAGTCACTTCTTACAGAATTCCAATCCGATGCTCAGAGAGAGAGTTATGAAGATTTTCCCACGATCACCTCTTTGAGATAAAATTTGGGAGCCTGAAAAAGACCTAACTTCCACAGATCATATCTCTGAAAATATTGCGAACCAAGCTCTGAAATTTTGCGACGATGTTCCTCAGGATTTCGGCTTCGCGCTCTAAAAATTTCAGCTTTTGAACCTTCGTAGAAAAAAAAGTTATAACGAAAATTCCGCGACGACTTTTTTAAGTGAAATTCAGGAGCCTGCAAAAAGCCCTAACTTCCACAAATCATATCTCCGAAAATATTGCGAACCAAGCTCTGAAATTTTGCGACGATGTTCCTCAGGATTTTGGCTTCGCACTCTAAAAATTTCAGCTTCTGAACCTTCGTAGAAAAAAATTTATAGCGAAAATGCCACGATGACTTGTTTGGAGTAGCGAAACACGAGAATCCAAAGCTCTGATACCAAATGTTGTGAAACCAGCTCCAAAAAGAGAAGAAAAGAGATATCAATGCCTTAGAAATAAGCCACTTCGAGGGGGCAACCTCCAATACATTACATGAATGAACAATTCTTGGATGATACAAATTACAAAACCTCCTTTCTATATATAGGAGTCCATGGGGCCATAATGTAATCCTAGTGGGGACACAATGTAATCCTAGCCGACCTAACAATAATAATTTAAGGGCACAATAATAACAATATGGGGGTTACAGGGGTACAATAATAACAATAAGGGGGTTACACTAACAACAATAAGGGACTATACTAGTAATATAGGGACGTAATAGTGTACCTCCGCCTTTAGTCGTACAAGCAGTTCACACTGAAGCAGAAAGGAGCCGAGAAGCTCAAGCCACACTTCTATGGACCATACAGGGTGATTAGGCGGGTTGGAGAGGTAGCATATGAGCTGGAGCTGCCATCAGGGAGTAGGATTCACAACATGTTCCATGTCTCATGCCTAAAGAAGGCTTTGGGACAATAGGTGACAACAACCATGGAGCTTTCGTCTACTAATGAAGAGGAGCATTTGGTACTACAGCCGGAGGCCATCTTGGACACTCGGGAGAGGCATTTGAGGAGCAGGGTAGTAAAAGAATATTTGATCAAGCGGAGAAACCTTCCAGATGAGGATGTCACTTGGGAGGGGGAGAAAATCCTGCAACATCCATCTTCGCAGTTGCTTGAGGACAAGCAACATTTTGGCGGGGTGGACTGTAATATTCCAAATTAGCAGTCAGCTGTCAAATTTTGGCTTTTCTAATGTTCAACAACAAATAAAGTGGGTAAGGGGGCCCACAAATAAACTATATGGCTAACTTACTTTCCTGAAGTCACTAAGGAAAATATTAGAGCTGGAGTGGGACCCATGAGGCCAACCACATGCTATTGACAACGCCCTAGTGGCAGCGTAGGAGAGGCAACAACGTAGGCAGCGCAATGACAACGTGGGAGATGTAGCAACGTAGTGGCTGTGCAGTGATTTGATGGCAGAGGTGGCAACACAGTCCAGTGGGGCCCAAGGGAACGTTGGGTCTCCTCTAGGTAAAAGAGGATGAGAGTAGCTCATTCCTCATTCATTCATCTTCTGATTTTTTTGACTGATAGACTGAAAGCACGCTTGCGCTATTTAGCCAAGTCTGCAGTGCTATTTAGCACAGAGATTTCCGAGTGGATATGTCAACCTCATCCTCGTGGGACTTCGACTGCTCAAGAGAGGAGTCACATCTAGTTTCGAGGGAGGAGTCACGACCACAGATTCAGGTATACGCAGTCCCACCAGGACAACGCAGAGGCCACGCAGGTAGCAAGATAATGACTTAGTCCAGTGAGGAGCAGCACTTGGGAGAGAAGGAGGAAGAGCAGATTGCAGCTGAGAGTTTGATAGGGGGTTAGCCACTTCCTAGTAGAGTTCTTGGGCATATTTTTAGTAGTTTCTTCGACTCTGTCCAGCCAGAAAACCAGAGAGACCAGCAAAACAACATGCCAAGCCCAAGGGGGTGAATTTCCGGGGTTAGGATTTCTGGAAACCCTTAGCTGGTTTTTTTGGGTTTGTTGAGGAGAGTCTGGTGTCAAATTCCCAGAATTTTCTGAGCACTAGAGTAACCTTAACACACGGTCCCTTTTCAGCCAACAACAACAGTTTTAACCAGGACAATGTAGAGGAGGAGCCACGCAGAGCAACAACGTAGCAGAGATTTCTGAGGAGGGTTGAGGGATTATTTTAGCTTGTCTTGTGCAGGACAAGGTGCCATCTTTCTAAGCACCTCCTTGTACCTTTTCCCATCAGAGATTTAATAAAATGGCTTAGATGTTTTTGGCTGTATCATGGTGTTTTTAATGGCTATTTTCTATTTGCTGTAGTTTCAATTTTTGTATGCTTTATATTACTGTTTGTTCCCAAGTTGGGATACTATATTTACGTTTAAAGAACCTTAATAAAAATTTATTAGAACAAATCAAAAGTTTAAAAGATAAAGAGAATGACACTAACGATAAAGTCAACAATCCAAAAAGCGAAGAACTTTCACATCTAAGGAATTGTAAGCAAAACCTTCTTACACAAATAAAGAAGCTTAAAAGTGGCAAGAAGTCACTAAAAGACAAGTTAGAACAACTTACTCAGGAAGAAGTATCTAAGTCTCTAAACATAACAGTCCAAGTTGAAGATAAAGGAACAGTTACTGATCCAGTCAATATCACAATTCAAGAAGAGGATAAACCAGTTGAAGTGAAATGTATTAACAAGTTGCAGTTCAAACAACGGAAATTTCAAGTGAAGATCTCACAATTAATCAAGCGACCTCTATACATGAAATAAATCTGATACCTCTAATAAACCAAGAAATCATCACAAATAGATTAAGGCAAAATCAAATCACAAGAACTCCTTAACTACACCTAAATCACAGGAGCAAACATCTGAATCAGTTTGTGCATCTGTATTACTTAGCAGTCAGAATGGAAACAACAGACTTATGTTTCGAAGAATATTGATGTCAGCACAATCGAGTCTGACAATAACAGTTTATTCCATCTATTAAGTAATTGCAAAGTTCACAAAATATTAATTTAGGATGGTCAGATCTCTTCTCGGTTTGACAGTATTATTTATCAATTCAAGGATCTTATCATCTTGTATCAACGAAGATAACAAATCCAAGAATTCCAAAAGATGCGAATAGATACAAAGACAAAGAACAAATGGCACACCTTGTCAGCAATAGGTTTTGAGGACAAAGCTTTCTGAAGAGGAAGGCAATGTTATGAATATAATTTATATAAAAATAATACAAATAAATAAATAATCATAGTAATTGTTAATTAATTAATAATTAGTTTATGAAGAAGCATGTCTCTAAGGACATGACCATTCATGAAGGGGTACCTGCCCATGTATACAAGCGGGCCCTCATTTGTAAAAATCAATCATCTCATATCTTCTGTACATTTCTATATAAATATATTTTTCCTATCATGGATATTTATATATTTAAGATCTTCTAAGTATTATGATGCGTTTATGAACTTTGTTCATAACAAATCTTAGTAGAAGGAGAAGGCCATGTAGCAAAAATTATGTAGAAATTTTGACCCAACCCTGGTTATCAATTTCTCCTTATTACTCCCATGTAGTTAAATGCCCATTCCCATAACCATACATTCAACAAGCTAGAAATAATAAATCTTTCTGAAAACACAAATTCTGGAAATTTCAGAGTGCTGAAAAATGCAGAAATAAAACTCAGAAATAATTTCAGCCCCACACACAGAAAATGACACGCTGATTTTTGGTCAATATGACCCTGGAAAAAGCCCCTACAACTCTTGGGGAAAACCAGTTTGAAAGCTCCTCTTTATTTCTGAACATTGCTTTTACACATAAATGAAAAGTATAGTAAAAATTCCAGCAACCAGTATTTTTACTTATCTCGAAAACCGTGCACAAACTTCACCTCAATTTTCATGTCGAATGCAAACAGCGAAATTACAGCAGTAAGTACAACCTTAAATGCTATATGGACAACACCGAAAATAGTGTCGGAATAGTTGTACGACCTCAATTGAAAATTGTGCCACATGTTGCCTCGATTTCTATGCTGTATGGACCTCGTTTTGTGTGCTGCTAGCTGCTGTACGGATTCCAGAAAACAATTCCCTTTTGCTGTTGTATGAACTTCAATTTCCATGCCTCCTTGCTGATGTATAGACCTCAAAAAACATGCTGCAATAAATGGTGTTTTCACTCCTCGAAATTCGTGCCACTTGCCTTGAACTTTGTGCTGCTGCTTGCTGTACGAATTTGCTGAATCTAGCTGCCTCGATATGCATGCCAAGGTACTGTTCTTCTTCCTTTGCTAAAAAATATCTCCTTGCTTTCTCCTCTTCCTCTCTCAATCTGCTTATGAAAAAATTAATTGGCCTTTTCCTTCTTTTCCTCCTTTAACCTAACCCTAAGTGACTTTTGGGGAATCCCTAGATCCAATGGCTGATATAACTTTAAATCTAGGGCTGAGATTAAATGTGCATTTAAATCTCACTTTCTATTTTTTAATTCACCCCACTTTAATAAAGACCCTCTTAGTCATTTATTTCCAAAGTCACTTTTCACTTTCTAATTTCACATTGACTTTATTAAAGTCACTTTAAAATTAGACTTAGTAACTTTATCACTTATAAATTCACCTTTAAATTAGATTTGACTTTACCACTTATAAAGTCACTTTAGGAGAAAAAGTTAAATACATTTGGACACTTTTCCCTAGGCCAAAGATCAAAGCCTTAGGGAACCACTTGTCCTCTCGTACCCAAATTTTAACTCTCCCTCTTACCGAGGAAAGTGTTCCTCACCACACCCATCTTGTCTCTGAAGTAGACATGCTTGCCCCGTGGTAAGGCTCTCTGAAGTAGACATGCTTGCCCCGTGGTAAGGCTTTGGTGAAAATATCTACTACCTGCTCATTTGTGGGAATATACTCGAGCTTCATAGCTCCCTTCTGAACATAGTCTCCGATGAAATGATATCTGATCTTGATATACTTTGACTTGTCATGAAATACTGGATTCTCCGTGAGTTTAATGCAACTCTGATTATCACAGTAAATCACTGAAGGTCTCAACGGTTGACCAAATAAGCTAAACATTATCTTGCGAAGCCATATGGCCTCACAACCATCTAGATTGGCTGCCAATGGCCATGTACTCTGCTTTCACTAAACTCAATGCTACTGACTGTTGCTTTCGGCTGAACCACCACACAACTGCCAAACCGAACCCAAAACAACACCTTGAAGTGCTCTTCCTATCAGAAGCACAACCTGCCCAATTAGAATTAGTGTACCATGCCAATCTCACTCCATCTCTCTGTCTATAATCCAAACCATAATCCACTGTCCCCTGCAAGTATTGCAAAATGTGTTTTGCAGCAACCTAGTGCACTCTCCTGGGCTCACATATGAACCGGCTCATCATGTTGACTGCAAAACATATATATGGTCTAGTGTTGACCAAATACATCAAGGAACCAATCAGCTGTCTATACAATGTGGGATCCACCAACTCGGAATCTGAAGCGTGAAGCTTCTTCCAGTTAGTGATCATAGGTGTCTACATGGGTCTACAATCCTCCATGTGAAATCTGTTAAGGATGTCCACACTATACTTCCCTTGTCCCAGGAAGAAATGCCCCTCCTCCTGCCACACCTCCAAACCCAAAAAGTAATGCATCAAGCCAATGTCCTTCATCTCGAACTCTGACGCAAGATCTCTCTTGCAGCCCTCTATGAGTCTCTCTGCACCCATAATGACCAAGTCATCCACATACAACACCAGAATGAGAGGCTCCTCACCTATCACAATAAAGTATAGGTTCAGATCTGCATCACTTTTTGTGAAACCCATCTCCTGCAAGTACGTATCAATCTTGGAGTACCAAGCTCTAGGAGCTTGCTTCAGGCCATTAAGTGCCTTCTTTAGTCTGCATACATGGGACTCCTTCCTATGCACCTCAAAGCCTTGCGGCTACTCAATGTACACCTCCTCCTGTATGAAGCCATTGAGAAATGTGGTCTTCACATGCATCTGGTGGATCTTCCAACCCATCTCTGCTGCTATCAATATAATGGAGCAAATGGAAGTATATCGAGCCACGGGAGCGAAGGTCTTTTCATAATCAACTCCCTCTACCTGGGAGAACCCCCTAGCCACAAACCTAGCTTTGAACTTCTAGTCTTTTATTTCCAAAGTCACTTTTCACTTTCTAATTTCACATTGACTTTATTAAAGTCACTTTAAAATTAGACTTAGTAACATTGTCACTTATATGCTTAAGTTTCATGTATCATATTTTGGTGGTGGGGAGGAGTTCATATTAGAAGGTAAAGGAAGTGTACAAATTACCTTGGGAAGTAAGCAATTGGTCTTCCTCAATGTCTCCCGTGTGTCGGGTATGGAACAAAATTTGCTTTTAATAGGTCAAATTATGAAGCAAAGCCCCATTCAGAGCTTATTTTCAACGACTAAGAATATAAATGCTATGAGGTTGACGAGGGCTACGAGAAGAAGAGAATAGCTCTTGGAGTTGAAGATCAAGCATTATTCAGGTTGGTTGAGGTAAAGGAGGCCAAAGAACATGCTTCATTGGCTAAGAGTGTTCAAGAAACTGGTACGGTTTGCAATCAAATATATGGAGATTTGCATTTGCACTATCTTTGTTATTGGGCCAAAGAAATTTTACTAGATGGTCTTCTAGAGGTTCAACACAAAAAACAAGGAATTTGTGGAACTTGTTAGGTGGGAAAGCAACATCAAGCTTTGTTTGATGAAGGACAAGTTTGGAGAAATGAAGAGGTACTTTAGTTGATTCGTACAGATAATTGTGGGTTTATAAAAATGTCATTAGTCTACAGTGCCAAGTATTTCTTATTGTTTGTCGATGACTTCACTAGAAAAATGTGGGTTTTGAAGTTAAAATTTGAAATATTTGATGAGGTCAAGACGTTTAAAGTAATGACGGAAAACAATCGTGGGGTTGCATTATAGAGGAGAATTTTACTCCAACATATTTAATAAATTTTGTACTCAAGAAGGTATTTAGAGGCAGTACACAATATCCTACACTCCACAACAAAATGGAGTGGTAGAGAGTTGTAGCCGCACCATTGTAGAGATGTCACATCGCATGTTAGAACACAAATTTGTTCCTTACAGGTTTTGGGTTGAAGTGGTGCGCACAAGAGGGTATTTGCTTCATAAATCTCCAACAAAGGCAGTGTAGAAAAGCACAAGTAAGTCATTTCAAAGTTTTTGTTCTAGTTGTATATGCATGGGTCCCTCAAGAACAACTACATCCCAAAAGCAAGAAACCAATGCTCATAGGCAATAACGATACTCATAAAGTATATATGTTATTTGATGTGGATATTGACAAAATAAGCTTTTGTTGAGATGTTGTGGTTGATGAGAATGCAGGGCTATTCCAGACCAATTTGGATCACAAAATGTCCAAGAATGAGGAAGTTTTGATTGACAGTTCAGGTACGAAGCTTGTACATCCTCCACTTGAAGTTGTTGTGGGGGGGGGAGGGTCCGTGGATTTTGAGAATGAGTCTTTGGAAATTCCCAGTCAAGAAGCTGTTGCAGGTACCCTAAATCAGCAAAATGATAGGGCTGGTTTGGAAGAAGAGGATCCCAAGAAGTGACCAAAATTGTGGCATGTCACCATGGAAGATGTTTGGTTAGATGAGAGGAGGGTAGAAGGAAGGCCAAGAAGAGGTAATAAATCAGATGGCTAACATTCAGGACATATTTGAGACTTAGGAATATGAAAAGGCCAAAGGATGACCATAATGGGAAAAGGCCATGGAAACTGAACAAGAGACTCTAATGAAAAAATAGATATGGGCTCTCAAAGGGATACCTCTAGGGAAAAAGGCTAAAACCCATTGGCTGCAAATGGGTGTATAAAATCAAGTGCAAAGAAGGTGGGACATTTCACATGCATAAGGGATGATTGGTTGCAAACCTCTTTGCACAGAAAGAAGGAATTGAATAGGAAGAAACCTTTGCTTCCACAACAAAGATGAGCACAATTTTTTTAGTTCTAGCCACTGCAGCACAATTTGGTTGCAAACTATATCAGATTTTTGTGAAGAGTGCCTGTCTCAATGGAGATTAGGAGTAAGTATACATATACCAGCCACAGGGTTCAGGTTCTGGGGAAAGAGCATTTGGCCTGCTGATTGAAGAAGTCTCTTTATGGCCTGTAGTAGGCAGCCAGAGCATGGTGCATTAAAACTGACAAATATTTGGGTGAATAAGGGTTCTAGCAGAGTCCTTCAAATCCAAGACCTTTATGTCAAAAGCATTAGAGATGATGTCATTATGTTGGTTATATATGTAGGTGACATCATTATCACAGGCAGCGAGATAGGGGAATTATCATTGGTAAAATCTAATTTATGTGCAACTTTTGTCATGACTGACTTGCGCCTTCTACATCACTGCTTAGTTGTAGAAATTTGGCAAACAGTTAAACATATTTTTCGTTTTGCAGGCAAAGTATGCCAAAAGTTTGTTAGATAGGTTGAGGGTGGTAGCTTGGAAAATATCATCTACATGCATAGAAAGAGTTTGAACTTTTAGCCAAGACTGATTCTAAGGCAGTTAATGAATTAGTCTATGTGCAACTGTGGGGGAGCTTGATCTATCTTATGCCCACTAGACCTGACTTTGAGTTATGTAGTCAATTACATCTCTAGATTCATGACCGCATAAAAGGTAGAACATTGGATAGTAACAAAAAGAGGGGTACTATATGTGAAAGGAACGTTAAATTTTAGCATTTTATATGGCAGACACAAAGAACTTCGGTTGTGTGGTTATTCAGTTTTAGATTGGGCAGGATTAGTCGATGACAGGAAATCCACATCAGTGTATGTTTTCAGGTTTGGTACTGGAGCAGTTGCATGGACCAGTGAGAAGCAACATGTTCTTTTCTTCAATCGAAGCAGAATATTGAAACTATTGGTATTGCTGCACCTCATAGAGGCTTCTTCTAATTCTGTGCTTTCATTTGAGGTACTATGACTTTGCATATAAATTGAAGCTGCTGGATGCACTGTATAGGATATGCTCATCACTGTTGATGGGAGAACATCTTTGGAGCAACAGCAGTAGGTAAAACTAACAGTGGAATCTCTCAACAATGCGTAGTGGCTTTACATAAGGTTACACCTTGTTAGCTTACAGGAATCAAGATCCCAATCTACTAGTTAAGGTGATGTAAATTTTGTAAAATTCTAAGCGTCATGTGTTAGCTAACTTTTATATGAATGTGGAATCATTCAAATCGTATCTATGATCCTCTCAATGGTTCAAGAAGAAACAATGCATAAAGATATATTTGGTGTTTAGAATCCACAAATACTAACATATTCCTTTGTGTTATGGTTTTTTAATGACATTGCATGGTGGTCTTTTTTGAATTGTTTTGGTTTTTTCTTTAGATATAACATGGTACAACCTTGGATACCATGTTGAAATTGAGATACAATTACATAATGGCATTATATTTTTACTTACAATATTCTTAAGGCTAAATAGGATAATATATGGAGGTATATTCTTGATTTACACTCGTGCTTTGCCGATGATGTTTATGTCACTTGCAACCGTTTTTTTGTACTTACTAATTGACAATAATGACACCAGTTCCACACATAGCAAATGAAATGTAAATTATTTAATTGTAAGGTGGCGTTTTGGAATTTTTATCTGAGTTTCTTCATTCAACATCAATAGGGATTGTATATTTCAGGACAAAATATACTAGTTTTTCTGTTTTAACTATTCAAATCTCCTCCTTGCAGCTTTTGGTTATCGAGAGGTAAGGCAGTTTACTACAAGCTTATGACTTGGACATATGGATGGGTGGGTTTCTATTCAAACTTGGCAATGGTCAACTCTTCATGGACACAATCTCATATTGAAAAGTTATGGAATATACACCAACGAATTAGGAGAGTGTACCCTCCCTGCAATACACTCTCTCTCCAGGTGCCTTCAATCTTTTCACGTGAATTCATTTTTATAATGTGCCTTTTCTTAAGTATGCAGTAACATACATTTATAGTTATCTAACGAGGACTAGTTTTACTTTCTAGTCCCATTGACCTTTTTCTTGGTCATTTGTTGGACATTAATGGAACATTTGTTTTATCTTATTTAACAACCAGTGTGTTGGGCCAGCAGCATGTTAATGGTGTTCTAGGAATGTACTGGCAGCTATTGTCTATCTCATATTAGTTTGTCCTAGATAAAGTGAGATGATGGGAAGGTCTAAGACAGTTAGCCCACAGTGGTAGGCCAAGTCATGAAGGCTATTTGTTTCATGGAGTTTGTAGAAATTTTGACCCAACTTCAGTTTTCAGTTTCTCCTTATTACTCCCATGTAGTTAAATGCCCATTCCCATAACCATTCATTCAACAAGCTGGAAATAATAAATATTTTCTGAAAACATATTCTGGAAATTTCAGTGCTGAAAATGTAGAAATAAAAACTCAGAAAATATATCAGCTACACACACAGAAAATGACACACTAATATTTGGTCAATATGACCCTAGAAAAACCCCTTACAACTTTTGGGGAAAACTAGTTCGAAAGCTTCTCTTTATTTCTGAATATTGCTTTTACAGTGAGACAGAAAATAGAGTAAAAATTCCAGCAACCACACAAATGTACTTATCTCGATTTCCGTGCTTGCACACTGCCTCGGAAAATGTGCCAAACAGCAAACTTACAAAACAGAAATTTTACAGCATTAAATACTGCACTGCCACCCTCGAAATGCGTGCCCAGATTTTAGTAGTACTGCTATATGGCTGTATGGATAGTACAACTATACTTCCTCCTCGATTCCTGTGCCTGAAAACAGTGCTGAAAACAACGTTGTCTTGCTGTATGGATTTCCTCGAAATTTGTGCCAGAAAAATAGCAAACTCCTCGGTTTTCGAGCCCAAAATCTGCATTGGAATGCTTGTTGAATCTGTTGTACGGAATCCCTCTCTCTATGCCTCCTTCCTCGAAAAGTGTGCCAACCTCTTGCTGTACGAGTTTTTGCCTTGGGAAATGTGCCTCGAAGCTGCTGTACGGATTTGCTGAAGTCTCCTTGCTGCTGCCCTCTTTCTTCTCACTGCTCAGAAATGTCTCCTTGCTTTCTCTTCTCCTCTCTCAATCTACTCATGAAGGAATGAATGATCTCTTCCCTCTTTTCCTCCTTTAACCTAACTCTAAGTGACTTTTGGGGAATCCCTAAATCCAATGGCTGAGATAGCTTTAGATCTAGGGTTGAGATTAAATGTGCATTTAAATCTCACTTTCTATTTTTTAATTCATCCCACTTTAATAAAGACCCTCTTAGTCATCTATTTCCAAAGTCACTTTTCACTTTCTAATTTCACATTGACTTTATTAAAGTCACTTTAAAGTTAGACTTAGTAACTTTATCACTTAAATTCACTTTTAAATTAGATTTGACTTTACAATTTATAAAGTCACTTTAGAAGAAAAAGTCAAATTCTTTTGGACACTTTTCCCTAGGCCAAAGATCAAATCCTTAGGGAACCACTTGTCTTGTGGTACCCAAATTTCAACGCTCCCTCTTACCGAGTAAAGTGTTTCTCACCACACCTATCTTGTCTCTGAAGTAGACATGCTTGCCCCATGGTAAGGCTTTGGTGAAAATATATGCTACCTGCTCATCAGTGGAAATATACTCAAGCTTCATAGCTCCCTTCTGAACATAGTCTCTGATTAAATGATATCTGATCCCGATATGCTTTGACCTGTCATGAAATACTGGATTCTCCGTGAGTTTAATGCAACTCTGATTATCACAGTAAATCACTAAAGGTCTCAATGACTAACCAAATAAGCCAAACAACATCTTGCGAAGCCATATGGCCTCACAACTAGCTAGATTGGTTGCCATGTACTCTGCTTCCGCTAAACTCAATGCCACTGACTGCTGCTTTCGGCTGAACCACGACACAACTGCCGAACCTAACCCAAAACAACACCCTGAAGTGCTCTTCCTATCAGAAGCACAACCTGCCCAATCAGAATCAGTGTACCCTACCAATATCACTCCATCTCCCTGTCTATAATCCAGACCATAATCCACTGTCCCGTGCAAGTACCGCAAAATGTGTTTTGCGGCAACCCAGTGCACTCTCCTAGGCTCACACATGAATTGGCTCATCGTGTTGACTGCAAAACATATATCTGGTCTAGTGTTGACCAAATACATCAAGGAACCAATCAGTTGTCTATACAATGTGGGATCCACCAACTCGGAATCTGAAGCGTGAAGCTTCTTCCAGTTAGTGATCATAGGTGTCGATATGGGTCTACAATCCTCCATGTGGAATCTGCTAAGGATGTCCACAATATACTTCCCCTGTCCCAGGAAGAAATGCCCCTCCTCCTGCCACACCTCCAAACAGAAAAAGTAATGCATCAAGCCAATGTCCTTCATCTCGACCTCCAGGGAAAGATCTCTCTTGCAGCCCTCTATGAGTCTCTCTGCACCCGTAATGACCAAGTCATCCACATACAACACTAGAATGAGAGGCTCCTCACCTATCACAATAAAGTGTAGGTTTGGATCTGCATCACTCTTTATGAAACCCATCTCCTGCAAGTACGTATCAATCTTGGAGTACCATCTCTAGGAGGTTGCTTCAGGCCATAAAGGGCCTTCTTCAATCTGCATACATGGGACTCTTTCCCATGCGCCTCAAATCCTTGTGGCTGCTCAATGTACACCTCCTCTTGATTGAAGTCATTGAGAAATGTGGTCTTCACATCCATCTGGTGGATCTTCCAACCCATCTCTGCTGCTATCGATATAATGGAGCGAATGGAAGTATATCGAGCCACGAGAGCGATGTTCATAATCAACTCCCTCTACCTGGGAGAACCCTCTAGCCACAAATCTAGCCTTGAACTTCTCGATGCTGCCATCTGCAACGTGCTTTACCTTGTAAAGCCATCTGAAAGTAACCACAGATTTGCCCTCTGACCTCGACACCACTTCCCAAAAATCATTCTTCATGATAGAAGAATACTCCTCTTGCATGGCCTCTCTCCAGACCTGCTGGCTAGTTTCCTCCTCATAGCTAGAAGGCTCAGAGTCAACGATGTTGGCAACCATTGACATATAGCTACAAAACCTCTCAGGTGGTCTGCTCTCTCTGACCAGTCTCTTCGACCCAGCAACAGATGTGGCCTCTCTGAAGGTATCTTGAAGCCACTTGGGCTTTCTCTTCCTTGAGCACACTTCT
The DNA here is from genome assembly GCA_034641835.2 of Pinus albicaulis. Taxonomy (NCBI): domain Eukaryota; kingdom Viridiplantae; phylum Streptophyta; class Pinopsida; order Pinales; family Pinaceae; genus Pinus; species Pinus albicaulis. Next base: position 362,978,317 of record CM076571.1, on the reverse strand, counting down.
CCCACTGGAGAATGAAACTCCTTATCCTCATCAGAAGCCTGAACTCCTGAATGTTTGTCTGTTGTCCTCTTGCTCGAACTTGTACCTGTAGATACTGAAGTACCGTGTGAACTGTCCATTAGTGGATTGCTTAGTGTAATGCTTTGCATGCTGCCCGAAGCACCACCCCTTTGACTTTGCGAGCCATTGCTCACTGATGTACCTGACACCGTAATAGATGTACCTCCTGATCCCTGCTCACTGGATCCCTGTGACTGACTCAGCTGCTCCCGAGGGTCTGGCCGATCCGGATACTCTAACTCCCGTGACCTCCTGAAAGCCCTGTCCTCCTCGAACTTCACATCCCGCCTGACAACAACTCTCCTCTGTGCAGGAATATAAATCCGAAAGGCTTTCGAGGTCTCACTGTAGCCCACAAAGATACCCTTCTCTGCGGTGGGCTCTAGCTTGGTCCTCTTCTCCTTGGGTACATAGAAGTATGTAATACACCCAAAGATACGGAAGTGACCAACATCAGGGTTCTTCCCAGAAAAAGCCTCCTCCAGAGTCACATGCCCCAAGGCACGATGTGGACTCTTGTTCTGCAAATACATAGCAGTGTTGCAGGCCTCTGCCCACAAAAACAATGGTAACCGCTGATCATGTAGCACGGCTTTGGCAGCCCCAATGATGGATCTGTTCTTCCTCTCTGCAAGCCCGTTCTGCTGGGGGTTGTAAGGAACTGTGAACTCCCTCCTAATGCTTGCCTCCACACAATACTCAACAAACTCACCAAGGGTGTACTCCCCTCCATTGTCCGACCTGAGGGACTTGATCTTCCAACCTGTCTGAGTCTCCACAAGAGCTCTGAACTCCGGAAACCACTTGAAGACCTCACTCTTGGTCTTTAAGAAATAAATCCAGGTCTTCCTGTACTGATCATCAGTGAATAAAACATAATACTCATATCCACTCAAGGAAACATGAGACATCCGACTGCTCTCATCGGTATGAATCAAATCAAGTATCCTAGTCGATCTGTTGTCACTGCTAGGAAAAGGGGATTTGGCAAACTTCCCCATAGCACATCCTCTGCATGTATCTAGGTGATCAGATTTGAAATCTGGCACACTTGTAGTGATCTCCTGCAATGTCCTCAAGGCCCCATGATACATGTGCCCCATCCTACGGTGCTAAATCTCGCACATCTCTGAACTGCTAGCTCTGCTGTCGATACTACTGCTCAATGTCAAAAGGGGCTAAAACACAAACTTGTACACCTTTGCATGGCGTACACCAATCATTCTCTCTGAATCAGCTAGAGCACCCCTGGGATATATAAGCACCTGTCCTCTCCTAAACAATATCTCATACCCGCTGTCATCCAATGCTGAGACGGATATGAGGTTCTTCCTCATCCTTGGCACATAATGAACATCCGACACTTTCAAGGAGGTTTGGGTTCCCTATCAAATGTCAATGTCCCCACACCCACTGCTCTAACAATGCTGTAGTCTCCGAGTGCTACCTCTATATCAGTGCCACTCTCTGAAAGCTCTAAGAAGTACTTACGGACTCCTGTCATATGACGTGAAGCCCCACTGTCAACATACCAAATACCTGGAGATGCTCCACTAGTGGAGGGAAATGCACACTGCCTCTCAACCTCCGTGGTAGGTGATCCTGCACTAGTTGACTCGCAAGCAATGAACCCAAACTCCCGGTCAAAGCTCTTTGAAAAGTCCTCTATCTCTGCTGATGCTGCCATGGTCTTGTCCTTTCCCTTCTTCTTCTTCTCCAGACACACAACTGCATAGTGTCCCATTTTCTGACAATTCCAACACTTCACCTTAGAATAGTCCTTCTGCGTGTTCACCTGCTTACCATTACCTTTGCCTTTGCCCCCACCACCACTTGTGGAAACTTGCTTTTTTCCCTTGCCTTTCTTGCCTCCTGCTAACAGTGTACATTTTCATCTTCTTCAACTGGTTTGGCTGCCCCAAGCTAGTTCTTTTTGATTTCATTCTATATGCAATCATCCCACAACCTCTCCCAAGTGGGAAGGGTCTCCTATGCAACAATCCCATCAGCAAAGTTCAGCCATGTACTGGGAATACCATTCATTGTAATCCGCACCAACTCAGTGGGTGGAATGACCTCTCCAACTGCTGCCAATTTATCTCTCACATTAGTGATCTTTGTGAGGTATGCAGTAACACTATCATTCTTTGCCATCTTAATGGCCTTCAGCTTCTCCCTTAGGACCATTTTTCTATTCTCATTGGTACTCTGGTAGAGATTGGTCAAGGCTGTCCACATCTCATGAGCAAGTCTCTTTCCTCTCACATGAGGAATGCAATGGTCTTTAATACCATCCAGAATCAGTGTCTTACCCTTGTTATTCTTCTTGTTAGAGTCTGCCAACTGAACAACATAAGTAGGCACATTTACAGAGTGCTGTTGGGTATGCACCATTATACCCCAGACTTCTACGTCCTCAAAGATGCTCTGCATTCTTTCCTTCCATGTATTGTAGTTGGTATGCCCATCCAACCTATCTTCCATCCTCAAGCCCAAAGACATGCTTGCTGTTCTAATAAACTGAAAATTTCAGTGCTGTGGTAAAGGTTTAGTTTTATGTGTAAAATCAGCTTGTTGTAATTTTTCTCTTTGCTGTCCCAAACTGCAGTTTTCAGCAAACTGGCTCTGATACCATGTATAAATTTTGACCTAACCCCAGTTTTCAGTTTTTCCTTATTATTGCCATGTAGTTAAATGCCCATTTCCATAACCATTCATTCAACAAGCTGGAAATAATAAATATTTTCTGAAAACACAAATTCTAGAAATTTCAGTGCTGAAAATGCAGAAATAAAAACTTAAAAAATATATCAGCCACACACACAGAAAATGACACGCTGATTTTTGGTCAATACGACCTTGGAAAAATCCCCTACAACTCTTGGGGAAAACTAGTTTGAAAGCTTCTTTTTATTTCTGAATATTGCTTTTACAGTGAGACAAAAAATACAGTAAAAATTCCAGCAACCACACAAATGTACTTATCTCGATTTTCGTGCTTGCACACCACCTCGGAAAACGTGCCAAACAGTGAACTTACAAAACAGAAAATTTACAGCATTTATTACAACATTAAATGTTGAACTACCACTTTCGAAATGCGTGCCCAGATTTCAGCAGTACGGCCATACGACGGTACAAACTGTATGGAAAGTACTGCTATACTTCCTCCTCAATTCCTGTGCCCAAAAACAGCCTTGAAAACAGCATTGTCCTATTGTACGGAGTTCTTCAAAATTTGTGCCAGAAAAACAACAAACTCCTCAGTTTTCAAGCCCAAAATCTGCCTTTGAATGCGTGCTGAAACTGTTGTATGGAATCCCTATTTTCCTGTGCCTCCTTTCTCGAAAAGTGTGCCAACCTCCTGTTGTATGGATTTTTGCTTTGCGAAATGTGCCTCTAAGCTGCTGTACAGATTTGTTGAAGTCTTCTTGCTGCTGCCCTCTTTCTTCTCACTGCTCAGAAATGTCTCCTTGCTTTCTCTCCTCCTCTCTTAATCTGCTCATGAAAGAATGAATGATCTTTTCTCTCTTTTCCTCCTTTAACCTAACCCTAAGTGACTTTTGGGGAATCCCTAAATCCAATGGCTGAGATAGCTTTAGATCTAGGGCTGAGATTAAATGTGTATTTAAATCTCACTTTTAATTTTTTTAATTCACCCCACTTTAATAAAGACCCTCTTAGTCATTTATTTCGAAAGTCACTTTTCACTTTCTAATTTCACATTGACTTTATTAAAGTCACTTTAAAATTAAACTTAGTAACTTTATCACTTAAAGTCACTTTTAAATTAGATTTGACTTTGCAACTTATAAAGTCACTTTAGGAAAAAAAGTTAAATTCTTTTGGACACTTTTCCCTAAGCCAAAGATCAAAGCCTTAGGGAACCTCTAGTCCTCTGGTACCCAAATTTCAACAGAGTTTGGCAAGAGTTCGAATGTAATAGATGATCTGCTAATGCTCTAGGATATTTGTGTAAAACGTACCTTTCCATAAGTATGTATGTTAGTAACATACACTTATAGTTTGGTTGTACTCTCTAGTCCCATTGACCTGTTTCTTGGTCATTTGTCGGACATTAATGAAACTATTGTCTTATCTTAATTTATAACCAGTATTCTGGGCCAGCTACATGTTCAATGGTCTTCTCAGAATGTACATACAGCTATTGTCTAACAGAGTTAGCCCGCAACAATAGTCTAAGTCATGAAGGTCATTTGTTTCATACAGTTCGGAAAGAATTCAAATGTAATAGATGACCTGCACCTGCTGATGCTCTAGGGTACTTGTGTATGGGAGGGTACTTCCTCCCACTTTATAATCAGCTACCTAGTAACCAGTCCTACGTTAGTTTGACAAGAATTCAAATGTAATAGATGACCTGCTGATTATGTGGGGTACTTGTGTACGAGAAAATACTGCGTTCCAGTTTATAACCAGGGTGGGTGAAGGCACCTAAATAAATTCACCTGGAGGTTTAACAAGTCTAAAACTGGAAAAATGTTATCCAGAGTCCACAACATAGTTGCAATGATTTACTTCTTAATGTGCAAGAATGAATAGATAGGTAGCTGGGGACAATTCAAAACTTTATTTGTGATTAGTGTTTGTATTTTGGCATGGACTTGCAGTGGAATGTAAATGTGAATCTGTCATGAGTTTCCTTATGTTATCCATTTTACTTTTTTCCAATTCCCTAAGAAATGACAGATGCATACATTTGTGATGATTTTTAAAATAGAATAGATTAGGTCTGTCCAATTGTGTTTGGTTCCTTGGGAAGCATGCCTCATTTATTATACAGAATATGGCTCTCTTTCTCATGGTCTGTATTTTGTTACTAAATCCAATATTTAACTATTAAAAACATGTCTGCAGAATGATTCCTATTAAATGATGTGCATCCAATAGTCTTATTGTTTGAGCTAAACATTTCTTTCCCCATCTAAACCTTAAATTAAATTTAAATATATGACATAAAATGGCTCTTAAAGACTATATGCTGTTGTAACGTTTGTGTATTCTGTACACAAATGTATTTAGTTGGCATCATTCAGAAAAGGCAAAGAAGCTGCCTCCTGGGGGTTAGTAGGAACATCAAGAAGTTGGATGTACATCCTTTGAGGCACCTGGTATAAATATTGGTTATAATTATACTGAAGCATATATATATATTCGTGAATTAAATATTTGTATTGCCTACCAAACAAGATGTTACATGAGAGTGTTGAAGATTTTAGATTGGCCGGTTACTATGGAAATATCCAAAAATGAACCTGGAAAACAAAAAGCCACGTAGAGAGTCAAGGTACACAATACATAGAGAAATTATCATTGAGTTGTCTTAAGGTCTTTTCTGCGATTTTTCTGGTGAATGTCAATCCATAGCGAGAAGTTGTTGGGAGCAGATGACCTGGAGACAATGGCTGCGTTTCCTTGAGGCACTTCGATTTCCGGAGGATCTGCAACAATGGTTGCTTCCTTATCACTGTCTCAATGATCTGATTCATGAAAATGTTTATGTCCACTTGTGGATGAAGCTAGGATCATGGTTGTGTCTCTCTCTTCTCCATCTAGGGGCTCTGGATGAGGGTGGGAAGATGGTGGAGGAGGAGGATCGCAGAATTTGTGGGATGAGTTGATGCTGTGGGGGGTTGAGCTGAGGCCGAAGGAGTAGATTTAGCTGCAGTTGCTTGTTGTTTCTGCATGATATCTTGCTTGTGAGCTGAGGAATTCTTATATCCCTCTGGGTCTTTCTATCCTCAATTCTTTGGGCTATCTATCTCTCAGTCTGCAATGTTCCTTTTTCTGGTATTCCTTATGACATGGTTAGGATGTATTTTCAGAGTTGGGGGGCAGACAGGTCACAGGCGCAGGTTGGCGTCATTGGCGGGCCCTGGGGGCTTTTGGAGGGGTTTTGTGGAGTTCTATGAGGTCTGATGGCATTAACTCGATATATTCCACCATCCGCACAGTTTTCCTTTTGTTCCGTTGCATTCTGACAGCTTTCAGAAAATTGAGTTATTAATGGGCCTAACTCTATTAATTACGCCTAAGGTGGCATTTCAGGAGGAATTCTTTGCAGAACACCTTAGTGTAATAGCTTGCTGGACTCTATTAATTACGCCTAAGGTGGCATTTTGGGAGGAATTCTTTGCAGAACACCTTAGTGTAATAGCTTGCTGGAATCACAATGAGAAGATCTACATGATGGGATGGCTAAGAGTGATTTTCAGTGACCTGATGAGGCATGATGGCCAATTGACCATTTTTCACATTAAAAAGAATATTTTAATTAAGGGAAATGTACTCAATCATTAAAATAATAATAAAATAAGAGCTTCCAGAGGAGTCCATTAGATTTATAAAAAGAGGAGGAAGGTCCATTAGAGAACATCTTGGATTTGGTATTGTTTATTGTATGAAAGGATGAGAACCCAGTTCTCTACTCCATTAGTAGCCTAGGACAGAAACCCTCAGGTGATTCAATGAGATTGGGCGAGTACCCATCTCCCCTTGGTGGATTCATCCAGAATTCACAGGAGAGCTTAGCAGTGTAGATCAATTCAGTTTGGAAGGCCAACATAGCAGTGCAGCAGATTATCTTGTATACCAACTTTCATCTCAGCTATTTTGGTTAGAAGGGCTTACGCAGTCATTGGAGGAGGCTCATTTGTGGGAGTTGCATTGGCGGGATTTTGGAGCTGGGATTTTGGAGAGCAGTGTTTGACAGTAGCAACTGTAGTGCCAGAAAACGAAATTGGAAGAGGGCCAAGCTACAAAGGGTCAAATTTTGAAGGTTGGAATTAGAGAAAACCCTTTCTGGGTTTTGGGCAAGGATCACCTTCCCAAATTCCTAGAATTTTCTGAGCAATTTTCAGTGGGTAAATCAGAGACCGAAGTCAGCCAACAGTGCAGTCTTGGAGCAACAACGCAGTTTTTTGGAGGAGCTTGCAATTGGAGCAGTTGTATTTGCTTGTACTCATCACCTAGTGCTTGTAGCTTGCCTTGTGTAAGCTTAGGTGTATTTTCTCAAACTATTTTGTACCGCAACATTATCATATAATAAAATTTGGTCAGTTTGTGGAGTTGGTGCACATTTTTTTGGTTCATGTGTTAATTTTTGAAAAATTCTGTGTTGCTGTAATTGCATGTTTTTTGTTATCGTTGTTAATTTTTCTTTAGGAATATTACACACTCGAGCTAAGTTACTGGGCTACTGCTGGAAGGTCGAAGTTTCTACTGTGTCAAGGTCAAAGTTTTTGTTGCATCAAGGTTTGCAACATCTATAGTATTTTTTGGGCGGTGCATGCTACCTGTTTCAGTCATTTTCAACACTTGGGTCTACTTCATTTCACTTGGGTTTTCCATGCATAGTGACTGGTGAATTTATGAGCACTCCATTGACACAAAAAGGGAAGAGTACAAAAGGGATCATGGAGGAGCTGATGAGGCAGAACCAACAGTTGATGAGGCAAAATCAATAGGTCCTAGAGAGGATGCAACAAATGATGGGGACGTGGAGTCATACCTAGCAGAGAAGCCATGTGCATGCGCATTTGCTCCAACAACACAATACCCATGGCCAGCCTAGCCAACCTACCATGCCTCATTTTCTGGATGAGCTAGAGAAGGGGAGGGAACCAAACACCTTTGTAGATTTGAGGAGGTCCTTCGTGATTGATGAGTATGAGGTGTCGTACCTTGGGATTAGGAGGGCTTTCTTGTTCGAGGAGCATAGAAGAGGATCGTTAGAGGATGGAGTTAGGAGGCATTATTGTTGGTGGAGACCGGGCCTCAGATGTCGAGAGCCTGAGGAGGAGATTGAGCAGGAGGCTGAGGGCACACAGGAGTGCGAGGATCAGGTAGACATATCCAGTGTGATGCAGGTGTCACTCTTGTTGGAGACCCCTTTGATAGTTTCAACTAGCACCTTGGTGGAGACAACTGAGCATATGCCTGTAGGGCCATCCATTGAGGATGTATCAATTGATGAAGCACTTAGAATTGTGATAGAGTTTCTAGATGATGACCACCTACAGCAGGTTGATGAGGGTCCAGGAGACATAGAGGTATCCAGAGTTGTGACTGATTTTACAGATGATAGTCTCCCACGACAATTTCGACTGCTCCAAGCCGACCTTTTAGCATTGAAAAGGAAGGCCACGACAGTTCGGGAGACCATTCTACAACAAAATGCGGAGCTAGAGGGCATGAGATTAGTTTGTGTCGAGTCAATGGCCAAACTAACTCGCATTGGGGAATAGTTGGATTCCCTAGCAACACAGCTAGAGGAGTACACCTTGGAGCGTTAGAGAAGCCCTCTTCAAGCAATATATAGATGGGGCTTGTAGCATTGATAGGTTATCTGTGCACATTGGCGAGAGAGAGGCAGAGTTACCTAGTCAGATTATATGTGCTAACCAGACTAACGAGACGAGGCGACATGAGCTGCGTAGGGTGCAACATTCACAGAATGGAGGGTTTCTTATATGTACAGGTGTTCGTGCATTTGATCCTTCCCTTAGGGTTGGATGGCGAGAGATTCTAAATCGGTACCCGACGGAGTGGGCTAGCCTTGTAGAGATGATCATAGTCCAGAGGGAAGCTCAGCAGGAGCTCTCAAACATTGGAGATGCTGGAGGCCTAGGTTAGCATTGGGATCTAGGTGGGGCTTCCTATCATATATCTGGGATGCAGGAGGGCTATGGCTCCGGTGGGATAGTGAACTCAGTGACTGAGTACACTCATTCCTTGGGGGAGTTCTAGTCAACACTAGTAGTCAGGGGGTTCATGAGCTAAACCCATGGATTATTTGGACATGTTGGATGCACATGGAGTCACAGGGAGAGTGGCATACTCTGGTAGGGGTTGGCCACAGGATGTGGCATCAACAGGCCACCAAACGACACGTTGTATGGAGACAATGCTCTCCCTTGGGCACATTGGACACAGGTGGGAGGCTAGGCACAGTAGTGTCATTCCCATTAGCATGTGAGGAGATAGACCACTTAGGTCTACCATTGCAGATGAGGAGTAGCCACATCATGGTGGGGTCACTAGTGGAGTCGTGAATGTATTGATGCATGTGGGATGGCGGATGATGCAGGGTGGTGCGACAAATGGCGTAGGTGTTCAGTGGTGCACAGAGATGTACCATAGAGTTCAATGTTCTGGAGAGGAGCACAAAGGTGTATGGTGGAGTGTCTAGTCATGCGGAAGTGCAGTGTAGAGTAGGAGGAGCGACTCACACCACCTTGAGGTTCCACATGAAGTGACAACTACATCATCATAGGAGGGGTACCGACTAATACATGATGGTGTGGTAGCTATTGTTGGTGTCCAACAGTGCACAAAGGGGTGCAATTGGGTGCGGGTGTGTGATAAGGGGCACAAAGATACACATTTGTATGCAGGGGAGTGCAGGGATGCTTGGCCACAGGCAGTGATGCGTGACGCGAACCATTGGGGTTTAGTGGCATCACCTTCGAGGAGAACGTCTGATAGAGGCGACGGGCATGGCGGTGGGTGTAAATAACCTCAGATTGACGAGGGTGCCTCTGGGGAGCATGAGCAGTCATGTGGAATCGTTGACAGTAGGATGGATTTATATTCCGGTGTGTATGGGGAGCTATCAGGGGACATTCAGGATGATGAGTCACCCATGATGATTCAACGTGAGTAGCATATAGTGGAGCATGAGTTAGCTGAGGAGGATGATATGCACAATATGCATGTTGAGCATTTTGTGGAGGGCTAGTCGGAGGATCACATTGAGCTCGTGATGGAGGAGGATGAGCGGCCACCCTTGGGGTCAGCCATTGATGAGGAGAAGACAGATGGACAAACAACTAGCAGGGTGGCAATATTTATAGACACTTGTCCTTAGGAGGTGCTGGAGTCTGGAAGGACAATTTTGCAGAGGATTGGTGGGCTAGAGGAGCATGGAGTTTCCTATCAGGCAAGGGAAACAACAATGCATCCATCTTTGGGTCTACCCATTGATGAGGTGCAAGCAGATGTAGTGGCAGTTAGCAGAGCTACAACATTTTCAGGCAGCAACCCTCTCTAGGAGTACATAGACAGGGCTTGGAGTACAAATTTCCCACCTGGGTCCATTATAAGGAGAGAGGCAGGATTTCTTGGACAGATTTTGTTGGTTGATTGACTAGAGCATTGTGTTTTGATCATGGGCCAGTATCAACCTAGTAGACATACTCCTTGCACAGGTGTCCATACATTAGATTGGCAGGAGATCATGAGTTGGTATCCTATTGATGGCACGATCTTCTTGGTTAGGAGCATAGTGGAGCAAGAACCCTTAGACATGACGGGTACTCCAGGTTTCAGTTGGGCAGTGGAATACAGATCGACAACTCTTCAACATTCCGTCCCGGCATCACAAGAGCAGGATTAGCATTGTATTGAGTCAGGGGTTGGACTGGAGAGAGGTGATGAGTTGGTACGCAGTTAGTGGGCCAACATTCTCAGCCAGAGTTATAACGCAGTAGGATCCGTGGAGCACTGATGCTTTTTCTTTGTGGCATTCAGATCCAGGAGGATTTGTTGATGACATGCTCAGTCAAAGATTGGTCTAGGATCTGGGCATTGAGGGGTTTGTTCCTGGTGGGTTGACACAGAGCCATAGCATCACCCAACGGTTTGTATGGGATTCGGGCATTGGGGCTTAGTTGCATCAGGCCAATAGACTGGTCCACATATTTGGATTGCTTGAGGGCAAGCAATCGTGGGGCGAAGGATTTGTAATGTTCCTTTTTCTGGTATTCCTTATGACATGGTGAGGATGGACTTTCAGATTTGGGGGGCAGACAGGTCACAGGTGCAGGTTGGCATCATTGACGAGCCCTGGGGGATTTTGGAGGGGTTTGAGGAGTTTTATGAGGTCTGATGGCATTCACTTGGTATATTCCACCATCCGCACAGTTTGCCTTTCGTTCTGTTGCATTATGACAGCTTTCAGAATATTGAGTTATTAATGGGCCTAACTCAATTAATTACGCCTAAGGTGGCATTTAGGGAGGAATTCTTGGCAGAACACCTTAATGTAATAGCTCGTTGGAACCAGAACGCGAAGATCTACAAGATTGGATGGCTAGGAGTGATTTTCAGTGACCTGAGGAGGCATGATGGCCAATTGACCATTTTCTACATTAAAAAAATATTTTAATTAAGGGAAATGTGCTCAATGAATAAAATAATAATAAAATAAGAGCTTCTAGAGGAATCCATTAGATCTATAAAAACGGGAGGAAGGTCCATTAGAGAACATCTTGGATTTGGTATTGTTTATTGTATGAGGTTGAGAACTTGGTTCTCTACTCCATTAGTAGCCCCAGGACAAAAACCCTTGAGTAATTCAGTGAGATTGGGTGAGTACCCATCTCGCCTTGCTGGATTCTTCCAGAATTCACAGGAGAGCTCAACGGTGTAGATCAGTTCAGTTTGGAGGGCCAGCATAGTAGTGCAACAAATTATCTTGGAGGCCAACAGTCATTGGAGGAGGCCCATTTGTGGGAGCTACATTGGTGGGATTTTGGAGCTGGGGTGTTGGGAGATCGATAGGAGACAGGTTGGCTGGGATTTTGGAGAGCAGTGATTGACAATAGCAGCTGTAGTGCCAAAAAACGAAATTGGAAGAGGGCCAAGCTATAAAGGGTCATATTTTGAAGGTTGGAATTAGAGGAAACCTAAGTCACCTGACACGGGGACACGGGACACGAAAGACACGAGGATTCGTGTTGAAATTTGGTACCGGAGGACAGGTGGTTCCCTAAGGCTTTGATCTTTGGCCTAGGGAAAAGTGTCCAAAAGAATTTAATTTTTCTCCTAAAGTGACTTTATAAAGTTATAAAGTCAAATCTAATTTAAAAGTGACTTTAAGTGATAAAGTTACTAAAGTGACTTTTTAAAGTTATAAAGTCAAATCTAATTTAAAAGTGACTTTAAGTGATAAAGTTACTAAAGTCTAATTTTAAAGTGACTTTAATAAAGTCAATATAAAATTAGAAAGGAAAAAGTGACTTTGAAAATAAAAGACTAAGTGGGTCTTTATTAAAGTGGGGTGAATTAAAAAATAGAAAGTGAGATTTAAATGAGCATTTAATCTCAGCCCTAGATCTCAATCTATCTCGGCCATTGGATTTAGGGATTCCCCAAAAGTCACTTAGGGTTAGGTTAAAGGAGGAAAAGGAGGAAAAGATCATTCATTCTTTTGTTTGCAGTTACAGGAGAAGGAGAGCAAGAGCAAGGGAGATTTACGGCCGTGGAGGAGAAGGAGCGACGGCTTTGATGGCATTCCCGAGGCCATATTTCGGCAAGGCCCAGGTACGGCGGAAGTTTGCACAGGTTCAAGGCGGTTGGCCGATTTCCAAGGCGAATCGATAAGGCTGACTTGTGGCCGGCCTTTCAGACATCCGTACCATTTTCGGGCACGGTTGCGAGGGAGAAAGGTTCTTTGTTTTTTGCGCACGCTTTTCTAGACGGACGTACGGCACTGTGGGCGATTGGCAGCACAAAAAATCGAGCGGTTACGTACAACGGCATTTAATGTTTGCACGCATTCAAGGAGGCCGTACGGCGGCATTTGTTAATGCACGCAATGCAAAAAAAAGAGGTCGTACAGCAGAAATTAATGCTGTAATTTCTGGGCACGTTTTTCAAGGAAATACGCACAACATTTATTGCTGGTTCAGTTTTACTGTCTGCACATTTTCCGAGGCGGTGGTTAAGCACGGAAAACGAGATAAGTTGTAAAAGTTTACTTGCTGATTTTTTTGCTGAATATTTCTCTCACTGTAAAAAGCATTTTTCCAGAAATAAGGAGGAGCTTTCGAACTGGTTTTCCCCAAGAGTTGTAGGGGTTTTTCCAGGGTCACCTTGACCAAAAATACTGAGTTATGATGTGTTGAATGACTGTTTGTTACTGCTGTTATTTTATTTCTGCATTTACAGCATTCTGAAAAAATTTCCAGAATTTGTGTTTTCAGCAAAATTTATTTTCCAGTTATTAAATGTATGGATATGGGAAAGGGCATTTAATTATTTTGGAGTAATAAGGTGAAAACTAAAAACCGGGGTGGGAAATAGAATTTTCTACATGGTATCAGAGGTTGAGTGCTGAAGGGCAGTTTGGGACAGCAAGGAAGAAAATTACAGCTTGCTGATTTTTCACTCAGAAAATTCCAGCAAGCTGATTTTTCACAAACAGCAGTTTTTATCTTTACCACAGCAGTGCTATTTTTCAGTTTTAGGACAGCAGGATGTCATTGGGACTAAGGGTGGAGGATAGGTTGGATGGGCATTCCAACTACATCATTTGGAAGGAGAGAATGCAGAGTATCTTTGAGGAGGCAGAAGTCTGGGACATTATGGTACATACCACACAGAACCCTGTGAATGTGCCTACTGATGCTACTCAGTTGGCAGCATATAATAAAAAGAACAACAAGGGTAAGAGGCCGATTCTAGACGGAATCAAAGACCATTGCATTCCTCATGTGAGAGGGAAGAGAAATGTTCATGAGATGTGGACAGCATTGTCCAATCTCTACCAGAGTACCAATGAGAACCGGAAAATGGTCCTGAAGGAGAAGATGAAGACCATTAAGATGGGCAATGATAGTGCAACTGGATATCTCACAAAGATTACTAATGTGAGAGATGAGTTGGCAGCGATTGGAGAGGCCATTCCTCCCACTGAGTTGGTGCGGATTGCAGTGAATGGCCTCCCCAGTTCATGGATGAACTTTGCCGATGGGGTTTGTGCACGTGAGACCCTTCCCACATGGGAGAGGTTTTGGGATGATTGCATTCAGACAGAGATCAGGAAAGGTCAGCTTGGGGCAGCCAAGCCAGTTGAGCATGATGAGGATGTAGCACTGTTGGCAGGACGCAAGAAAGGCAAAGGATAGAAGCAGGCTTCCACAAGCAATGGTGGGGGCAAAGGCAAAGGTAAAGGTAAACAGGATAACACACAGAAGGACTATTCCAAAGTGAAGTGTTGGAATTGTCATAAGATGGGACACTATGCAGTTGTGTGTCCGGAGAAGAAGAAGAAGAAGGGGAAGAACCAGAGCATGGCAGCTTCAGCAGAGGTTGAGGACTTTGCAGATCGTTTTGACCGAGAGTTTGGGTTCATTGCGTGTGAGTCTTCTAGTGCAGGATTATCTGCCATAGAGGTTCAGAGGGAGCATGCATTTCCCTCGATTAGCGGAGCATCTTCGGGTATCTGGTATGTGGACAGTGGGGCTTCACGTCACATGACAGGAGTCCGTGAGTACTTCTCAGAGCTTCCAGAAAGTGGCACTGATGTAGAGGTAGTACTCGATGATGACAGAGTTGTTAGAGTAGTCGGTGTGGGAACATTGACATTTCAGAGGGAGTCCAAACCTCCCTTGAAGGTGTCAGATGTTCTTTATGTGCCAGGGATGAGGAAGAACCTCATATCCGTCTCAGCTTTGGAGGACAGAGGATATGAGATACTATTCAGGGGAGGACAGGTATTGATGTATCCCAGGGGCACTCTAGCTGATTCAGCGAGAGTGATAGGTGTACGCCATGCAAAGGTGTACAAGTTTGCATTTCAGTCCCTTTTGGCATTGAGCAGTAGTACCGACAGCAAAGCTAGCAGTTCTGAGCAGTGTGAGATTTGGCACCGCAGGATGGGGCACATGCATCATGGAGCCTTGAGGACTTTGCGGGAGATCACTACAGGTGTGCCAGAGTTCAGTATTGATCACTTTGATACTTGCAGAGGATGTGCTATGGGCAAGTTTTCCAAATCCCCTTTTCCCAGCAGTGACAGCAGAGCGACTGGGATACTTGATTTGATTCATTCCGATGTGAGCGGTCGGATGTCTCATGTTTCCTTGAGTGGATATGAGTACTATGTTTTATTCATTGATGATCACTCCAGGAGGACCTCGATTTATTTCTTGAAGACCAAGAGTGAGGTCTTCAAGCGGTTTCAGGAGTTCAGAGCTCTTGTGGAGACACAGACAGGTCGGAAGATCAAGTCCCTGAGGTCGGACAATGGGGGAGAGTACACCCTTGGAGAGTTTGTTGACTATTGTGCTGAGGCAGGCATTAGGAGGGAGCTCACTGTTCCTTACAACCCCCAGCAGAACGGGGTTGCGGAGAGGAAGAACAGATCCATCGGAGGGGCTGCCAAAGCCATGTTACATGATCAGGGGTTGCCATTGTTTCTGTGGGCAGAGGCCTGCAACACAGCTGTTTACTTGCAGAACAGGAGTCCGCATCGTGCCTTGGGGCACATGACTCCGGAGGAGGCTTTTTCTGGGAAGAAGCCCGATATGGGTCATCTTCGTATCTTTGGGTGCATGACATACTCCTACATACCCAAGGAGAAGAGGACCAAACTAGAGCCCACCGCAGAGAAGGGTATCTTTGTGGGCTACAGTGAGACCTCCAAGGCCTTTCGGATTTACATTCCTGCGCAGAGGAAAGTTGTTGTCAGACGGGATGTGAAGTTCGAGGAGGACATGGCCTTTAGGAGGTCACGGGAGTTAGAGAATCTGGATCAGCCAGACCCTCAGCAGCAGTTGAGTCAGTCGCAGGGATCTAGTGGGCAGGGATCAGGAGGATCCGAAGGTACATCTATGGAGGTCGGGTCGATTGGGGAGTGGCTCGCGAGTCGAGGAGGAGGTGGCGCTATGGGCGGCTGCGGAAGCGATCCACGGAAGCGATTCCGCGGGGAGTCCGCGTGGGCCGGTTACGGTACCTCGACGCTCCTACGAGGTTCGGATGCGGGCGGGAGAACGACGGACGGTGATCGGGGAGTTCGGGCTCTGATGTTGAGGAGGAGGAGTTTTATTCTCCAGTGGGAGAAGTGTGCTCAGGGAAGAGGAAGCCCAAGTGGCTTCAGGACACCTTGAGAGATGCCACATCTGTTGCTGAGCCTAAGAGGCCGGTCAGAGAGAGCAGACCACCTGAGAGGTTTTGTAGCTATATGGCAATGGCTACGAGCATCCTTGACTCTGAGCCTTCTAGCTATGAGGAGGCAGCTAGCCAGCAGGTCTGGAGAGAGGCCATGCAGGAGGAGTATTCTTCTATCATGAAGAATGATGTTTGGGAGGTGGTGCCGAGGCCTGAGGGCAAATCCGTGGTTACTTCCGGATGGCTTTACAAGGTAAAGCATGCTGCAGATGGCAGCATTGAGATATTCAAAGTGAGGTTTGTGGCTAGAGGGTTCTCCCAGGTAGAGGGAGTTGATTATGAGGAGACCTTCGCTCCCGTGGCTCGATATACTTCGATCCGCTCCATTATATCGATAGCAGCAGAGATGGGTTGGAAGATCCACCAGATGGATGTGAAGACCGCATTTCTCAATGGCTTCATACGGGAGGAGGTGTACATTGAGCAGCCACAGGGCTTTGAGGTGCATGGGAAGGAGTCCCATGTGTGCAGACTGAAGAAGGCCCTTTATGGCCTGAAGCAAGCTCCCAGAGCTTGGTACTCCGGGATAGATACTTACTTGCAGAAGATGGGTTTCACAAAGAGTGAGGCAGATCCGAACCTTTACTATATTGTGATAGGTGAGGAGCCTCTCATTCTGGTGCTGTATGTGGATGACTTAGTCATTACAGGTGCAGAGAGACTCATAGAGCACTGCAAGAGAGATCTTGCGACGGAGTTTGAGATGAAGGACATCGGCCTGATGCATTACTTTTTGGGTTTGGAGGTGTGGCAGGAGGAGGGGCATTTCTTCCTGGGACAGGGGAAGTATATTGTGGACATCCTTGGCAGATTCCACATGGAGGATTGTAGACCCATGTCGACACCGATGATCACCAACTGGAAGAAGCTTCATGCTTCGGATTACGAGTTGGTGGATCCCACATTGTACAGGCAGCTGATTGGTTCCTTGATGTATTTGGTCAACACTAGACCAGATATTTGTTTTGCAGTCAACACGATGAGTCGGTTTATGTGTGAGCCTAGGAAGGTTCACTGGGTGGCTGCAAAACACATTTTGCGGTACTTGCAGGGGACAGTGGATTGTGAAATTGCGGACTACGGGCGGGGGGGGGGGTGGGTAAGTTAGCGAGGTTACCGAGATTACCGCGATTGGGCGAGTTGTTAGCCGATAGGAAGAGCACTTCGAGTCAACATTTTGGGTTGGGTTACAAGGTGGTGTCATGGTTCAGCCGAAAGCAGTAGTCAGTAGCATTGAGTTCAGCGGAAGCAGAGTATATGGCAGCCAGTCTAGCTAGTTGTGAGGCCATCTGGCTTCGCAAAATGTTGTTTGGCTTATTTGGTCAGCCGTTGAGACCTTCAGTGATTTACTGTGATAATCAGAGTTGCATTAAACTCACGGAGAATCCAGTATTTCATGACAGGTCAAAGCATATCGGGATCAAATATCATTTCATCAGAGACTATGTTCAGAAAGGAGCTGTGAAGCTTGAGTATATTCCCACTGATGAGCAGGTTGCAGATATTCTTACCAAAGCCTTACCACGGGGCAAGCATGTCTACTTCAGAGACAAGATGGGTGTGGTGAGGAACACCTTCCTCGGTAGGAGGGAGTGTTGAAATTTGGTACCGGAGGACAGGTGGTTCCCTAAGGCTTTGATCTTTGGCCTAGGGAAAAGTGTCGAAAAGAATTTAATTTTTCTCCTAAAGTAACTTTATAATTTTTTATAAAGTTAAATCTAATTTAAAAGTGACTTAAGTGATAAAGTTACTAAAGTGACTTTATAATGTTATAAAGTCAAATCTAATTTTAAAGTGACTTTAAGTGATAAGGTTACTAAAGTTAAAGTGACTTTAAATAAAGTCAATATAAAATTAGAAAGGAAAAAGTGACTTTGGAAATAAAAGACTAAGTGGGTCTTTATTAAAGTGGGGTGAATTAAAAATGAAAAGTGAGATTTAAATGAGCATTTAATCTCAGCCCTAGATCTCAATCTATCTCAGCCATTGGATTTAGGGATTCCCCAAAAGTCACTTAGGGTTAGGGTAAAGGAGGAAAAGGAGGAAAAGGTCATTCATTCTTTCATGAGCAGATTGGGAGAAGGAGAGCAAGAGAGCAAGGGAGATTTCTGAGCAGTGAGGAGAAGGAGGCAGCAGCTTGGCACACATTCCAAGGCCATATTTCAGCAAGACCGTACAGCAGAGTTTGCACACAGTTCAAGGCAGATTTGGCACGATTTCTAAGGCAGAATCCGTACAGCAGCTTGTGGCACGTTTTCCAAGGCAGCCGTACCATTTTCTGGGCACAGATTTCGAGGGAGAAGCTGCTGTTTTTTGCTGCACGCTTTTCTAGACAGGCCGTACAGCCTGTAGCTGATTGCTGGCACAAAAATATAGGCAGATTTCTGTACAGCAGCATTTAATACAGCTGCACGCATTCCAAGGAGGCCGTACAACAGCATTTATTGCTGTTCTGCACGCAAAAAGAGGAGGCCGTACAGCAGAAATTAATGCTGTAATTTCTGGGCACGTTTTTCAAGGAAATACGCACAACATTTATTGCTGGTTCAGTTTTACTGTCTGCACGTTTTCCGAGGCAGTGGTTAAGCACGGAAAGAGATAAGTTGTAAAAGTTTACTTGCTGATTTTTCTGAATATTTCTCTCACTGTAAAAAGCATTTTTCAGAAATAAGAAGGAGCTCTCAAACTGGTTTTCCCCAAGAGTTGTAGGGGGTTTTTCCAGGGTCACTTTGACCAAAAATACTGAGTTATGATGTGTTGAATGACTGTTTGTTACTGCTGTTATTTTATTTCTGCATTTACAGCATTCTGAAAAATTTCCAGAATTTGTGTTTTCAGCAAAATTTATTTTCCAGTTATTAAATGTATGGATATGGGAAAGGGCATTTAATTATTTTGGAGTAATAAGGTGAAAACTGAAAACCGGGGTGGGAAATAGAATTTTCTACAATTCGAGTGTCGCACACGGACACGTTGACCCCCCAAAACAGGACACGTTATATATATATTAAAAATTAGACATTTCTTACACAAATTCTCATTCATGACACAAATTCATTGATTCAGACATATATCTTCATCTAGATGTAAGTTTTACAAAGTAACATTATGGATACAAATACAATTGTGACATATTCACCAATGATCCAATAGGAGTAAGACAAGATATTGCAGTTTTATCGTTAAGTCTTCAAAATCAAAATGTGTTACATAGGTAGTAGAAATGCGAATTGAAAATAGAAATAGCAAATACAAAACAACTACAAGCCTCAAGGGAGTAGGTAGCTCATGAGTCATCAAAATCAGCATCAATGTCATCATCATGGTCACCATCTCTCCTCTGCTGTATCCTCCTCGTCTGTTGCCTGACCCTTGCTCTCTTGTGAGTCTATGACATATTTCCATAAGGGATATTTGTTATCTTGAGGCTATTGTCTTCCCTCAACAACTGAAGTTGTTGTTGCAACCCCACTTTAATAGAGGGAACACTTGCAAACCCTTATGAAATTGGAACAGGAGGGGCATTCTTCCCCTTCCTTTTCCCCTTCCCTACTGCCCTTGATTGAGCCATGAATGATGTAAAAAAATAAAGAAAAAATGCACAAATTTGTAAAAAAAATGCACATGCAAACTGGTGTAATAAAAATGCAAAAAAAAATAGAGACATTCTTTGCCTTTCTTCGCCCCTTCCCTAGTGCCCTTTTCTCTTCACTTCCACACACTCACAACAAGCCCAAATCAAGAGAGAGTTAAATGTGTAGTTGAAATGGGCCAAAACGACCATTTATGGGTCGCGTGGCACTCATAAAAGTCGAACAAGTGTCCCAAAATCAGGACACGATCAGGACACGTGGTGTCCTGATGGGACACGATGGTGTCCAGATGGGATACGACCGGAGGACACGTGTCCCACCGAATCGTGTCTGATTCGACCGATTCGGGACACGACATTGTTGAGGAACGAATCTGGTTTCATAGGAGGAAACCCTTTCTAGGATTTTGTGGGTTTTGGGCAAGGATCACCGTCCCAGATTCCTAGAATTTTCTGAGCAGTTTTCAGTGGGTAAATCAGAGGCCAAAGTTAGGCAATAATGCGGTCTTGGAGCAACAACGCGGTTTTCTGAAGGAGCTTGCAATTGGAGCGGTTGTATTTGCTTCTACTCATCACCTGGTGCTTGTAGCTTGCCTTGTGCAAGCCCAGGTGTATTTTCTCCAATTATTTTGTACTACAACATTATCATATAATAAACTTTTGTCAGTTTGTAGAGTTGGTGTACATTTTTCTGGTTCATGTGTTAATTTCTGAAAAATTCTATGTTGCTGTAATTGCATGTTTTCTGTTATCATTGTTAATTTTCCTTTAGGAATATTACACACTCGAGCTAAGTTATTGGGCTACTGCTGAAGGTCGAAGTTCTACTGCTAGGAGGTTGAAGTGTTGATGCTTCAAGGTTGAAGTTTCTGCTACATCAAGGTTGAAGTTTCTTCTGCATCAAGGTCGAAGTTTCTCGTGCATCAAGGTCGAAGTTTTTGTTGCATCAAGGTTTGCTTCTATTAGGTTTAAGTGTTGCTGCTTCTAGGTCGAAGTTTTGTTGCTGCTGCTAGGTCGAAGTATTGCTACTGCAAGGTTGAGGTTCTAGGTCGAAGTTGCTGGAAGGTTATTATTTGCAGAAGAAGGGAGGTATCACTTGGTGATTAGAGGAAGTAAGTGTCTAGGTCAAAGAGTCTCATAGTATCTCGTGAAGCTACTGAAGGAAGAGTTGTTTACTAGGTTTTCCCCTAGATAGGGGTTTTGCCCTGATTGTCTGCCTACATCTGGTGTCTTTGATCTTCGTGTTATGGTTTTGGTAATTGCTTGATGAACTAAGATAAAAGAACACAATAAAGTTAAAAAGAACATAAGAATATCACAAATAATTATCATCATAAAGAAAATCTTTCTGTCTTTCTGATTTTCCTACAGATTTTCCTATAACGGTCTTTCAATCACATATCACAGATTAATTACATTAAATGGGAGTATCCAAGGGAAAGAGAGTAATATCGTTATTAGCACTAGCGACAAGGAAAATTACATTAATATTTATTTTGCGAATCAACTATTAATTCCAGAGCCAAATATATATGAAGGAAAATATATTTTTGGTGGGAAAGGGTTTGAAATTAATGATTTACAAGTGATAATTGATCATTATGAATGCATGTCTTGATTAAGTTTCGTAATTATGCTTAACAAAGAGATTGTCATAATTCTCTATCTACCTTGGTTGAAAGAACTGGGTACATTCACATTAAACATAGATATTTTTTTTTAATGTTTCCTTATAAGAAGATGATCACCTTGTAGGACATGACAATGACGCCACAATTGATAATGCCTTCATCGAAAGACTTTAAGGGTATTTTGAAATTGATGCTTCAAGAGAATAAAAAAACAATATCAAAGAAGCAGAAAGAGCTTGAAGAAGTCATCTCCAATAAAAATGAAGAAATTTCTAGTTTAAAAGATCATAGTTAGAAACTACATGCACGAATTAAGAAGTGTAAAACTATGAAGCACAAATTAGAACAAGAAAATGAAGCTCTCGAGAAGAAACTCAATGGAAGTCTATCAGAAACTAAAGAAAAAGAAACAAACACAAATCCCATTAATCTCACAGTTCAGAGAAATCTAAATTCAGTTGAAGTGAAGACATACTCGAATGTTGCAGTCCAAACGGTATAAAGTCTAAGAGGAAATCCAACGATCAACTTAACAACATCAATACTTGAAGTAAATTAAGAAATTGCCAAAAGCATGACGGGGGAAAATCATGTCACAAGAGATCCTTATCGACATCCTCATCATAGAAGCAGAGACCTTAATCACTCAATGTGTCAGCATCATACAAAAAGGGAACAATGGACATATGTTCCAAAGACCATTGATGTTAGCACAATTCCGTCTTACGATAAAAATTCATTCGAAGTATCTAGTAACCACAAGATTACATAGAAGATTGATTGAGGATGGTCAGATCTCTTCTCAGTACGGCAATTTTGTTTATCACTCAGAGGATCCTATCATCTTGTATCATTGAAGATGACAAATTAAAGAATTCGGAAGGATGCGAATAAATTACAAGACAAAGAAACATATGACACACGTTGTCAGCAATAAGCTTTGAGGACAAAGCTTTTCTAAAGAGAAAGGCAATGTTATGAATATAATAATTAAAAATTAATTGTTAATAATGATTAGTATAATGAAGAGGCATGTCCCTAAAGACATGACTATTCATGAAGGGGCACCTTTCCTAAATATATTACTCGTCCATTGACAAACATTCTTATATTTTAGATATTTTGAATATTTCCATTGCGTATACAAACCTTCTTCATTACAAAAATCTATGTCCACATCCTTGAGTTAGGGCTCGAGAACTTGGCCTCGGGGTTTGATGCAGTTAAAAGAACAATAAAAGCATATAAAGCCACACTTAGAAAGAAAATGTAAAATGCAAAAGATGGCTGGGACTTGTTTAGCACTGGGGAAAAAGCCTAACATGAGCTCTGCCCTTGTCATTAGCCATCACCCAGTTTCTCGAGCATTTAATGCTTCATCCAAAATAAAGAAACTCTTGAATGTCCCAACCATGATGATCGAGAAGTTGCTACATCTTTAAGGAGTGTTGGAAATGCACAAAGGAAGCTTGGTATCCTAAGCCATGCATCAAAGAAAGATAAATATTTAAAGCAAAAAGCAAAAGGTGCACTAGAGGGGTGGGAAAAGCAGGTTGAGGAGAGAGGTAACTCATGCCTGCACAATTGCTCCCTCCTTATGTCATTATACTTAGGATATTGGATGTCCATTTGCTAGTCTCATGGATGCAACATCTTCCTTGAAGTCTTTTCCACTCCACTGTTTGCTAGTCTCATGGACGCGACATCTTCCTTGAAGTTTTTTCCACTCCACCATTTTCTAGTCTCATGGACGCGACATATTCCTTGAAGTCTTTTCCACTCCATGGCCACATTATCACTCACACCTATGGATTGATGGGTCTACTTAGGACATGTTACTTCCCTTGGGGGTTGGAAACACCTAATAGGGTTGTTGACATAATCATCCCTAACATAAGTGACATGCATGTTTACAAATCTCGTGCTAGTTAGATATTTATAGGTAAGTCTTGTGTGATGTAGTCCTGTGCCCGTAGCATTAGATATGGTCCACTATGACGCTTTAATGGTTTTTGACATTTGTAGCCTCGATGTTTCCCCTCCAGAGATGAGAAATGGGCCTTGAGTAGATTGCACATGGTTCCACACCTCTCGGTGTACCCCTAGATGATAAAACATTGAACCAAAATGCTTGGGCATTGGCTTATTTGATGTTGTGCTAAATGGATCTAGGACATCCATAGGATGGTCCTGACCTTGTCTGATGGATGTTTCCTTGTTCTAAAGCTCAGATGGGGATGGATGGCATCAAGATGACTTTGTAGGGATAACACACCATGCCTTGATGCCCACACCATCCCTACATGCCTTGGGGGGGTGACATAAGCCTTTTTGTTGATGATGTCATGGTGGAGGTGCCTTTTGGAGATGTACCCATCCACTTTGATGATTTCCTCGAGTGAGGAGCAGTCAATGGGCCTTTTTTTCACTTGCTTGATGGAGATTGATCATTCTTGGAGGATGATGTCATGGCAGAGAGTCTTATTTCCCACATGTGCGGGTTATTTTGACATTTTTATTATGTTTTTGGGGGGTGACATAAGCCTTTTTGTTGATGATGTCATGGTGGAGGTGCCTTTTGGAGATGTACCCATCCACTTTGATGATTTCCTAGAGTGAGGAGCAGTCAATGTGCCATTTTGTCACGTGCTTGATGGAGATTGATCATTCGTGGAGGATGACGTCATGGCAGAGAGTCTCATTTCCCACATGTGTGGGTTGTTTTGACATTTTTATTATGTTTTTGAGCTATCTCAAGGTTGGCTTGTGACCTTTGACCTAGTTGAGTGCTTGAAGCAAATTTTTTAGGGCTTTTCTTGTAAAATTATGGAAAAGTGAGTTGGTTACCCTCATTTAAATAAAGGGGAGGCACTTTTCAATATTCATCGTCATCATTCGCTCAATTCTTCTTCTCTAAAGGAGCGTGCAGTATCTCTTGTCTTTCGTCTTTGATGTAATGCGATATTTTGTGGAGCGAATCTTCTAGGGAGGGAAATGTTGCATGGAGAGACTTTTGGGATTGATTAAGTGATTTATTTTGGAATTGTGTAACTTTAATGTCATTTTCTTCCATTTTGCATGCTATATATACGAAATTAAGGTTTCTATGTGTGTCATATTAAAAAGTGCAATATCTTTCCTCAAAATCTTGATTCTTTATGGTATGTAAAATTTGGCTTGCAAGAATCCAATAAAGGAACTTGGTTCATGCATCCTTTGGCCTTAAAATCTCCCCATAGAGAAGTCACTACAGTTTTCGAAGAGAAGGTATTTGATCTTCCACCCTCTTCATCTAATGTCCTCTTCCATTGACATCACCCTAATTGACTCAAAGCTTCTGTTGATCAAATTTAATTATCCTTTCTTCTTTAATTTCATGTTAACTAGGGTTAGGCTTAGTTTAAATTCTGCATTTTATAGCAGTTTTATGTCCACATTATTTCCCTATTGGAAGGGATTTCGTTCAATAAAAGACAATCTAGGATTAATTGCATAATTTAACCCAAAAATAGGGCTGGCGTCTTAGTATTTATTGCTGCCATATGTAAAATTTCTTGTCCCCACTCCGGTTATCAGTTTTCCTTATCACTCCAAGCATGATAAAAATACTAAAATCTGGAAATTACAATAATTTCTAAAAACACAAATTTGGAGATTTCACCATTGCTGGAAAATGAAGAAATAAAACACAGTAAAAATATAGTAGCTACACATAGAAAATGACACAGTGATTTTTGGTTAATGTGACCTTGGAAAAACCCCTACAACTCTTGGAGAAAACCAGTTTGAGAGCTCTTTTTTATTTCTGGAAATCTTTTACAGAGAAATGAGTTACAAAGGAAAAATTACAACAATCACAAAAACCCACTTATCTCGATTTTTGTGCCAAACTTCCACCTTGAAATTTGTGACAACAACAAACAGAAAATTACAACATTAAATGCTTTATGAATGCCTCGAAAAATGTTCCAGAACAGGCTGTATGAAACTGTATGGATTTTACGGAAATGGTACAACAGTCCTCAAAATTCATGCTTGAGAACCTGCCTCAAAAATCGTGCCTTTGACTACTGTTTCTCCACCTCGATTTCAACACTGTACCTTCCTCAAAATGTGTGCAAAATGCTGCTGTACGGATTCTACCTTAGTATCCGTGCTAATAAATGATGCTGTACAAATTTGTTGAATGGCTTGGGATGTGTGCCAAGCTGCTGTACGGATTTGCTGCTCTCCACCTCCTCCTGCTCATAAATTTTCTCCTTGCTCTCTCTTCTCTCTCTCACAAGCTCATGAAAGACTGAATGCTCTTTTATCTTCTTTTCTCCTTTTACCCTAACCCTAATTGACTTTTGGGGAATCCCTAAATCCAATGGCTGAGAATAAATGTGCATTTAATTCTCACTTTCTATTTTTTATCTCACCGATTGAAATAAAGACCCACTTAGCTTTTTATTTCCATAGTCACTTTTTCACTTTCTAATTTTTCATTGACTTTAATAAAGTCATTTTAAAATTAGAATGTAACTTTATCATTTATAAAGTCACTTTTAAATTAGATTGACTTTACCACTTATAAAGTCACTTTAGGAAAAGAAGTGCAATAAAGTGGACACTTTTCCCTAGGCCAAAGATGAAAGCCTTAGGGAACCACATGCCCTTTGGTACCCAAATTTTAACACTCCCTCTTACTGAGGAAAGTGTTCCTCACCACTCCCATCTTGTCTCTGAAGTAGAAATGTTTGCCCCGTCGTAAGGCTTTGGTGGAAATGTCTGCTATTGCTCATCTGTGGAAATGTACTCAAGCTTGACTGCTCCCTTTTGGACATAGTCTCGAATGAAGTGATGCTTGATCCCGATATGCTTTGACTTGTCATGAAAAACTGGATTCTCCGTGAGTTTTATGCAACTCTGATTATCGCAGTGAATCACATAAGGTCGCAATGCCTGACCAAATAGACCAAACAACATCTTGCGAAGCCATATGGCCTCACAACTAGCCAAACTAGCAGCCATATACTCTGCCTCAGCTGAGCTCAATGCAACTGACTGTTGTTTCCGGCTGAACAATTGCTGAACCCAACCCAAAACAACACCCTGAAGTACTCTTCCTATTTGAATCACAACCTGCCCAATCTGAATTAGTGTACCCTACCAGTCTCACTGCATCACCCTGTCTATAATCCAGACCATAATCCACAATATCCTGCAGGTAACGAAGAATGTGTTTTGCAGTCACCTAGTGCACTCTCCTGGGCTCACACATGAGCTGACTCATAGTGTTAATTGCAAAACATATATCTGGTCGAGTGTTGACCAAAGACATCAATGAACTAATCAGCTGTCTATATAGAGTAGGATCCACAAACTTGGAATCTGAAGCATGAAGCTTCTTCCAGTTAGTGATCATAGGTGTAGACATGGGCTTGCAATTCTCTATCTGAAATCTGCTAAGAATATCCACAATGTACTTACCCTGTCCCAGGAAGAAATGCCCCTCCTCCTGCCACACCTCCAATCCCAGAAAATAATGCATCAAGCCGATATCCTTCATCTCAAACTCTGAAGCAAGATATCTCTTGCAACCCTCAATGAGTCTCTCAGCTCCAATGATGACCAAGTCATCAACCTACAACACCAAGATGAGAGGCTCCTCACCTACCACAATGAAGTATAGGTTCAGATCAGCCTCACTCTTAGTGAAACTCAACTGCTGCAAGTATGTATCAATCCTCGAGTACCAAGCTCTAGGAGCTTGCTTCAGGCCATAGAGTGCCTTTTTCAATCTGCATACATGGGTCTCCTTCCCATGCACCTCAAAGCCCTACAACTACTCAATATAAACTTCCTCCTGACTGAATCCATTGAGAAAGGCGGTCTTCACATCCATCTGATGGATCTTACAACCGATCTTTGCTGCAATCGATATAATGGAGAGAATAGATGTATACTGAGCTACAGGAGCGAAGATCTCCTCATAGTCAACTCCCTCTACCTGTGAAAACCCTCTCGCCAAAAATCGAGCCTTGAACTTCTTGATGCTGCCATCTGCAACATGCTTTATCTTGTAGAGCCATCTGGAAGTAACAACTATTTACCTTCAGGCCTCGGCACTACCTCCTAGACATCGTTCTTCATAATAGAAGAATGCTCCTCCATCATGGCCTCTCTCTAGACCTGTTGGCTAGCTGCCTCCTCATAACTAGAAGGCTCAGTATCAACGATGCTTGATGCCATGTAAATACAGAACCGCTCAGGTGGTTTACTCTCTCTGACCTGTCTCTTTGGCCCAACAACTGATGTGGCCTCTCGTAGGGTGACTTGAAGCCATTTGGGCGTCCTCTTCCCTAAAACTACTTCTTCCACTGGAATGAAAGAATTGTAGAAATTTATAGTTTCCCACCCCGGTTTTCAGTTTTCACCTTATTACTCCAAAATAGTTAAATGCCCTTTCCCATATCCATACATTTAACAAACTGAAAAATAAATTTTGCTGAAAACACAAATTCTGGAAATTTTTCAGAATGCTGGAAAATGCAGAATTAAAAATCAGCAAGCATAAAAACAGTTCATTCACACATTTGACACAGATATTTTTGGTCAACATGACCCTGGAAAAACCCTCTACAACTCTTGGGGAAAACCAGTTCGAAAGCTCCTTCTTATTTCTGGAAAATGCTTTTTACAGTGAGAGAAATATTCAGCAAAAGAAAAATCAGCAAACAGACTTTTACAACTTATCTTGTTTTCCGTGCTTAACCACCGCCTCGAAAAATGTACAAACAGCAAAAACAGAACAGCAATAATTGCTGTACGTCCTCCTCGATTTGCGTGCCCAGAAATATGCAATAAATGCAGCTGTACGGCCGCCTCAAAATCTGTGCAAACAACAATTAATGCTGCTGTCCAAAACCTCGATTTGCATGCCAAAACCACTGCAAAACTTTGCTGTACGGTACAACCCCTTGCTGCTTCGATTTCCGTGCCCAATATTGTTGTACGGCCTCCCTGCCTACAAAACCGTGCCAAAAATATTCCTTTTACTGTGTTATCTCAGCTGTACGGTCTTGCTGAAGTGTTGCCTTGGAAAGTGTGCCAAGCTGCTGCCTCCTTCTCCTCACTGCCTAGAAATCTCCCTTGCTCTCTTGCTCTCCTTCTCTCAATCTGCTCATGAAAGAATGAATGATCTTTTCCTCCTTTTCCTCCTTTAACCTAACCCTAAGTGACTTTTGGGGAATCCCTAAATCCAATGGCTGAAATAGATTGAGATCTAGGGCTGAGATTAAATGCTCATTTAAATCTCACTTTCTATTTTTTAATTCACCCCACTTTAATAAAGACCCACTTAGTCATTTATTTCCAAAGTCACTTTTCCTTTCTAATTTTACATTGACATTATTAAAGTCACTTTAAAATTAGACTTTAGTAACTTTATCACTTAAAGTCACTTTTAAATTAGATTTGACTTTATAACTTTATAAAGTCACTTTAGGAGAAAATTAAATTCTTTTGGACACTTTTCCCTAGGCCAAAGATCAAAGCCTTAGGGAACCACCTGTCCTCCGGTACCAAATTTCAACACTCCCTCTTACCGAGGAAGGTGTTCCTCATCACACCCATCTTGTCTCTAAAGTAGACATGCTTGCCCCGTGGTAAGGCTTTGGTAAGAATATCTGCAACCTGCTCATCAGTGGGAATATACTCAAGCTTCACAGCTCCCTTCTGAACATAGTCTCCGATGAAATGATATTTGATCCCGATATGCTTTGACCTGTCATGAAATACTGGATTCTCCGTGAGTTTAATGCAACTCTGATTATCACAGTAAATCACTGAAGGTCTCAACGGCTGACCAAATAAGCCAAACAACATCTTGCGGAGCCAGATGGCCTCACAACTAGCTAGACTGGCTGCCATATACTCTGCTTCCGCTGAACTCAATGCTACTGACTGCTGCTTCCGGCTGAACCATGACACCACTGTCGAACCCAACCCAAAACAGCACCCTGAAGTGCTCTTCCTATCAGAAGCACAACCTGCCCAATCAGAATCAGTGTAACCTGCCAATCTCACTCCATCCCCCTGCCTGTAGTCCAGACCATAATCCACTGTCCCCTGCAAGTATCGCAAAATGTGTTTTGCAGCCACCCAGTGAACCTTCCTAGGCTCACACATAAACCGACTCATCGTGTTGACTGCAAAACAAATATCTGGTCTAGTGTTGACCAAATACATCAAGGAACCAATCAGCTGCCTGTACAATGTGGGATCCACCAACTCGGAATCCGAAGCATGAAGCTTCTTCCAACAGGATCACCTGGCCGACATGGGCCTGAGCACCCAACTTACTCCTCACACATGATGTCTCACATATATTTCCCCCGTCCAGAACAAATGCCCTCCTCCTCGCCACACCTCCAAACCCAAAAAGTAATGGTCATCAAGTCATGTCCCATCTCAAACTCGTCGCAAGATCTCTTGCAGCGTTCTCTATGAGTCTCTTTGCACCGTAATGACTAAGTCATCCACATACGACACCGAAAAAATAAGGCCTTCACCTATCACAATGGAGTAAAGGCGTTGACCGCCTACCAGAAACCCATCTTTCTACAAGTAAGTATCTATCCCGGGAGTACCAAGCTCGGGGAGCTTGCTTCTGTGCCATAAAGGGCCTCTTCGTCCGTACACATGGGACTCCTTCCCATGCACCTCAAAGCCCCATGGCTACTCAATGTACACCTCCTCCTGTATGAAGCCATTGAGAAATGTGGTCTTCACATCCATCTGGTGGATCTTCCAACCCATCTCTGCTGCTATTGATATGATGGAGCGAATCGAAGTATATCGAGCCACAAGAGCGAAGGTCTCCCCATAATCTACTCCCTCTACCTGGGAGAAACCTCTAGCCACAAACCTTGCCTTGAATTTCTCAATGCTACCATCTACAGCATGCTTTACCTTGTAAAGCCATCTGAAAGTAACCACGGATTTGCCCTCAGGCCTCGGCACCACCTCCCAAACATCATTCTTCATGATAGAAGAATACTCCTCCTGCATGGCCTCTCTCCAGACCTGCTGGCTAGCTGCCTCCTCATAGCTAGAAGGCTCAGAGTCAAGGATGTCGGTAGCCATTGCCATATAGCTACAAAACCTCTCAGGTGGTCTGCTCTCTCTGACCAGCCTCTTAGGCTCAGCAACAGATGTGGCATCTCTCAAGGTGTCCTGAAGCCACTTGGGCTTCCTCTTCCCTGAGCACACTTCCGCCGGAGAACAAACTCCTCCTCTCGAACATCGCAGAGCCTCGAACTCCCCGACCGTCTCGTCCGCCGTCCTCCCCGCCCGCACCTCGAACCCGTAGGATGTCGAGGTACCGGTGAACCGTCCATCGCGGGACTCCCCAAAGGAACTCGCCCGTGGATCGCTCGCGTGCCGCCATAGCACCACCCCTCCTCGACTCGCGAGCCACCCCCGTCCGCACGAACCCGACATCGGCCATAGATGCCTCCTGATCCCCTCCCCGATCCGTCCACCGGATCCTCGCGACCGACTCAACTCCGCCGCCGAGGGTCCTGGCCGATCCGCATACTTTAACTCCCCGTGACCTCCTAAAGGCCCCGTCCCTCGAACTTCTCCACATCCCGCCCGACAACAACTTTCCTGCCGTGAATGTAAACCGAAAGGCCTTGATAAATTTGCATCGTAGCCCACAAAGATACTCCTTTCCTCTCGCGGTGGCTCTAGTTTGGTCCTCTTCTCAAAAGTGTAGGAGTATGTGATGCACTCGTATACATCTCACCCAAAGATACAAAGATGACCCATATCAGGCTTCTTCCCAGAAAAAGCCTCCTCCGGAGTCATGTGCCCCAAGGCACGATGCAGACTCCTGTTCTGCAAATAAACAGCTGTGTTGCAGGCCTCTGCCCACAAAAACAATGGCAACCCCTGATCATGCAACATGGCTTTGGCAACCCCTCCGATGGATCTGTTCTTCCTCTCCGCAACCCCGTTCTGCTGGGGGTTGTAAGGAACAGTGAACTCCCTCCTAATGCCTGCCTCCGCACAATAGTCAACAAACTCTCCAAGGGTGTACTCTCCTCCATTGTCCGACCTCAGGGACTTGATCTTCCGACCTGTCTATGTC
Organism: Pinus albicaulis; assembly: GCA_034641835.2. Lineage (NCBI taxonomy): Eukaryota > Viridiplantae > Streptophyta > Pinopsida > Pinales > Pinaceae > Pinus > Pinus albicaulis. The sequence goes on along the minus strand of CM076571.1, from coordinate 362,946,921 downwards.
TCCACAAGAGCTCTGAACTCTTGAAACCGCTTGAAGACCTCACTCTTGGTCTTCAAGAAATAAATCCAGGTCCTCCTGGAGTGATCATCAATGAATAAAACATAGTACTCATATCCACTCAAGGAAAAATGAGACATCCGACCGCTCACATCGGAATGAATCAAATCAAGTATCCCAGTCGCTCTGCTGTCACTGCTGGGAAAAGGGGATTTGGCAAACTTGCCCATCGCACATCCTCTACAAGTATCAAAGTGATCAGTACTGAAATCTGGCACACCTGTAGTGATCTCCCGCAAAGTCCTCAAGGCTCCATGATACATGTGCCCCATCTTGCGGTGCTAAATCTCACACAACTCAGAACTGCTAGCTCTGCTGTCGGTACTACTGCCCAATGCCAGAAGGGGCTGAAATGCAAACTTGTACACCTTTGCATGGCATACACCTATCACTCTAGCTGAATCAGCTGGAGTGCCGCTGGGATACATCAACACCTGTCCTCCCCTGAACAGTACCTCATATCCTCTGTCCTCCAAAGCCGAGACAGATATGAGGCTGAGACAGACATGAGGTTCTTCCTCATCCCCCATTACGTAACATCTCACACCTTCTGCGAGGCTGGACTGTCACACACACACACACACACACCCTCCATCATGCAATCATGATCACCTAGGCACTACCTCACTGCTGCCACCGAAAGCTCGGCACACACTCTGTCATGTGACGTGAAGCCCCACTGTCCACATACCAGATACCCGAAGATGCTCCGCTAATCGAGAGAAATGCATGCTCCCTCTGAACCTCTATGGCAGATAATCCTGCACTAGAAGACTCACACGCAATGAACCCAAACTCCCGGTCAAAGCGATCTGCAAAGTCCTCAACCTCTGCTGAAGCTGCCATGCTCTGGTTCTTCCCCCTCTTCTTCTTCTTCTCCGGACACACAACTGCATAGTGTCCCATCTTCTGACAATTCCAACACTTCACTTTGGAATAGTCCTTCTGTGAGTTATCCTGTTTACCTTTACCTTTGCCTTTGCCCCCACCATTGCTTGTGGAAGCCTGCTTCTTCCCTTTGCCTTTCTTGCGTCCTGCCAACAATGCTACATCCTCATCCTGCTCAACTGGCTTGGCTGCCCCAAGATGACCTTTCCTGATCTCTGTCTGAATGCAATCATCCCAAAACCTCTCCCATGTGGGAAGGGTCTCACGTGCACAAACTCCATCAGCAAAGTTCATCCATGAACGGGGGAGGCCATTCACTGCAATCCGCACCAACTCAATGGGTGGAATGGCCTCTCCAATCGCTGCCAACTCATCTCTCACATTAGTAATCTTTGTGAGATATCCAGCTGCACTATCATTGCCCATCTTAATGGTCTTCAGCTTCTCCTTCAGGACCATTTTCCGGTTCTCATTGGTACTCTGGTAGAGATTGGACAATGCTGTCCACAATTCCGTCTAGAATCAGTCTCTTACCCTTGTTGTTCTTTTTATTATACGCTGCCAACTGAGTAGCATTAGTAGGCACATTTACAGGGTTCTGTGTGGTATGCACCATAATGTCCCAGACTTCTGCCTCCTCAAAGATACTCTGCATTCTCTCCTTCCAAATGCTGTAATTGGAATGCCCATCCAACCTATCCTCCACTCTCAGTCCCAAAGACATCCTGCTGTCCTAAAACTGAAAAATAGCACTGCTGTAGTAAAGGTAAAACCGCCGTTTGCTTGGATCAACGTCGGGAATTTCTTCAAGCAAAAAATCAGCAGTCGTAATTTTTCTCCATGCTGTCCCAACCGTTTCTTTAGCACTCAAGTCATACCATGTAGAAATTTATAGTTTCCCACCCCGGTTTTCAGTTTTTCACCTTATTACTCCAAAAAAGTTAAATGCCCTTTCCCATATCCATACATTTAACAAACTGGAAAATAAATTTTGCTGAAAACAGAAATTCTGGAAATTTTTCATCGCCGGAAAATGCACTGAAAATCAGCAAGCATAAAAACAGTCATTCACACATTTGACACTAATATTTTTGGTCAACATGACCCTGGAAAAACCCCCTACAACTCTTGGGGAAAACCAGTTTGAAAGCTCTTTCTTATTTCTGGAAAATGCCTTTTTACAGTGAGAGAAATATTCAGCAAAATAAAAAAAATCAGCAAACAGAGTTTTACAACTTATCTCGTTTTCCGTGCTTAACCACCGCCTCAGAAAATGTACAAACAACAAAAACAGAACATCAATAAATGCTGTACGTTCTCCTCGATTTGCATGCCCGGTAACCGAATACATGAAATGACAATAACCGTGAAAGGGCATTAAACAATTAATGTTGTTGTCCAAAACCTCGATTTATGTACAAACCACCGTAAAACTCGATTGCATTTTGAAAGACAGCTAAATGTCGCCGATTTCGTGCCCAATATTGCCGACGCGCCTCCCGCTCAGAAACCGGCCAAAAATCTGCCTTTTATTGTGTTATCTCACCGTACTGGCTCGTCGAAAATGTCTTGTCGAAGTGCTGCTCTTTGGAAAGTGTGCCAAGCCGCTGCCTCCTTCTCCTCACCGCCCGTAAATCTCCTTGCTCCCTTGCTCTCCTTCTCTCAATCAAGCCATGAAAGAATGAATGATCTTTTCCTCCTTTTCCTCCTTTAACTCAACCCTAAGTGACTTTTGGGGGAATCCCTGACTTTGGGGGAATCCCTTAATCCAATGGTAAGTAGACAGATTGAGATCTAGGGTCGAGATTAAATGTTAGAATGTCATAACAATCTCACTTTCTATTTTTTAATTCACCCCACTTTACAAGACCCACTTAGTCTTTTATTTCCAGTCACTTTTAAATTAGATTTGACTTTATAACTTTATAAAGTCACTTTAGTAACTTAATCACTTAAAGTCACTTTAAATTAGATTTGACTTTATAACTTTATAAAGTCACTTTAGGAGAAAAATTAAATTCTTTTGGACACTTTTCCCTAGGCCAAAGATCAAAGCCTTAGGGAACCACCTGTCCTCCGGTACCAAATTTCAACAAGAATCCTCATCATCATCAGAAGCATGAACTCCTGAAGGTGTGCCAACTGACCTCATACCTGTACCTGTGCCTGTAGAGGCTGAAGTACCATGCGAGCTATCCATCAGTGGACTACCCTATGAACTTCTCTGGGGACTGCCCTGCATGTTGCCTGAAGAACTACCCACCTGACTCTGAGAGCCACTGCTCGCCGATGGACCAGACACTGTAATTGATATACCTCCTGATCCCTAACCACTGGATCCTTGTGACTATCTCAGCTGCTCCTGAGGGTCTGGGGACTCTAGATAATGCAACTCCCGTGACCTCTTGAAAGGCCTCTCCTCCTCGAACTTCACATCCCGCCTGACAACCACTTTCCTCTTCGCAGGATTGTAAATTCGGTAAGCTTTCGAGGTCTCGCTGTAACCCACAAAGATGCCCTTGTTTGCTGTAGGTTCTAGCTTGGTCCTCTTCTCCTTGGGGGTATAGGAATATGTAAGGCACCCAAAGATGCGAAAGTGCCCAACATCAGACTTCTTCCCAGAAAAAGCCTCCTCAGGAGTCACATTCCCCAAGGCATGATGTGGATTCCTGTTCTGCAAGTAAACAATAGTGTTGTAGGCCTCTGCCCACAAAAATAAAGGTAAACCCTGATCATGAAGCATGGCTTTGACAACCTCTACAATGGATCTGTTATTCCTCTCGGCCACCCCGTTTTGCTGGGGGTTGTAAGGAACCATGAACTCCCTCTTTATGCCTGCCTAAGCACAAAACTCCACAAACTCACCTAGAGTATACTCCCCTCCATTGTCCGACCTAAGTACCTTGATCTTTTGACCTGTGTGGGTCTCCACAAGAGCTTTGAACTCATGAAACTGCTTGAAGACCTCACTCTTGGTCTTCAAGAAATAAATCCAGGTCTTCCTACAGTGGTCATCAATGAATAACACATAATACTCATAGCCACTCAAGGATACATGAGACATTCGACCACTCACATCGGAATGAATCAAGTCAAGGATCCCTGTCACTCTGCTGTCACTACTGGGAAAAGGGGATTTTTGCAAACTTCCCCATAGCACATCCTCTACATACATCAAGGTGATCAGAATTGGAATCTAGCACACCAGTGGTGATCTCTCGCAATGTCCTCAAGGCCTCATGATACATGTGACCCATCTTGCGATGCCAAATCTCACACAACTCTGAACTGCTAAATCTGCTGTCGGTCCTGTCTCGGGTGCTACTACTCAATGCCATCAAGGGATGGAATGAGAAGTTGTACACCTTAGCATGGCGTACACCAATCATTCTAGCTGAAGCAGCTGGAGTTACCCTAGGATATATGAGCACCTGTCCACTCCTAAACAACACCTCATACCCTTTGTCCACAACTGCTGAAACAGATATCAGATTCTTCTTCAATCCAGGCACATATAGAACATCTGACACTTTCAAGGGAGGTTTCGGTTCCCTATCAAATGTCAATGTCCCAACACTGACTACTCTAACAATGCTGTCATCACCAAGTACTATCTCCACATCAGTATCACTCTCTGAAAGCTTTGAGAAGTACTCTCTGACTCTCGTCATGTGACGAGAAGCGCCACTGTCAACATACCAAATGCTAGAAGATGCTCTGCTAGTAGAGGAGAGTGAACACTCCCTCTGAACCTGTATGCCAGGTGATCCTGCACTGGAGGCCTCACAAGCTATGAGCCCAAACTCCCAATCAAAGCTCTCTGAGAATCCCTCTATCTCTGCAGAAGCTGCCATGCTTTTCTCTTTCCCTTTCTTGTTCTTCTTCTCTGGACACACAACAACATAGTGTCCCGTCTTTTGACAATTCCAACATTTGACTTTGGAATAGTCCTTCTCTTTGTTCACTTGCTTGCCTTTACCTTTCCCTTTCCCTCCACTGGTGGAAGCACCCTTCTTTGCTTTGCCCTTCTTGCCTCTTGCCAACAATGCCACATTGTCATCCTCCTCCCCCTGTTTGGCTGCCCTAAGATGGTTCTTTCTGATCTCATTTTGAATACAATCATCCCACAACCTCTCCCATCCGGGAAGGTTCTCACGTGCAACAATACCATCTACAAAACTCTTCCAAGTCTTGGGAAGACCATTCAAAGCAATCCTCAACAACTCAATGGGTGCAATGGTCTCACCTACGACTGCCAACTCATCTCTCACTAAAGTGATCTTTCTGAGGTATGTTGTAGCACTGTCAGTCTTAGCCATTTTAATGGTCTTCAGTTTCTCCTTTAGGACCATCTTTCTGTTCTCATTTGAGCTCTGGTAAAGCCCGATCAAGGCAGTCCACATTTCATGTGCATTAGTCTTTCCTCTCACATGAGGAATGACATGATCTTTGACTCCATCCAAAATCAAACTTTTGGCCTTGGCATTCTTTTTATTGAACTTTGCTAACTATACAGGGTCAACAGGTATTACTACTTGGTGCTGTGTGGTATGTACCATAATGCCCCAGACTTTTGCTTCCTCAAAGATACTTTGGATTCTCTCCCTCCATGCATTGTAGTTACTCTGCCCATCCAACCTGTCTTCAACCCTCAAATCCAAAGACATGATTCACAGTCCTATAAAACTGAAATTTTAAATCTGTGCTAAAGGTTTCTGTTTTCTGTGTGAAAATCAACTTGCTGTCCCAAAATGCAGTTTCTAGCCAACAAAGCTCTGATACCATGTAAAATTTCTTGTCCCCACTCCGGTTATCAGTTTTCCTTATCGCTCCATGCATATAGTTTTAAATCCAAGTATGATAAAAATACTAAAATCTGCAAATGACAATAATTTCTGAAAACACAAATTTGGAGATTTCCCACTGTTGGAAAATGCAGAAATAAAATATAACAGCCCCACACATAAAATTACACAGTGATTTTTGGTCATTGTGACCCTGGAAAAACCCCCTACAACTCTTGGGGAAAACCAGTTTGAGAGCTCACATTAATTTCTGGAAATCTTTTACAGAGAAAATTAATTACATAGGAAAAATTACAGCGATCACAAAAACCAACTTATCTCAATTTTCGTGCCAAACTTCCGCCTTGAAATTTGTGCAAACAATAAATAGAAAATTACAACACTAAATTATAGCATTAAAAGGTGTACGACTGCCTCGAAAAATGTGCCAAAATAGGCTGTATGAAACTGTACGGACTGAACGATAGTCCTCGAAATTCGTGCCCCAAATATGCCTCGAAAATACTCCCTTTGACTACTGTTTCTCCTCCTCGATTTCAGTGTTGTACCTTCCTCAAAATGCGTGCAAAAAGCTGCTGTATGGATTCTACCTTGTTATCCATGCCAATAAATGCTGCTGTACGGATTTGCTGAATGCTTTGGAATGTGTGCCAAGCTACTGTACGAATTTGCTGCTGTCCTTCACCTCCTCCTGCTCAGAAATTTTCTCCCTGCTCTCTCTTCTCTTTTCTCACAAGCTCATGAAAAACTAAATGAACTTCTCTCTTCTTTTCTCCTTTTACCCTAACCCTAAGTGACTTTTGGGGAATCCCTAAATCCAATGGCTGAGATAGCTTTAGATCAAGGGCTGGGAATAAATGTGCATTTAATTCTCACTTCTATTTTTTAACTCACCCACTTAAATAAAGACATACTTAGCCTTTTATTTCTATAGTCACTTTTTCACTTTCTAATTTTTCATTGATTTTAATAAAGTCACTTTAAAATTAGAATGTAACTCTATCACTTATAAAGTCACTTTTAAATTAGATTGACTTTACCACTTATATAGTCACTTTAGGAAAAGAAGTGCAATAAAGTGGACACTTTTCCCTTGGCCAAAGTTCAAAGCCTTAGGGAACCACTTGTCCTCTGGTTCCCAAATTTTAACACCATATGTATTTTCAGTCATCTAAACTATTGTTTACTTGACCCTAGGTTTCATCCTGCATAGCCTATTGGTCCTTTGTCGATCTTATCACTTATAAGCTATTTTTTAGAGCTACTATATGCCATTGTGTGCCCTAAATTTGTGTATCTTACAAACCCTAATGTATAATAGCTCTATTCTAAATTACATAAGCCTCAGGGAAACATACGTGAACTTTGGGTAACTCTTATCTTAGCCTTTCAAGGCTCTTGCAATACCTATTCTTCAATCATTAAATCTTGCATCACCATTGAACACTCCTTTATTGAATACATTTTTTGGTGTTATTTTGTAGGGAAGCCTCTTTTGTAGGATTAATTTTACCACTAAACAATTTGAGAGAAGCCACTAAGGTGACAGTGGTGGCTGATCTCTTGTTTCCATAAGACCTAGGTTACTTAGTGAGGCTTTTCACTAGGCTTGCTAATTAAAGATGTGAAATGAGTAGTAGTAGAAGTTGAATCCTTGGCCCCCATCCAACTTCGGCAAGGAAAGATTTAGAAGGTATAATTTGTCAAATGTTGTTGGATACCATTGTTGGGCATTGGATAATCCAACGCTCCCCATGTGTTTCATGACATGAGCTTAACTGCCTCTCGAGGATCCATTAACTCTGGCGATGTGTCCGTTTACTAACACTTGCGGGTTTTGGTGTAATGGCAATTGTGATTCCTACAAGTGGTATCAGAGCCAAAGGTCTCGAGTTCGAATCATACTCGGTTCGCGCTAGAGGGAAGATTGTTGGGCATTGGATAATCCAACGCTTCCTGTGTGTTTCGCGACATGCGCTTAACTGCCTCTCAAGGATCCATTAACTCTGGCGATGCGTCCGTTTACTAACACTTGCAGGTTTTGGTGTAATGGAAATCATGATTCCAACAACCATTGCAATGCCTGTAAATATAGATGGCCATATCAAAGTGAAATATGGTAGGAAGAAGAAGTATATAGAAGGGCCTCATTTGTGGAAGAGGCAAAGAAAAAAAGAAAAAGCAACTAGACAAAGAGAAATTCGAGAGATAAGCAAGAGAGAAAGAAGCAACCTCAGTAGCAGAAACTAAATTTAGAGTAGAAAAAAAGCTGAAGCATTCATGCTACAAAAGGGGGCTAAGACTTTAAGATCATAGAAAGACGCCGAGGAAAGAGAAAGGATTGAAGATTTAAGATTGGCTCAATGAGTGGAGTGCAGAAAAAAGAAAGAAGAAGAAGAAAATAAAAGACGAGAGAAAGCTAGAGGATCAGAACCCATGGACATTGGGACTTCCTCCTGAAATTGTATGCAACACCCCAGCCACATCTATGATCTATCAGAGGGGTCAACGTCCCTTTAGATGAGCTTGACTTGGTGAAATTGACCCCTTTCAAGCTGGACGTAGTTTTAGTTCTAGATTCATTTGTATTTGACAAAACCAAAGCTGTAGTGGTAAAGCAATCTCATAAAAAGCTTGCCTACAAGTGGTTCCCGAACTCTTGATAGTGACTGAGACACCACTAATGTGTTGAGAGTTAGGGAGGGCTAGGTTTAATTCAAATTCTCTTCTTGATAATTACTTGTGAGCTTAGTTCTCTTACTTATGTATTCTCTTCTTAGCTTATTATGTCTTTCATCAAGCCAATTACCAAAACACGCGAGACACAAATACAGGCTCTTCAAGCCAAGGCCAAAACCTGTCCCTCTTGGAGAGGAAAACTCACAAGAAATTCTTCTTATAGACTTTCAATTGACAAGTACCACGACCATGACTCAGACCCTTGACCTTGTTGAAAAGTGTAACTAGGATCAGTCTTCATATTGACTATGTAATTATGTATTTAAAGAGGAAGACAAAGATAATAATATATATTTGGTATGCTTGCCTCATGGGTTTCATGAGCAAGGTTTTATTATAGGTCAATAGACTCCTTCTTGATGTCTATTAGGGATTTGTTTTCTCGTCATAAATTGTATTAATTAAAGAGTCATGTTTATGAAGTGTCTAATCACTTGTATGCCACCAGATTGTGTCACATAAGCCTTGAAGATTGCACATGAATGATGTTCAAGATCAGTGTTGGAGAACCTATCAAGTCAGCCTTTATTTCGCTAGAAAATACTCTGTACAAGTCGGCCTCAAAGTCAAAGAATAGGTCGACTTATTTATAGGCAGGTTCAACTATTTAAAGGAACCTGCGATTTCAGTTTGACTCAGATTTTCGGTCAAGGATTCTATGATTTAGTGCGAGTTATAGGACACTGAAGAAGTGCGAGAAAGGATATATATATCTGCGATCTATTTGAAGACATATACTCGGTCAAGTTTGAGATTTCTGTGATCATACTTATTTGCAATAAGTACTAGGTAAGACTGCGTTCAAGTGAAGAAATAGATTGTATCAAGGTGCATAATAAAGACTCTCGAAGAGCTGGATTGAAGTGCGAATACCTAACTCTGTTAAGGTACAGTGAAGTGCAGATATATGACTTATGTTAGGGTGTATTGAAGTGCGGTTATAGAATTGTTTTTAAGGGTTGCAATAAGTGCAAGAAGGGACAATGCTATAAAAGGATATCTATACAGTGTGATAGAAGACCAGTCTAGGGCCGCATACAAAGGATTGGTATAAAAGTATATATCACTGTCTTGAGTATAAATCTAGAAGTCAAGAAGGATCCAAGTTAAAGAAGAAACCAAGGACTAGAGACCGAGTTCTCTAAGGCTGGTGCAGAACAGTGTAGGACGGTGTAAAAAAGAAGGATCAACTCAAGAAGTCAAGGAATAAGTAGAGACAAGGTCTTGGAGGCATACAAGGGTCAAGGGTCTGAGTCATGGTCATGGTACTTGTCATCTGAAAGTTTATAAGAAGAATTTCTTGCGGGTTTTCCTCTCCAGGAGGGAGATGTTTTGGCCCTGGCTCGAAGAGCCTAAAGTCGTGTCTCTTGTGTTTTGTTGGTAATTGACTTGATGAAAGACATAATAAGCTAAGAAGAAAATGATATCAGTAAAAGGAGTAGGATCACAAATAATAATCAAGAAGAGAATTTGAATTAATCACTGCCCCTCCAAATTCTCAACATGGAATCAGAGTTAAGGTATTGAACACAAGGGCTACTTGACAAGAAGACACTCAAGGAAGCAAAGATCAAAGTTTGGGTTAAAAGGTCAGATCAGTTTGCACGGAAGATTCTTCAAAGGATCCACTAATCAAGAAGATAATCTATGCCATCAAAGATTTATATTCAAGGCATTGTTGGAAGAGACATCATCTTTTTGGAAGACATCCTTTATCATCAAGGATTCAAGAACACCTACATTGGAGAATTCAATCTGAGAGGACGTTCCTAACTTCATCTTCATCATCATCATCAAGGAAGCTGCTAGAAGGAGGAAGTCACTCTACTCAAGTAAGTATCTATGACCTTTATCTAAATCTGTCAAAATGACTTGCGAGGAGAGCAACAAATTGGTTGGGTCATCAAACTTTAGTGCATGGAAGAAGAGGACAAATTTGAATGTAGTTGAAGACGAAGTTATGGGCTACATCAAAGGATCTACAATTCAACCCTCAAAAGAAGATGCTCTAGCTCATGCCAAATACATGAAAGGAGAAATCAGAGCCCAAGGATTCTCATAGAATCCATTAATGACTCACTCATACCCTATGTATCAAAACTGAAAACTGCAAAAGAAATATATGAGAAACTGGTGGAGCTATTCTTTGTGAGTACTGCAGGAGAAGCAATCTCTCTGAGACAAGTACTATACAAGATGAAATTTATCAAGAGAGGAAGGAATCACTTCAGATTTTATGAGGATTTCTGAAATAAGAGACGAACTGCAGGAATTGGGAGAAGTAATGTCTGATAATGGAATGACTATAGTGGTGCTGAATGCTCTACCAGAAGAATGGGGAAACTTCACTTCAAGCTTATACGGGAAGAAAGAAGCAACACCATTCCACGATCTATGGTCTCTCTGTAAAATAGAGGAAACAAAATTGAAAGCTAATTTTGATATAGTATAAAGTGAAGGGAATCAAGCCTTTGTAGCCATGTCCATGAAGAAAGGAAGATTCGGAAAAATTTGGTCCTCAGAATAAAAGAAGAAATATGGACAAAGTACGGTGCTTTGAATATAATGAACTTGGGCATTATAAAAGGGATTGTCCTAAATCTAGAAAGGACAAGAGGAAAAAGGAAGAAGCCCATGTCACCTATGTAAGGGAAGAATCTGATACAAAGAAATCTAAGAAAGAAGAAGCGAAACATCTCTATTATGATTGAGATCATCTTTCTCTTTAAGTGATTTTTGTTGGTTGTAAAATAGTATGATAGGAATCAATGTATATTAAAAGCATCATGATAGAAGCATGAGAGGAGCACTTGAAGAAGGAGCTCCTGGAAACCTCACTGATAAACAACATTGATGGAAGGCAATCATCAAGATCAATGGTCACCATTCAATAATCAATACGGAAATAGGTGCTGACTTTTTCTAATGGAGTTCTCTATGGATTCATTGGTTAGAAAGAAAGCAAAAGGTTTCATCGAGAATTCTATTTTACAAAATTTTGGGATTAGGATATGATGACATATTGATGAAGCAGGTCAAAAGAATGAATTTCTTCATTCTAGTAAAATTGCTACAGGATGACTCAAAGGGAAAAATATGAGGTACATATATTTATATGTTGACTATGGATGCTGTGAAGTCATGTCATGTGGTTGCAGCTGATGAAATTCTATGGTCTATGGAAGGAAGATCTCTTCTAGTGCACAATTTTGTCACTAACAAATGAAATTAAATATGTCCTCATATGGAATATGAGGTGGTTGTATGCAAACAAGGAACTGGATACTGGAAGTTCTTGGGATGAAGCTATGTGGAGAAAGAATGGAAGAGATCATGAAGTGCAACCATGTAAAGAGGCGTTTATCATCCGAAAGCCAAGAATATGTGACTAAGAGATCTCCTAGAAATATATGTGGACTTTGATACAAGTATGGTAATGAAGAAGACCCTTGACAATACATATCTTTAGGAGATGTGTGTCAATCTGAATAGAGGATGCCGAAGCCTACAAGAAGATGTCATGGTGTAAGATCATCTCTAAGGTAACTTTTGATTTAAAAGTTCTTATGTATATGTTAATCTAGATGAGTTTATGCAGGGCTGCTAATCATATGGAAGGATGTAAGATCCTTGGGAGGAAAGCAACATGGCATGAAGGTGGACCAGATGAGAAGGACTGATGAAGCACTTTCAGGTTGATGACATGACTCATGGATGAAAGTGATGGATGATCTATGCCCTATCAAGCCAACAGTTGAAGATTCCTCAATATCGAAATACATGGCATCGAGGGGAGGAATGGTTCATGAGCAGCTGGGTGTCTCACCATTGCTGTTGTAGGTCCCTGGTTGAGAGGGAGCTTGGTGGTAAGTTTCTTGCTTGGAAGAAACTTGAAGTATGTCCTTCCTAAGTTAAGAGGGAGTGACGTATATGATTCTCTAATACATGTGTCATTCACTAGACCAGGACTAACAGCTATAACTCTTAGTGAAGGCCATGTGGAGAGAATGGATAAACACATCATTCTGGTCTTCACCTAGAAGATAAAATGGAGGATTGGGTAATCATCTGGCATTCGATACTCTTTGAGAATGTGATAGGGCATTCAAGATAAGAGTAGTCGAGGACTGATATTCTTTGAGGGTTGGCTACCGAAGAGAAGAATAGTCTAAGAAGGTCATACTCTGGGAACACCTGGGTGGAGTATGTACCTTGGAGAGACAATGACTATGGTGTCTATAAGTCATGTGTCTTGCCAACATTGTAGCCCATTGCCTCGTTGAGAGATGGGGCTGTTAGTCAAGGCCTTGCACTAGGACAATGCTGGTTGATATGATGCTATATAGATGCGATTACCAATCCGATTCTTCTTATGAGAGTCTTCAGTTTGAAAGTGACCATGTACCTGTTTGAATACCTCCCTAGTTAAGAGGGAGTGTTGAAAAGTGTAACTAGGACCGGTCTTCATATTGACTATGTAATTATGTATTTATGTAAAGAAGACAAAGATAATGATATATATTTGGTATGCTTGCCTCGTGGGTTTCATGAGCAAGGTTTTATTATTGGTCAATAGACTTCTTGTTGATGTCTATTAGGGATTTGTTTTTTGGCCATAAATTGTATTAATTAAAGGGTCATGTTTATGAAGAGTCTAGTCACTTGTATGCCTCTAGACTATGTCACATAAGCCTTGAAGATTGCACACAAACGATGATCAAGATCAAAGTTGGAGAACCTATAAAGTCAACCTTTATCTCGCTGGAAAATACTCTGTACAAGTCCGCCTATAATACTTGTTCAAGTCGGCCTCAAAGTCAAAGAACATGTCGGCTTATTTACAGGCAGGTTCAACTATTTAAAGGAACCTGCGATTTCAGTTTGACTCAGATTTTCGTTCAAGGATTTTGTGATTTAGTGTGAGTTAAAGGACACTGAAGAAGTGCGAGAAAGTATATATATATATATTTGCGTTCTATTTGAAGATATATCCTTGGTCAAGTCTGAGCTTTCTATGATCATACTTATCTGCAATAAGTACTAGGTAAGACTGCGTTCAAGTGAAGAGAGAGACTGTATCAAGGTGCGTAATAAAGATTGTGGAAGAGCTGGATTGAAGTGCAGATACCTAATTGTGTTAAGGTACAGTTAAGTGCATATATGTGACTTATGTTAGGGTGTATTGAAGTACGGTTATAGAATTGTGTTAAAGGGTTGCAATAAGTGCAAGAAGGGAGAGTGCTATAAAAGGATATCTATACAATGTGATAGAAGACCAGTCTAGGGCTACATACAAAGGATTGGTACATAAGTATGTATCACTATCTTGAGTATAAATCTAGAAGTCAATAAGGATCCAAGTTAAAGGAGAAACCAAGGACTAGAGACCGAGTTCTCTAAGGCTGGTGCAGAATAGTGCAGGACGTTGCAAAAAGGAAGGATCAGCTCAAGAAGTCAAGGAATAAGTAGAGACAAGGTCTTGGAGGCATACGAGGTTCAAGGGTCTGAGTCATGGTCATGGTACTTGTCATCTGAAAGTCTATAAGAAGAATTTCTTGTGGGTTTTCCTCTCCAAGAGGGAGAGGTTTTGGCTCTAGCTCGAAGAGCCTAAATTTATGTCTCTTGTATTTTTTTGGTAATTGACTTGTTGAAGGACATAATAAGCTAAGAAGAAAATGATATAAGTAAAAGAAGTAAGTTCACAAGTAATTATCAAGAAGAGAATTTGAATTAATCACTGCCCTGCCAAATTCTCAACAAACCTCTGTATCATTGAGTTGACTCTTCTTTCCTGCACTTTCCTGCACCGATGTGCACCTTTCAGCACCAAGACTAGAGAGCTCAGTCTCTACTCGGTGACTTCCTTTCAGTTAGACTCTTTCTTGGTCTTCTCCTATAATTTCTTTCTCGGCCTACCCTCAATACCCTTTAGATATCTCTAAGGTTCAAGACTGAACCCTTGCTTATGCTGTAGTATCCTTCCTACTTGCAGAATTTACCTTTGGTTCCCTTTTGAGATATGTTGACTCAGGACCGAGATGTATATAGGCTCCTTTTAGATCAATACAGAACTGTTGATACACTTTATAACTCTCTCTCTTCACGCTGAAGATGACCTCCTTTCTATGGCATACTCCTTCCTTTTTACGCACTGCAATCCACACATTTATTGTAGACTTGAATATAAGAACAATAGTTCTTTACTTCTATATTATACTTCCTTCATGCTACACTGGAATATTACTTCTTTTCTCCGCATTAACCACAGGCTGTACCTTGCATACTTCTTCAGACTTGTCCGAGGTTCTTCTCACAAATGCACTGCAAACCCTTCGTATATATACAAGACAAATCCTTCTTTTGAGTCGACACGAGAGCCTTACTTTGAGCCGACTTGTGCAGGAGTATTGGAGTCGACTTGTTCACTGTCTGGAGGGGTTACTTCAATGTTGATCTTGGGCCATAACTTCAAGGCTTATGTGACAAGGTATTGAAGTATAAAAGTGTGACTTTGACTCATCATAAACATGACTCTTTAACACATTTATTGTTGATTTTTAATGTACCTTGGACAAGTGGTTTCCCATGGGTTAGTCTCTACCTAGGAAGAAGTTTCCAAAATAATTCTTTTCCTAAGTGTGACTGTATAAAGTGAAAGTGACTTTATAAGTGGTAAAGTCAATATTAAATTATAAAGTGAAAGTGACTTTATAAGTGGTAAAGTCAATGTTAAATTATAAAGTGAAAAGTGACTTTAGACATAAAGTACAATGTGGGTGCTTTATTTTAACGGGTGAGTTAAAAAATAGAAAGTGAGAATTAAATGCACATTTATTCTTATCCCTTGATCTAAATGAATCTTAGCCATTAGATCTTAGGGTTGCCCAAAAGTCATTTAGGGAAACAAAAGGGGGAAAAGACAAGAGAGACTGCATTCATTCATTCTTCATGAGCAGATTGGAGAAAGGAGGCTAAGAGCTGGAGAAAAGTTCTGACAGAAAAATTTGTTGTAGCAAGTTGAAGGAGTGATTTCTGGGCAAAGTTGGGCACAAAAATCAAGGCATAAAAGACAATAGAAGGTACAATACGAACAACGTTTAATGATGTGAGTTGCATGCAGTTCGAGAGAAGTTTGAGCATTTTTTTTTTTTTGAAAAAAAATTCCGTACAGTCCATACGAAATCTGTACAGTATAGTTCGTGTTTGTACAGTATAGTTTCAGCTTCAAGTGGGCACAAAAATCGAGGCAAAGTGGGCACGGTTTTCAAGGAGTTTTGAGCTGAAGAGATCAGTTGTATTTTGCTGTTTTGTTTTGTCTGCAAATGTATTTTTCCCGAACTTGAAAGATAAATAAATTTGAAGAGCTCTCTAACAGTTTTTCCTCAGAGAAGATTGGAGGGGTTTTGCCTGGGTCTAAGTTGACCAAAACTCTGTGTGTATTTTTTTTATGTGTTGCTGGTCTGTTTATGTCCATATTTATTTTCAGCATGTGTTGACAGCCCATGTGTTTAATCTGAAAGTTTCATTTCCAGAATTCTATATGTTGAATGTAAGTTTATGGGAAGAGACATTTAACTGAATGGGAGTGATAAGGTGAAATTAAAAACAGGTTGGGATTGTAGGAAACTTTTTTAGTCATCAAATTTCAAAATTTATAACTAGAAGACAAATCCCTAAAAGACATTAAGAAGAAGTCTTTTGACCTATAATAAAACCTCGCTCATGAAACCCATGAAGCAAGCATACCAAAAATATATTTTATTATCTTTGTCTTCTTCATTACATAAATACATATTTACATAGTCAATATGAAGACCGATCCTAGTTACACTTTTCAACATAATGGCAGGCAAGGCCAAATCCTACTGCGACAACTTTTAGAAGTGTTTCCTTTTCCGAGGCTTCAGAATTCAACATTTGAAACATGTCTAAAGAAATTGAAGTATACAAATGAAACATAGAGCAGCTAGAACAATAGATAACACACTTCAAAGTGGATATTACTAGCCTTTTTGAGTTCAAGGCCTGCAACTTTGAACTCCAAGATGAACTCAACACTATTCAGAAGCTATTGTACGCTAACCTATGGAGTTCTAGGATCATGCAACCCAATTTCTTACTTACATAGAGAATGTCAAATAGTAGAAGGTAGTGTTGTATGTCGTACAACTCAGCATGGCTGAACCCAAAAAGTGGCAAAGGAGAAGGATGTACCAGAAGACCTGCCTAGAATGATCGAGAGAGAGAGAGAGAGAGAGAGAGAGAGAGAGTCAATGTAACCTTGCAACCCTGGCGAACTGTCAACAGTGAGCACATTACTCGAAAAGGACATAACTACTTCTGTAAATAACTGCAAGTGTTTACACATTGATATTGAAAAAGTGATAGAAAGATGTAACCTTACACCACTTGGAGACATGGGTTCACCTCAACCCTTGATAGATGTTTTAAATGAGCTAGACGAAAGTATTAGATGCAAGGGAATCACCATATGGATTACTCCAAAGATTTCCAAGGACGTCTTAAAGGAATATATTGCTGGCCCTTCCAAAGAAATTAACCTGATTAATTCTTTCCTTAGCACACTAAAGGGAAGAATGGGGCCCATGCCTAAAGAACTAGTGTCCTATGAAGTTGCCTTTGAACAATTGGTTTTTAGGTGCATCATAGGAATATCTTCATACATGAGGTATGGGCTACCTAAATAGAAGACAAAGCACATGGTCAACTGTTACCATTGTGAAATGTAAAATTTGATTCAAATATTCTTTATAAAGAATAAAGCAAGGAAGTGGAAAAGTCTGTAACTGCCAAAAAGAAGCCAGGAAGGCAAAAAGCAGTTATATACTGAAAAGCTATAAGAGACAATCGATTAGCTGTAGAAGGGGCTTTTTTCTTGTGGATATCTTGTAAGCTCTTTTCTTAAATTTTAATGAGAAGAAGTGCTCAGGGCCAATTTTGGAGCAGGAACACTGGTGACTAGTACTATGTATGTCGAGAAGTCTTTCTTCTGGTTATGCTATTACTGTTATTACTGTTAGAGTGTATTGTTCAGTTGTAGACTTTTCTGCAGGAATATTATAGTTCTTGCCTTGTTTTTCTGAAATGTTTTCTTTGGGATGGTGAATCTGAGGTCGTGAATGGTAATGTAATAACAGACTTCTTTGCTTTTCCTTCCTGTTCATACATATATGTTTCTGCTTTTTCTTGAATAGATTTCTGCTTCAGAAATACTGACAGAAATATATAACTACTCTCATATTTACTGGTTAAAATCTGGTTAAGCATGACTGCATTCTTCATATAGATTAAAAGCATTATGCATTTTGCATTTCAAGCTCCATTTCACGTCAACAGGAATGGCTGCCAGGCCAGAATCTAGATGGGTTCCCTATACCAAACAGAAGTCTAATTGGGAGTCTACATCAGGGATAAACCCTTGCTGTTTAGCGGGGCACTTTGCCTGTGACAACCGATTGTTACCATTTATAATTTTTCTAGTTCTTTGACTTTATTATTTCTTATATGACATACTCTTTAGTTGTGAAGTGTCAATAATTATTAACTCCTTTCTTTTTAAAGCTCCACATTCTAAATGAACATGTTTGACATCTTACCTTCCTTCCACTTCAGTCCTGTTTTGAATGCTTCACTTGGACTGTCAAGTTGATTAGTGGAGAGGAGCTGGATGATATATATTTTTGAAAGATTTTAAATGCAGAACTGTAGATGACAAGATCAGGCCTGATTGGCACTATATCCATTGAAGGAAATTTTAGATAGGAAAGCGGTGATTGCTATAACTTCTTAACTTTCTTCTCAGGAACATTTTCTCTGCTGTACTTATTTTACTTTTTCCCAAAAATTCTAGTAGAGAAAACCCTTAAATAGTTAATTAAGCTCTGAAAGAATGTCTTTTGATGGAACTATTTGCTTGCTCAAGTGCTTTGATCTGCCACAAGGTAAAGGTCATGTTTAAGCATTGATCACCTTGCATGCAGGATGCTTCCTTGGGAATAACTGTTGCCTTTTGATGAACTATGGATCAAGCAGGCACTTCCTTTGGAGAGACCAGAGAAATTACAGAATTTCATCTCAGTTGCTCAATTTCGACCAGAGAAGGTAATACTGTGAAGTGACTGCTGTTAATTCTGGACTGCATCACATCTGCCACCATGAAGAATATTATATAATCACTTTAATATAGAATAACATTCATGTTGGTTCCTATCTGATTAAGCTATTCTTTCTTTCAAAATGTAGGCCCATGGTATTCAACTAGAGGCTTTTGCCATTGCCATGAAAAGAGTAAACATGGAAGCACCAGACCATCCGGATGTGCAAATTGTGAGGAGGCTTCAAATTGTTGGAAGCTGTCGAAATAAGGAAGATGAAGAGAGACTACATCATTTAAAGAAGAAATGCTCTGAGTTGGGAATCGATAAACAAGTTGAATTTTGTGAGAATGTGAAGTACAGGTAGGTTATCACCACTTTTAAGCTTTGTTTATAAAGAACAGTAATTCTTTAGTCTTGCTGATTTTCTTTCATCCAGGTGTTAGTTGCCGTTTTAAGATTTAAACTCTAAAGCTTTCCTTCCAAATGTTTTGGAGGATCATTAAGAAAAAATGTCGATTTTGACCTTTGATGTAGAATTTTAAATGTGATTTAATTTAAATTCTAATGTCCACTGGTGGCGTAGTAGGTCGATTGGCCTATAGAAAGTGCAGAGATTAGTGGATACTGAGGGTGCTAAAAATCATTGGGGAATTGCCAAAGAAAGAAAAGAGGACATATCGATGCTACATAGTGAGAAGAAATTAGTATTAAAGATTTTCAATGATGGATGGTGATGCTACAGCATGTAAATTCACTGTACACATTAGGGTGAAAAGTGTTAGGAATTATTTCTCCAAGTAGTAATATATTATGGAAGAAATATAATTTCCCTTTATAGACAGGATTCATAGACTGACTGCTTTTAGAGTTCTTATGTGAAGTCTGTAAGATTTCGGTCAACTCAGGATTCCTGATTAGATTACTTACCATTTTGTTCTATGCTCTTTGCTGTGGTACTTGTGTTTTGTACACTTCATTATCATGTTATGTCCAACATTTTTGTTATGTTTGTTATCATATACATTTTCAGTGTGTGGTTATATTGTTATTGCTGCAACAATCTGCATGTTTTGTTAATATATTAAGTGCAATTAAGAAGCTCAATTGATCCAGATTGGATCATTATATTGTTTGTCATCCATCTCCATTTGGAGTGGAAAAAGTGGAGGAATCAGCTCACAGGACTCTTTTTACCAGCGGGACCTAGTCTAGCAAAATGGGGTCTGAAACCTTCCGGGAGCGTTTTGAGGCACTGAACGATGTTTTTTGGGGGTAAAATTTTGCCGCTCTGCCGCCGCACCATATCATGTTGTTCTACACACAAAGATCTTTCCAATGGTGCAAGAAGCGCGTTAATCGAAGTCCGTATCTAAAAGTTATGCCACTCAGAAGTTGACCTTCCTGTTATCACACCCATAGTTCGATAGGATGTCGCGTCAACCCCTATTATTCATGGAAAAGGGCCTAGCCACGTGATTATGATGTAAAAGACTCTAGAAGACTCTATATTTTAACTTTAGTTAAGGGTTGATGTAGTCAAAATTAACCACTAGTAGGTTATCGCGCTGTGTTATAACTGGGCCAGTAGGAGGAAGAGACATTCCATTCTTTCGAGAGCATTTTGTTCCATAGCTGAACAAAGATAGGCAGGAGAGATAGGAGGTAGAGCACATAGAGAGGATATGTGCATTGTAGCAACCCGCGGGCCACAAACATTATTTCTTTGTACCTGCAGCCATATTTTCAGACAAAAAAAGAGAGCAAAGTGGCCTCACCTTCCAGCTGGGTTTTCTCTCGAAAGGGTTTCCTAGAGAGCATATCTTGTGTCTTATGTGTTTGTGTGTGAGCTTATTTTGTCGTTCTCTACTTTTCTGCATAATTTCCATTCGCATTCATGCACTAATTATAGTTAAATCTACAAATCTAGAATTTTAATAAAACTGTAATAGTGTAAAATTTCAGTATGTTAATATATTATTATCAGATCTGTTGTGACGAATTGTCCAGTGGAATATCCACGACAATTTACGGATCATTTGGTATTAGAGTAGGTTTCTTTAGGTATTTTGTGGAGATTACAGGGATCTAGATCGACAGGGCCGAAGATCGTAAACCCTAATCATGGGCGACGAATCTGTAAACGAACCTTGTGATCCTGCAGATTTGAGGTTTACGCAGTTGGAACAAGAAGTCGCAGATATCAACCGCAATGTAAGCCTACTCATAGCGGCCTTGAATAGCAAGCTATGGATATTTGGAGAAGATGGGGGTTCAAATGCAGAGAACAAATTAGAAAAGGGATCAGAAGATCGGGGAGAAACGAAGAACTAGTCGAAGAAAGGACCCGAAAAAGATCAACCCAATTCGAGTGCCGTGAACCAATCACAGTCCCTGTTTAAAATTGAAGCAAAAGTTGATATCAAGCTGTACCATGACGAGATTGACGCTTTGAAGCTGAACCACTGGTTGCAGCAACTGGAAGTTTATTTTAGTGTCCATCAGATCGAGGAAGGGCAAAAGATCTAATTTGCGCATTTGAAATTTGAGGGCCATGCACTGACTTGGTGGGAGAGCCACACAAAAACCCTGAGGTTGGAGGAAGAACCTCTAGTGACTAAGTGGGAAGATTTCAAAACCCTCGTTAAGTCACAATTTTATTCCATTGGGTACGTGGAGGATCCGTGGATTGGTGGCATTATTTCAGGCAAAAGTAGGGCCACAACGTGCAGGAGCACACCATGGAATTTAGGAAGATGGCTATCATTTTGGGTATCTCTCTAAAGAACCTAGATGTACTCCTCAAGTATTTGGGGGGTTTGCACCGCCATCTGCGTGAGCAAGTGTTCAAGCCCAAATCGGTGGATGAGGCTTCTGTACAAGCACAGTATCTAGAGGACATAGGCCTGAAGAGAGCACAATCAAGTGGATCAAAGAAGGAGCAGCAGGATGCTTCTAAGGAGGGGAAAAAGAAGAAAAAATGGAGAAAATATAAAAAGATGGTAGCCACAACACACCATTGTAAAGATCCTAGCAACCACTGCAACATTGATGGCCTTTCAGAGGAGAAATGTTGGAAGTTGCATCCAAAGGTAAACCCGAAGAACAAGAGGAAAGATAATAAGAAGAAGAATCTCATAGCCACTGACTCGAGCAACCAAGTTGAAAGTAGCTCGGATGTGGGTGAGAAGATCGCTTGTACGTCAATGCAAAATGAGGTGAATCTGAGTAGCCTTCAACAATGGGAAGAGAAAGAAATGACCAAACTCTTCCATATAAAGATATAGGTCAAGAAGACAAATATTGATGCTCTATTTGACTCAGGATTGCAGGCGAATCTCATTGTCACAGAGCTCGTTAACAAGTTGGGGCTAGAAGTTCGTGATCATCTAAACGCATTCCATTGGGATGGGTAAATAAGGATGCAAAGCTCAAGGTAACCAAACAATGAAAAATTAGATTTGCTATCAATGCTAATTTTATTGATGAGGTAGATCTGGATGTGGTTCCCCTTGATGTATGTGGAGTCGTGTTTGGGAGTCCATACATATACATGCGTGATGCAATATTCATGAGAAGAGCTAACCAGTACCGACTCATCAAGGATGGAAAATCATTCATCATTAACGCACTCAAAGGCAAGTCGAAAATTTCATTGGTAAGTGCCAACCAAGCCAAGAAATTGATCAGTTCCAGCAAGAAGTATGTTTTATTTTTTTTAAGAGAAAGTTAGTCTGTAGAGGATTCAATAAGAGGCAAGGCCATCCTTGGAGGGGTGTACTAAGAAACATAAATACCAACTGGAGGAGTTGCTACAGGCATACAAGGATGTGTTTCGAGAGCCTAAAGGACTACCACCTAAGAGGGAAGTGGAACATGAGATCCAACTATTGCCGGACTCCCCTTTGCCAAATATTGGGTTGTATAGGCAGTTTGTTATATAAACAAGTGAAGTGAAGAAACAATTGCAACAACTGCTGGAACAGGGTGTCATTCGACCAAGTACATCACCATGTGGGTCACCCATCATCATTGTGCCAAAGAAGGATGGGACTTGGCAGACGTGTATAGATTACAGGGTATTGAACAAAATGATGCCCAAGAATAGATGCCCCCTGCCCATGATAGATGTTTTGCTGGATTAGTTGCAACAAGCAAAATACTTCACAAAGTTGGACTTGAAGTTTGGATATGACCAGGTTCGACTCAAAGAAGAAGATTCATGGAAGACCGCCTTCAAAACCAGGCAATGTTTGTATGAGTGGTTAGTCATGCCACTTGGCCTATGTAATGCACCGACTATGTTTATGAGATTAATGAATGATATACTACGCCCTTTTATAGATTCATTTTTTATTGTCTATTTGGATGATATACATGTGTATAATGTTACATGGAAGGATCATATTTCACATTTGACACAGATGCTGGAATCATTGAAGAAGCACAAGCTGCTAGAAAATCTCAAGAAGTGCGAGTTGTCTTTGGTGTATCTGGGGTATGTGATTGGTGGAGGAGAGCTGGAGATAGATCCTTCCAAGATGGAGGTCATCCTGAAATGGCCGATGCCTACTAATGTTTCTGAGGTCAAGAGTTTCATTGGGGCAACAAGTACCTAAGGAAATTCTTAACCTTGTTTTCAGCGGTAGCAACAACACTCCGTGCCATAACAACAAGTGCAAGAGTTTCCAATGGGGAAAAGGTCGATAGAGGGCTTTCGAGGAGCTAAAGAAGAAGATTAGTCAAGCACTAGTTCTGGCATTACCCAACTTGCAGTTGCCTTTCAAAGTGGAGACAGATGCGAGTAGGTATGTTATGGGACCTGTCTTGATGCAGGGAGGAAGGCTTGCATGTTACCATTCTGAAGATTTTAATGGGGTAGTTCTTAACTACCCTACCTATGACAAGGAGCTCTATGCCATGGTGCAAGATGTGAAGATGTGGAAGCACTATCTGATGGGAAAGGAGACAATAATCCACATAGATCACTAGCCGTTACAGTACTTGCTGGCCCAGAGTAAGCTACAACAAACCAGACATTACAAGTGGATGGGGCTTTTACAACAGTTTCATTTGGTGATCAATTATAAGAAGGGAAGTACAAACAAGTTGGCCGACATGTTTTCAAGGCCACCCACATCAAAGATTACAGCTTTGGGGACTCTTATGCACATGGAGCCATTCACCCATGATGCATACAGAGGGGCATATTCAGAGGACGAGGACTTCAAGGAGGTGTATCAACAATTGCAGAGTCATACCCATGTGCACGATGGCGATAACACTGTTGACTACCATCTCCAGGACGGGTTACTCTACAGGCTGGATAAACTATGTGTTCCTAAAGGTGAGCGATTGTAGTTGATTAGAGAGGCTCACATCTCCAAGGTTGCAGGGTACTTTGGTGTAGGGAAGACCATGGCTAACTTGCAAAGGTATGTGTATTGGGCCAAGATGCAAGAGCAGTTAACCAGGTTCATAATCGGATGCATGCTTTGTTGTACCAGCAAGCCTAGTAACAAGAAACGGGGTTTATATCATCCCTTACCTGTAACTACTTGTCCTTGGGAAAGCATTTCCATGGACTTTGTGGGAGGTTTACCAACAACCAGGAAGGGACATGACTTGTTCGTGGTAGTCGATAGGTGTTGAGAAATCGAAAGAGGTGGCAGTTAAACGATTTCTCTTATTGTGACATTACCTTGTGATGTTTTCGTTATTATTATGTGTTCTTTCAATTTATCTTTTCTTATCATCAAGAATAATGCCAAGCAACAAATAGAAGAGCACAAAAGATGTAGGCACATTGCCAGGGAAAAACTCGGTCAAAATTCTTCCTTCAGTAGATTCAAGATGAGATGACCAAGACCCTTACAAACTAGAGACTTCCTCCATCATGTCATCCTTTTACTGTGTTAGCACTGAGACATCATTACCACCAAGATCTCATCACTCTCATGGCACTGAGATCTCCTCATTGTAATGTCACCAAGACTTCATCATTGTCATGGCACCGAGATCTCCTCTCTGTCATGACATCGAGATCTTCTCAATGTAATGGCACTAAGTTGTAGTTCTGTGATAGCACTGAGACCCTTATTGTGGAAGCAATGAACCCTTCTTTCTGTGGATATGCCGAGATAGAGATGGCAACGAAATTGTGATATTGTGGTGGCACTGAAACTATTGTAGCACTGAACCTTAATCTGCATTCATCAGACCGATCTGAAATTGACATACTGTGATTGCACCGAGTGTATACCTGTGGAATCCGAACTCATTTCAAAGATGATCCAAGCTAGTACTTTTGTGATATTTGTACCTATTTCAGAGAACAATCCGCACTGTGATGTTACTGAACCTTGATCACTATACTTGCACTGAAAATATCCCCACTGTAAATCCAAACTTATTTAAGAGATATCCGAACTTCTTGACTGTAATTTATGCAGAGTCCTCAGTTGTATTTATAGTTGTGTCCCTTTGAAATAGGTCGACATGATCATATGAAGAGATGTGTCCTTAGGTCGACATACATTCTTCGAGGGAAGTCGACTTGATGGAGACTTATTTGAGGCCGACTTGAAGACTTTGCTGAAGAGGATGAGTTGAAGACTTTGTTGAAGAGGATGACTTGATGGAGGAGTCTTTAACCAAACAATAAATGACTTTGACAACAACCAAAAGCCTACAATGGAGGCTTGACCTATAATTGACCCAAGCATGAAACCCATGCTTTAATAAATCAATAAAATAATAATAAATTCTTTTGACATATATATTAATAATGAAGACCCAACCTAGTTACATTCTTCAAGACTCCCTCTTAACTAGGAAGGTATTCATTTTTATATAATCAAAGAGGTACATGGAAGATCTCACTTTTTCTATGAAGAACTTTCGGCACCACAATGCCATGGACTAGATTCCTGTCCAAGGCAATCTATCCATTTGGTCTCTCAACAGTTTAGGCATCGCAATGCCACAGACAAGATTCCTGACCAGGGCAATCTATCCAAGTGGGACTAAGATGGACTCAAGTTTTCGGCCTCTCTAGGTACCATCACGCTTACTTACTGATCATCAGCCCAGGGATTTAGGTGCACATCCACCCGATGCCACCCTCCCTACCATACATCAATACAAAGTGTCGACCCGATGTCTTTCCAGGTAATGCTTCACTCACAAAGCCTCAACAACAAATCTCTCTCGATCAAACTGGTCGACAACCACCTTGCTATCAAACCTTCGAGAGATTCACCTGTACAAACACAACCCCAATCAGTAATACACTTTCAAATATATAATCAAAACAAACCTTCGGGGTTTCGATGTTGCTCTCCAACTTATCTCAGTAGGACTATCAATTGAATCTTTCACAGAAGATTCCTCAATTATATACTTTATTTTCCCTACTTCATATGCAACAACATATTCTCCAATAAAAACTATGTTATGCCCTCCCTCTTAATCAAGGATATTTCTTCTATCTAGGTTCCCTCTTAATTTAGGGAGATTAACTTTTTTCCTTAGATATTAGAGAATATTTCATGGCTTCCATCCTTCTCATCATGCTTATCCTATCGACTTCTTTTACGGACTTCTTCACCAACTTGTATATGATGTACCTACACAACTTAGATAGCAAGTACTATATAATGGTGTTGGAATTATGATGTAATATGTTGTTCTTGATGGAGACCTACTTGATAAAGTTGTCCTTGATGGAAACCTACTTGATGAGTTGCCTTAAAGATGTAAAAATGATGTATTTACAGGTTAGTTTAGAAGTGACAGAGAAAGACATTCTAGTTAGGATCAGAAAAATGATAAATATAATATGTCACAATGTATACGCAGGTTTGATGAAGGCAACCCACGTACATACGCTACTTGGTATACAGGCAACCCGCGTATACATCCAGAATTACTATATTCGCATGTATTATGAAGAGAAGTCGCGTATACATGCGAGTACGAAGAGGCCAAGATGCGTATGCCTTTTGCGCTCTAAAATTATGATATCAGGGGGCATTACCATGGTATTAGCCCACAGTATTGAACGTTGTGCCGTCTATTTGATTTCGTCTAAGAATACCAATGGCACTTGTGTGGTTTTGGCTCATGGTATTGGTAAAGGCTAAAACTATATAAGGAGAAGAAGATCATAGTGCATGGAGGTGTATGGGTAAGGGGTGTTACTAAATACTTCTCTCTGAAGAATATTTGCATGGGATGAACTCTATTTTATTTGTAGATCTGACTCTATGATGCACCCTTGGACAATGATGGATCTGGATCTCTAGACCTGAAATGAATATGTATTTGTTCTATTGAAGAGATGATTAGATCTATGACCTGACGCATGTTTGCTGAAGTAAAGTGAAAAAATTTGGGTAAGTCTATAGGTCTGAAGCATTTTGCAAATTTAATATCTACAGATCTATACGCCTGTTTGTCTCGGTGAAAGCGTGTATATACGTGGCTTTGTCTCAGAAAAAGCGCGTATGGAAGTCGGGGTTTTCTAAAGCTTTCTGGAGAGGTTATATGTTAATTGCTGCTGTATTTCTGCTGTCTATCAATGAAGTCTTCATGTAGATCTGGGTTGCTTGAATACTGTATATGCTGCTAGGTTGAATATGTACAGATCTGATCAATGAGTGAGTAAATATGTTTAATGATGACTGACTGAATAAGGGTTCTGCAGTACTGAAAATATATCTAACTAAAAGCCTCAGACCTGGTTTTGAGTCTGATCATATTCTGGAAATTCAATATTCTCAGATCTATACGTAGTTTGGTGTGAAAGAAAGCACGTGTACACGCGGGATCAGTAAAGTGAAGTACCATTTGTATTTTAAGATAATGAAATGATCAGGGTTGAGATTGATTCTGCATATTGATTCTGAAATCTGGGTTTATTACTATGTTTGGTTACAGTGATCTCACTGTTCTGATTTAAGTTTGGGTTAAGTTTATTATGGATGATTTTTATGATGAGTTGTGTTGAAGTAGTGGGATCCAGTGTGAAAATTGATGAAACATGGTCTGCAGTGGTTCTGAGGGTTGAAGCCTTCAGTGTGGAAGTAGAAGCTTCTTGCCAGTAGAAGTTGGTGTTCTGATCAGGGGGTTGAAGCTCCCTTCTGGTAGTGGCTGGTAAACGAGATCAGGGGGTTGCAGCTCCCTTCAAGTAGCAACTGGAGAACAAGAGAAGGTTGCAGCCTTGTGCAGGTAGATGCCTGCGTATTGATATGAGTCTGCATCAGTACAATATTGTAAGCAGTTTTCCATATAATGAATATTGAAGACAGAGACGACAACATCGGTGGTTTTCTCACGAATCGGTTTTCCACCTTAAATCTTGGTGTTCATGTGTGATGATTTATTTTGTTATTACTGCACATATATACTGCTTAACTATCTGATGCATAACTGATAATCGGGTTTAAAGAATGTTTCTGAAAGTTTATCTAAAATTAAAGCTATCTTAGTATATGCAAGTTCCTATTAGTGTATCCGCATATATACGCTAGTTGGACTAATCAAAGTTGCGTATAGAAATCAGTAAGAGAAAAGTAAAAGATTGTGATTATTGAAAATACTGATTCACCCCCCCCCTCCCAGTATTTTTCCCAACAATTTGTTTCAGAGTAGGTCTTTTTGAAGAAGCTTAATCGCTAGAAGGTAGATCAACTAAGATGAGCAATCAAGATGGGACAACATCTATCATGCCTCCTCTCTTCAACGGAAACAATTTAATCTTTTGGAAGACAAGGACAAGATCCTATCTTCAGTCTCTTGGAGCAGATGTATGGGCTATAGTTGAAGGAGGTTATCAATATCCAGCTTCAGTTCTAGCTTATCCAGCAACAGGAAATAACTATGAAACCAATGCAAAGGCAGTCAATGCATTATTGGGAAGTTTGACTGAATCATAATTTGTCAAATTCATGTTGTTGAATACAACAAAGGAGATATGGGACAAAATCATTCTGAGCTATGAAGGTGGTGCCAAGGTAAAAAGTGCTAAACTCCAAACTCTCAGAATTCAATATGAAAAACTTAGAATGCATAATGAGGAAAGTATTGCCAGTTTCTTTTTACGTCTAGATGATATTGTAAATCGTATGAGAAATTTGGGTGAAACCATAACTGACACTGCTCTAGTAGAAAAGGTTTTAAGATCTCTAACTCTCAAATTTGAGTCAAAAGTGTCTGCTATTGAAGAGAAGTAGGATCTACAAACTCTTACTATTGTTCAACTTCATGGGATTCTAACTGCATGTGAAATGAGGAATGGAGGTCCATCTGAAGTCAAAGAAGTTGTTTTTAGAGCTGTTACAAAAGGAAAGGAAGTAGAAGAACAAGAAGGATCATGGTATGTTTCAGAAGAAGATGAGATAAATTTTGTAAAGAAGCTACAACTTGGCACTGGAAGGTTCAGAGGTAAGCTTCATTTTAAATGTTTTGCTTATGGAAGAGTTGGTAATTATGCTGCTAAATGTCCCCATAAAGATAATCATGAAAAGGGAAAGGAAGTGGTAAAAGGTATTAAGAAATGGTTTATCAATAGAAAAAACTATTTATACTCATGAAGATAGTGATGGTCTATCAAGTAGTGAAGAAGGAGAATCTGATCAAGATATTACACTACTCATGGCTTTTGAAAAAGACTCTAGTGGGGCCAAAGATACTTTTATGGATGCATTAGAAGAAAATGATTTTCTTGAAGAAATAAATCAACTCAAAATATGTTTGAAAGAAAACAAAATTGCCATAGATATTCTAAAGAATCGACTTATAGAAAAGGAGAAGCACAATGATAAATTAGAATGTGAAATAGTAAGTCTAAGAAAGGAAATTGAGAAAGTGAAAACTTTAAATCTTAGATTTGTTAAAGGATCTGAAACCTTAGATGAAATTATCAAGGTACAACGCTCTCCTCTTGTAAAGACAGGTCTTGGATATATCGGAGAATCCTCTCAGTCTTTAGCACCAAGCTATCTAAATGTAGCTAAAGCCAACCAACAACATTTTGTCACTCAACAAAAGAACAAAGAGACTACCCGGGTAAAGCATGACCTCTTCAATTCAAGGAAGAACAATAACAGAAATATCAATCAGCAGGTAAACATAAATAGAAGGTTTCATGATCGTAGAAATTTCTTCTTTAATGGACAATGTTTCTCATGTCATAATTTTGGTCATAAAGCTGTACAATGTGTTGCATAAAAAACCATCATGACCAAAGAAGCTAGAAAGCAAAGAAATGAGACTGGAGTAAAGAAGAATACTTACAACAACTTTTCTCCTCTTCAAGGTGAAATTGAATGTTCTTATTGCAATAACTTTGGACATGAAGAATCTGAATGCAGGAGCAAACTTCAGCCAAAAGAACATACACCCGCAAATTCCAAGGTATGGAGAAAGAAGGACTCACAGGTTGAAAGCTGTGGCATATCGTTATTTGCAGAAGGCAAAGAAAATCAATGGTACATTGATAACGGATGCTCAAAACACATGACAGGTGATAAAAATAAACTTCTTTCATATAATGCATTAGAGAAAGAAAAGAATGTTACTTTTGGAAATGACTATCCTGCTATGATTAAGGGTAAAGGTTCTGTGTTTCTAAAAGAAAAGGTTAAATCTAACAATGTTATGTATGTGGATGGGTCAAATCATAACTTGTTGAGTGTAAGCGAAATGTGCGTTCGAGGAAATGAAGTTGTCTTTAGTTCAAAGGAATGTGTAGTACTTGAACTTGACACGGGAAAAACAATAATAAAAGGAACTAGAACACCAAGCAATCTGTATATATTGAGAGGTGGCCAAGAGCAATGTTACTTAGGTAAATCTACAGAAAATTGGTTATGGCATAGAATATTGGGACATTATAGCTTCTCTCAAATAAGCAAATCTAGTAGACTCAAAACTGTTCGTGATCTTCCTAGCATCACTCTGCCTGAAAGTACCATATGCAAATCATGCCAATTTGGTAAGCAAACCAGAGTGCAATTCAATGCCAAAGAAGGATCAACAAGTAAGCCTCTTGAACTTATACATACTGATCTATGTGGTCTTGTAAGGAAAAAAGTTACCTCGTGGAGAACAATACTATATTTTATTTGTTGATGACTTCTCTAGAATGTGTTGGATCGATTTACGAAAACATAAAGATGAAGCATTTGAAAAATTTAAGATCTTCAAAGCTTTGGTTGAAAATGAATTAGATCTAAAAATCAAATGTCTTAGGTCTGACTGAGGAGGAGAATATATATTAGATGAATTCTTTGATTTCTGTGAACATCATGGCATAAAAGACAATTTTCTTTAGCTGGAACCCCACAACAAAATGGCGTGGCAGAAAGAATGAATAGAACAGTTCAACAAATGGCTCGTGCTATGCTTGATGAATCTGGAACTCCCGATACCTTTTGGGGAGAAGCAACACACACTAAAGTAAATATTCATAACAAGGCTCATGTTCGTGTGAACAATGGTAAAACTCCTTATGAGCTCTGGTATGGTAATCTTCCCACTGTAAAGCATTTTAGAGTTTTTGGAAGCAAGTGTTTTATCAAGAACAATGATGAAAAACTTGTTAAATTTGAGCCTAGAGTAGATGAAGGAATATTTCTTGGTTACTCTTCTAGAAGTAAAGGATATAAATGTTACAATAAAAGACTTCAGAAAATTGTTGAATGTATTGATGTTGTAATTGATGAGTCTCTCACAGCTCCTAAAAGGGAAATAACAACAATAAATGAAGATGATGATGATGTATATTTTCCATCATCAAATAGCAATAATATAGAAGGAGAACCCAATGAAGCATCAGAAGAAGATATATCTGAAAAGGCTCCATCCAGGTATGTTCAAAAGAATCATCAAGAATCTTGAATTTTGGGAGAAAAGGGATCAGGTGTCCAAACAAGAAGAACTCTTGTAGGATCCCCTAGCTATCTGGCATTCTTATCCACTATTGAACCACAGAATGTAAATCAAGTTAGTAAAGATGATTGTTGGATTCAAGCCATGAATGGAGAACTTGATCAGATTGAAAAGAATCATACTTGGGAATCTGTTCCAAGACCTTATGATAAAAATGTTATTGGAACAAAATGGATATTCAAAAACAAGTTAAATGAAAATGGAGATGTTATTAGAAACAAAGCTAGACTTGTTTGTAAAGGGTATGCTCAACAAGAAGGTATAGACTTTGAAGAAACATTTTCTCTTGTAGCTAGACTTGAAGCCATAAGATTGTTTCTTGCTTTTTCAAGTTTTCAACAATTCAAAGTTTTATCAAATGGATGTAAAATCTGCTTTCCTAAATGGTGATCTAGAAGAAGAAGTTTATATAGAACAACCAGAAGGATTCATTATGGGAAATGATGAAAAACTTTTTTGCAAACTTAAAAAGGCTTTATATAGTCTCAAACAGGCTCCTTGGGCATGGTACTATCGTCTTGACAAATATATTCAACAACAAGGTTTCACAAAGGGATCTGCTAACAGTAACTTATACACAAAAATTGAGAATGATAAACTATTGATTAGTGTTGTGTATGTTGATGATATCATTTTTGGAAGTAATGAAGAGTCCATGAGTCAAAAATTTGCTTCTTTTATGCAGCAGGAATTTGGAATGTCATTACTTGGGGAACTAACATATTTTCTTGGCTTACAAGTGCAACAAGCAATAGATGACATATTTCTATCACAAGAAAAATATCTCAAGAAAATTCTGAAGAAGTATGGGATGGAAGACTGCAAACCTGTGAGTACTCTAATGGTAACTGGATGTAATCTCAGTTCTCATGATGATTCTCCCATGGTGAATCAACCAGAGTATAGATCCATGATTGGAACTCTGCTTTATCTAACCGAGACAAGACCAGACATTATGCATGCAGTTGGGATTGTTGGACGATTCCAAGCTAATCCAAACGAGTCTCACTTCAGGCTGTAAAAAAAATATTCAAATATCTACAAGGGACTCAAGACTTTGGTCTATGGTATCCAAAGAATGCTGATCTCACCCTTCATGCTTACACAAATGCAGATTGGGATGGAAATGTTGATGATCGAAAAAGCACTAGTGGTGGTGCATTCTATATGGGGCCCCGATTAGTATCTTGGTTCAGCAAGAAACAAAGTTCTATTGCCTTATCTACAGTGGAAGCAGAACATGTGGCTACCGCATCATGTTGCACACAACTTCTTTGGATGATGCAGACATTACAAGATATTCAAATCAAATGTTCACCTCCCATCTCCATTCTATGTGATAATACAATTGCCATTAGTATTTCAAAAAATCCTGTTATGCATTCCAAGACCAAGCACATTCCTATCAAGTATCACTTTCTACGTGAACAATTGCTTGAACAAAAGGTTAAATTGGAGTATGTTACCTCCAAAGAACAAGTTGGAGACATATTTACTAAACCTCTTCCCAGGGAAGCATTCGAATATCTCAGACAGAAGCTGGGAGTTGTCTCTGCCTCTCTTATCAAATCTACTTAATTGTAGAAGATTAAATTCGATACGCTGGTTTCATCAAGGTGAATTGCGTATATACACGAGTTTCTGTGCATAAAACCGCGTATGGTTTTTGCTGACATAAATTCTTTGGATCAGTTTTCAAAACAGTCTGTGGTGTTGTTGGGTAATCTCTGTTGTTGTTCCAGTATTCATCTTATGGTACCTTTCTTTAATATTTATCTCCTTGATGAAGATGCTTTGATGAATTGGTTGTTGAAGGTGTTCAGGATGCACAAGTTCAGGGGAGCGCCTGCCTTGTTGAAAAGGATGCATTGTTGGCATTCTGATTGGTTGCAATGTAATGATCTCCTGGTTGAGATTCTTTGGTCTTGGTTATACAAGGTCATATCTGTTATTTGATGAAAAGGTCATGTTGAGACCTATGATGTAAATTTGTTATATTCAGTCATGTAAGGACTTGTTCAAATTTGTAAACCCACTTGGTTGGGTAGTTGAGTCAAATATGTAATTCCACTTGGTTGGATCATTGATGTAAGTATGAGTCCTTGGTGATAGGAATGGTCATACTTGGTTGAGTTATAAGTCATGTACTTCATTAGAAAATTATGTTTGAAGATTTAGCATGAACTCAGGGGGAGCATGGTCAATACAGTGCACATCAGATCTGCAGAGCTCTTCTTTTTACAAGGAAAGAGAAACCTTAGTTTGGTATTGATCCACCCTTTGCCCTTGATGTCAAAGGGGGAGAGTATCTTGGTATTTGAATAAAATGTTTTTGATTGATGTATCTTTCAGATATCTACAGGTTGTTGTGATCAAACACCAAGATGGTTGCCATCAAGTCCAAATGGGGAGATTGTTGGCATTATGATATAATATGTTGTCCTTGATGACAACCTACTTGATGAAGTTGTCATTGATGGAAACCTACTTGATGAGTTGCCTTAAAGATGTAAAAATGATGTATCTACAGGTCAGTTCAGAAGTGACAGAGAAAGGCATTCCAGTTAGGATCAGAAAAATGATAAATATAATATGTCACAATGTATACGCAGGTTTGATGAAGGCAGCCCGCCTACATACGCTACTTGGTATACATGCAACCCGCGTATACATCCAGAATTAGTATATTCGCAGTTATTATGAAGAGAAGTTGTGTATACACGCGAGTACGAAGAAGCCAAGTCGCGTATGCCTTTTGCGCTCTAAAATTATGATACCAAGGGGCATTACCATGGTATTAGCCCATAGTATTGAGCGTTGTGTCGTCTATTTGATTTCTTCCAAGAATACCATTGGCACTTGTGTGGTTTTGGTTCATGGTATTGGTAAAGGATAAAACTATATAAGGAGAAGAAGATCATAGTGCATGGAGGTGTATGGGTAAGGGCTGTTATTGAATACTTCTCTCTGAAGAATATCTGCATGGGATGAATTCTGTTTTATTGGTAGATTTGACTCTATGATGCACCCTTGGATACAATGATGGATCTGGATCTCTAGACCTGAAATGACTATGTTTTAATCTATTGAAGTGATGATTAGATCTGTGACTTGGCACATGTTTGCTGAAGTATAGTGAAGAAATCTGGGTAAGTCTATAGATCTGAAACATTCTGCAAATTTAATATTTACAGATCTATACGCTTGTTGGTCTCGGTGAAAGCGCGTATATACGCGGCTTTGTTTCAGAAAAATCACGTATGGAAGTCTTGGTTTTCTGAAGCTTTCTCGAGAGGTTATCTGTTTATTGCTGTTGTATTTCTGCTGTTTGTCAATGAAGTCTTCGTGTAGATCTGGGTTGCTTGAATACTGTATATGCTACTAAGTTGAATATGTACAAATCTAATCAATGAGTGAGTAAATATGTTTAATGATAACTGACTGAATAAGGGTTCTGCATTACTTAAAAGATATTTGAGTAAAAGCCTCAGATCTGGTTCTGAGACTGATCATATTCTGTAAATTTAGTATTCTCAGATCTATATGCAGGTTGGTGTGAAAGAAAGCGCGTATACACGCGGGATCAGTAAAGTGAAGTAGCGTATGTATTTTACGATAATGAAATGATCAGGGTTGAGATTGATTCTGCATACTAATTTTGAAATCTTGGTTTATTACTGTGTTTTGGTTACAATGATCTAACTATTCTGATTGAAGTTTGGGTTAAGTTTATTATTGATGGTCTTTATGATAAGTTGTGTTGAAGCTGCGGGATCCAGTGTGAAAATTGATGAAACGTGGTCTGCAGTGGTTTTGAGGGTTGAAGCCTTCAATGTAGAAGTAGAAGCTTCTTGCCAGTAGAAGCTGGTGTTTTGATCAGGGGGTTGAAGCTCCCTTCCAGTAGTGGCTAGTAAATGAGATCAGGGGGTTGGAGCTCCCTTCTAGTAGCAGTTGGAGAACGAGAGAAGGTTGCAACCTTCTGCAGGTAGATACCTGCGTACTGGTATGAGTTTGCATCAGTACAATATTGTAAGCATTTTTCCATATAATGAATATTGAAGACAGAGACGACAACAATGGTGTTTTTCTCCCGAATTGGGTTTCCACCTTAAATCTTGGTGTTCATGTGTGATGATTTACTCTGTTATTACCGCACATATTTACTGCTTAACTATCTGATGCGTAAGTGATAAGCTGGGTTAAAGAATGTTTTTGAAAGTTTATCTAACAATAAATTTATCTCAATATACGCAAGTTCTTGTTACCGTATCCTGGTATATATGCTAGTTGGGCTAATCAAAGTCGTGTATAGAAATCAGTAAGAGAAAAGTAAAAGATTGTGATTATTGAAAATACTGATTCACCCCCCCCCCTCTTAGTATTTTTCCCAACAAATGAAATCTTATAGTAGCGGAAGCATTAGACATAATCAATAAGAGACTATACTTCAATACTTCAACTTCTAGCCTAGGTTTTGTTACAAACCTTTAATCACATTAGTAGCTTAATCAAGATGCCAAAAGACAAGTTTTGTCATATAGCGATCCCTAGAAATAAGTCAAAAGAAAAGAAAAGTATCTAAAAATTTTCAAAAGTCATATGTTAGACTTTCCACTGGGTTTTCATGTGAACCCTATATTTCATACATGAGCTTTACCAACCAAAAACAATTACAACTTGATCAACATGAATAACTTCTACTAGGGTTCGATGTAAACCCTTGATTTTCCATCTACAAATTCTCAAAAATCATTATATAGGTTTTATACTAGGGAATTTAACTACTACAAGGGTTTAGCTACAAAACCCTAGATTTCCCAAATAACATCATCTTTAGAATTTCAAACTCTGACTAGGGCTTGTTTTCAAACCCTAGGACTTATGACCATTAGGTCAACACACATATATAGGAAATCATTATCAAGCATAGGCACATCATATGTCAGACAATATTAATACATTAGACATATACCGACCTAGATGAAGCTAGGTTTTCAACCAAATGAACATATACCCAGGGTTTCATTCCTAGGTCATGAAATATATAACAAGGATTTTGCTTGTAGATCCAACCAAAACCTAGGGTTTCGGTTCATAACAAAGAAAACCCTTATTATACCAAAAATTCAAAGGTTTGGGATTTCTGACAACATAATGTCAACTCTAACAAGTTAGGGTTTCCATGATCTTACCAAAACCCCAAACATGACATCATCAATATATCAAACATACTGTCAATATCTCCATTAATAACGCTAAGTAGGTTTAGGGTTTCACACATTGTTAGCATACCCTTAGGTTATGGTTTTCCAGAGAACCTTTCGAGGGTTCTTTTATACAACCAATCAAAGATATGATGTGGGTAGATTTATCAGATGATGAGTCATCCCAAACATGAATCTTTAAGATTCAAGATAGCTAGACGCATCAATTGTTAGTAATCTAGAATGGATTACCAAAGAGAATGATTATAAAGAGAACAAAGCTTATGATCTAAGACATACCTTTATTTCTTAGCAAACCTTGTAGGAATTTCTTGAAGTGTTCTTCTTGTATTCAACCATGATCTATTACACCTATAATACATACTCTCAAACAAAACAGGTGATACCATTTAATTCCTCAAGTTAGATCTCCTACATAACCACGAAGGATGGAATCCTATTATGTCGAAGATCAATTTAATTATTCTTTCAATCGACAACAAGAATTTCACTTGAAATCCTCGATTACTTGTAAACTCTAGAATATAAGGATGCATGTTATCTAGTTATTACAATCTTTACCCTAGACTAGCTATAAGCAAGAATTATTAGATATATTTCAAATCTAAAACATCATGAACATACGTGCCTTGTAATTACATACCTCTAATTTGATAATTTATTTCACTTGTTGTAATACTTACTCGGTACTTCAGATCCTTATAGAGTCCTTTCTTCAAGCTAGTTCCTTGGACTATCAATTTCCATAGGGCAGACTTCAGATTCTTTATGTGATGCCACAGTTAATTAAGGTGCCTTATACTTTGGTTCTGTATGGGAGATAGACATGTAGCAATAGTGTCCATAGACTCCTAGTATCATCTTCATTATTGTGGAAGGAGTGACACTATTCTTTTAATGATGACACTATAGAATGGTATTATGGATATAGCCCGAGCAATGATTATCCATACTCACAAATCTTTGGTCTTGTGATGACTGAGTTTTCTTCAATGTAATAAACCAAAATTTTTCATTGTTTCAATCTTACACATAGCAATGCTTCAACCCTTACATCAGTGCTTTATCACTGTGTCCGAAATATCTTTTATAACATGACTCTGATTTATACCGAAAAACTTCTTTTCTAGAGTCTAATCCGAACTTGTCTTATTTCTCATATACTGAAATGCATTACTGAACTGTTTGCTATACTTGTCTTATCAATGCTTTTTCCAAGAACTAAGATGATCCGATCTCCTACACAATGATTGACCTTTCTTGTTTTTTGAACTTGCACTGAGCTTGATTACCCATTTTTTGAAAAGACTGAACTATTTCACTAAGATGCCTTTGAATCCTTTTGACTGCAAACAAAACCTTTCACTGAGAATACTCCAAATATACATAAGTGATCTCCAAATTACCTTTGATCATGACCTTAGCTCCGATACCACGTTGAGAAATCGAAGAGGTGGCAGTTAAACGATTTCTCTTATTATGACATTATCTTGTGAAGTTTTCGTTATTATTATCTGTTCTTTCAATTTATCTTTTCTTATCATCAAGAATAATGCCAAGCAATAAATAGAAGAGGACACAAGATATAGGCACACATCCAGGGCAAAACCCCACTCTTTGAGGAAAACCTGGTCAAAATTCTTCCTTCAGTAGATTTAAGATGAGACGACCAAGACCCTTACAAACTATAGAATACCTCCATCAAGTCATCCTTTTACTATGTTAGCACTGAGACATCATTACCATAGAGATCTCATCATTGTCATGGCATCGAGATCTCCTCATTATAACATCACCAAGACTTCATCATTTTCATGGCACCGAGATCTCCTCTCTGTCATGACACTAAGATCTCCTTACTGCAATGACACCGAGTTCTAGTTCTGTGATAGCACCGAGACCCTTATTTTGGAAGCAACGAAACCTTCTTTCTGTGGATATGCTGAGATAGAGATGGCACCGAAACTGCGATATTGTGGTGGCACTGAAACTATTGTGGCATTGAGCCTTAATTTGCATTCATTGGACTGATCCGAAATTGATATACTGTGATTACATCGAGTGTATACCTGTTGAATCCGAACTCATTTCATAGATGATCCATGCTAGTATTTCCATGCAAAGCTAAAAGGTACATAAGGAAGATGGTGGAGGAAAAATTTCCTCACCTCATTCAGTGGAATATTTTGGGGACCAAAAGCCTCCCAAAATGGGGAGGTGTGATCTAGATTGGATCATTATATTGTTTGTCATCCATCTCGATGTTTTTGGAGTGGAAAAAGTGGAGGAATCAACTCACGGGACCGTTTTTAACACCGAGACCCAGGTTGGCAAAACAGAGTCTGAAACCTTCTGGGAGCGTTTTGAGGCATCAAACGACATTTTTTTGGGTGAAAACGTGGCCGCTTTATCACAACACCATTTTGTGTTGTTCTACACATAGAGATCTTACCAATGGTGCAAGAAGCGCGTCAATCAGATTCCGTATCCAAAAGTTATGCAACTCAGAAGTTGACCTTCTTGTTTTCACACCTGTAGTTCGGGAGGATGGCGCATCAACCCCCATTATTCATGGAGAAAGGGCTAGCCACGTGATTATGATGTAAAAGACTCTAGAAGTGTCTATCTTTTAACTCTAGTTAAGAGTTGATGTAGTCAAAATTAACCACTAGTAGGCTATCAGGCTGTGTTATAATCGTTCCAGTAACAAGAAGAGGCATTCCATTCTTTCGGGAGCATTTTGTTCCATAGCTAAGCAAAGATAGCCAGGAGAGATAGGAGGTAGAGCACACAGAGAGGATCTATGCATTGTAGCAGCCCACGAGCCATAAACATTACTTCTTTGTAATTGCAGCGATATTTCTAGACATAGAAAGAGAGCGAAGCGATCTCACCTTCCAACTAGATTTTCTCCCGAAAGGGTTTTCGAGAGAGCATATCTTGTTTCTTATGTGTATGTGTGTGAGCTTATTTTGTCGTTTTCTACTTCTCTCGATAATTTCCATTCACATGCATTCACTAATTACAGTTAAAGTCAAAGTCAAATGTTTTAGGAAATTAATCCAAAATATTAATTTTTGGATTAATTAAAAGTGATTTTTAAGAAAAATTCGCATTTTTCCTCAAAATTAAAGATTCGACAGTGGAGATTAAAAGATGATCAAATTATTTTTGACTATCGAGATTATTTTGACGAGGATCAAGCCAACTAGCTGTTATTTTCCACTTGGAGGGGTTTCTCTATTTAAAGAAGTCATTTTGCTTCAGTTGAATATCTTTGGATGATGTAAACTATTGAACGCTGGTATTGAGTTGTTGTTCTGCTGGGAACATTTTGTATCATAATAGAAAGACTTTGAGATTCAATTCATGGTGTTTTTCTTCCGCTGATCTGTGGTATGTGTTAGCTATGTGTGAATCTATTTTGAGCTAAATATTGATAAATAATTGTTATTTCATTTGTCATTGGATAATAACATTCTATTGGTATTTTCTACCTTAGGTGATTTGATTCACCATATGATCTAACAATTTTCTTGAGAATATAATAGATATTTACAGGTACGCTAGCCCTTGGGATCCAAGTTCACACACTATAGGGAAGAGCTCACTATGTTTGGGCTCTGAGATTTCTTTATTGTATTTGATTTTGTCGAAGGGTTTGGCCAATATTTATTTTTCGAAATACACTCGTCCATTGTTATTTATGAAACGATTTATTTCTCCAAAAAATTTCAAATTTGTAAATGTTGTATATTTGTAAATAATTATTTCTAACCCATTTTTTTTGCAACACTCGAGGTTTTATTATTTTTGGGGTTTTATATATATATATATATATATATATTCGGGGTTTGACATACTTTGATTCAGTTGTGCAGGTGGGATTCAAGTTTCTCAAGAGAATTTAGTTGGGGTTTTGAGGCAAATCTAGGCCTAGGAAGGCAAGATCTAACCTCCAAGCTCAACGTCCTGCCTGAAGAAGAAGCCGTCCAACATTTTGCAGTGATTTGTGGTGAATTTTGGAATTTGCAGAGTTTGGAAACTTTTTTTGAGGCTTTTAAGCCTAGCCGTCCTCCATTTTGGCCTAGCCATGTAGCCTGGTGGGCTCCTAGATGTGAAATTTTTGAAGAGAAAAAATATTTCTGCAATACTTGGTTTATTTCTCCTACTTGTGAGATAAGTTATTTACAATTTCTTCACTAAATCCTGAAATAAACACATTTGCAGATCTTCACTATTGTTAAGAGCATAAGAACAGAAAGGTAATTTACACAAGTAGCACAATAGAAACAACCACATGAACACAGTTATTTTTGACAATTGTCTCTGGAAAAACCCAATGTGGGAAAACCGGTGCAGTAGATGAGGGTTTTATATTTATCTTCAGAAATGGAAAGTACATTTACAAGAGTCTGATGAGCAGAGAAAAAATTTGCAAACACCTCGTTGAATTTTCTGGACCTTCCAGAAAAATTTCGGACCCTCGGGGTGACCTCCTTCACTCTCTGTGTCATCTAGCGTGAGAGCTCTGCGCAGTCCTTCTCTGGAGTGTGTGATTCTGCGTGGAGGGGTTCTTCCTGCTGATCAACTCACCTTTCCCTTCATCCTCTTGACTTTTGTTCCCTGATAAATGACTCCTCCCTCCTCCTTCTGCTTCTGCAACCCTACCTCTACAAACTCACCCACTGAAATCGAATTCTCTTTCTTCAAAATCGATTTCCTTCAGGGACTGAGAGTGTCCTCGGCCTGATTTTCAAATGGCCGTCAAGTCCCTTCTTATAGTCTTTTCGTTGACGAATCAACGGCCAAGATTATATCATTAATCAATGGCTCATATTAAAAGATGACTTGATCTTTGTTTTCTAGAAGATTCACACTCTGCTCTATTAATACCCTTTAATTATTTAATTTCCCTAAGTTTAAACTTAGGGTCTGCATTAAAATAATTAATTATTTTAATAAGGTTATATCCGAGTGGAATTTCCACAAATGATTTGTGGATTCTCTAGATAACTGATGTCCAAGCCTCTCTACTAAAAAAGAGACTTAGAACACTTTCCGATGTTATAGAAATCAACACTCCCTCTTAGCGAGGAAAGTGTTTAAGCAAGGTATCGCTGTACTGTTCTGACTCTACATCATCTGCTACGCTGATGATGTCCTGGCTGCTGCCCCTCATATCTTCGCTGCTGCTTCTTGTCCTGCTACTTTGCCACTGCATCATCCGTACTGCAGCTCCCTCTTCTTCTGAAAACCACCCTTTCCTCTAATGGAAGGGGTTCACGACCATCCCTATCTTCTCTCTTAAGTAAGTGAACTTGATCTTACTTAGAGCCTTTGTGAGGATATCTGCCACCTGTTCTCTTGTAGGAGTGTATCGCAATTGTATTGCTCCCCTCTGGACATAGTCCCTGATAAAGTGACATCGAATGTCAATGTGTTTCAGCCGGTCATGAAACAAAAGATTTTCAGAGAGCTTAATGCAACTCTGATTATCACACATAATCCCGGTCGGTTCTATCTGCTTCTTGAGTAGGTTAAAGAGCAATTTTCAGAGCCATATGGACTCGCACTAAGCTGTGCTTGCTGCCATGTACTCTGCCTCGACTGAGCTCGGTGCTACGAACTTCTGTTTCCTGTTGCACCAGGAGGTCATTCTTGATCCAAGACTGAAACAGTACCCACTAGTACTTTTTCGATCTAATTCATTACCCTTGGTATACTTTAACCCATACTCGACTGTCCCTCTCAAGTATCTGAGAACATGTTTGGTTGCTACCCAGTGAGCCCTCCTTGGTTCCACCATGAATTGATTGAGGGTATTCACTGCATAACAGATGTCTGGTCTTGTATTGACCAGATACATCAATGATCCGATGAGCTGTCTGTACAATGTGGGATCAGCCTCATCACCGTCCGATGTGTCTATCTTCTTCCAGTTAGTAATCATTGGTGTGGCCATGGGTCTACAGTCTTCCATCTGAAATCTCTTCAGGATTTCTATCGTGTATCTTCCTTGTCCTAGGAAGATTTCCCCTTTTTGCTGCTAGACTTCTAATCCAAGAAAATAGTGCATCTACCCCAGGTCCTTCATGTCGAATTCTGTTACCAGATTCCCCTTGTAGTCCTTGATGAGCTTGGATGATTCGGTCAAAAACAGGTCATCCACATAAAGAACAAGAATAAGCGGCTCATCTCCTACTCTCAAGTAGTATAAGTTGGGATCTGCGTCACTCTTGACGAACCCCATCTTCTGCAAGTAGCTATCAATTCGACCATATTGTGCCTTGGGGGCTTGTTTTAAGACATACAAGGCATTCTTAAGTTTGCAAACATGAGTCTTCTGCTCATGTGTCTCAAAGCCCTCTGGCTGCTCTATGTACACTTCCTCCTCTATGACCCCGTTCAAGAACGCAGTCTTGACATCCATTTGGTGAATCTCCCATATTATCTGCGTAGCCAGAGAGATGACGGATCTGATAGAAGTGTATTGCGCTACTGGAGCAAAGGTTTCTTCATAGTTAATGCCTTCCTTCTGGGTATACCCCTTAGCTACAAACCTTGCCTTGAACTTCTCTATGCTGCCATCTGCAACATATTTGATCTTGTAGATCCATCTGGATCCTATAACTGATCTATCTTGAGGTCTAGGGATTCCTTCCCATACATCATTTGTCATGTGGAGCTGTTAGGGTTCCGTGATTTGGCTGATTGGCAAGCCAAATGACAGTGTAACATCAAAGCAAGCTTTGGAGCCCAAAGACCTAGCCTTCCTGGACTCAGAGAGGGCTCTCTCTATATGTGTAAGGGATATCTGTGTGTTTGCTTATTATGTTCTGATTTTAGGCTAGTTATGAAGTAAGTTTTTGATTTTGGTTTTTTAAGTTGTGAGGGATGAAACTGATCAAAGATATAAAATAGATAACAAGATGTTAGATTAACTAGGCTATGGGGTCAAAAGGTCGAGAAAGCTATTAGATGACGATACAAGGTTGTTGAAGGGCCGATTTGAATCAAGGTAGAAAGGATCTTTGGGCAAAATGGAGTAAATGGACATCAAGTTTGTGAACAACAAAGAGTTTCAAGCATCACTGGTTCAATAGATAACATAAACATGGTAGGGCAAACCATTAATCATGCAAAATGTAACTATAAACTAATCAATACATAGAAACAAACATTCAAGCCATGCATAGAAGTATAAGACCCTCTAACTTTGGGAAATGGCTATCAGACTTTGGGGAAAACACTTAAGACGGACAAAACAGCTCAAAACACTATGCCGGAACGCCTAAACATAGTACTTCAAGTTATTGGGCACTTTGAACAACTAGATTTGCATAGTTTTAGGCAAAGGGCTAGATCGAAACTAGGCCTCCTTGGTTCAACAAGATGATAATCTAATCAGTCAAAGAGATAGTTTCATGGATGGGACTATGGGCAGCCATAGGTAAGCAGGGCACACCATACATCCTACTTAACATGCATAGAACTATGAATGAAACTAGCAACAATGTCCTCAAGTTATTAAAGAGCAGTTAAGAATTCTTTAATGTAACTAAGGAAGAAGAAAATATGAAAGCTATGAAGAAACAGGAAATTGAGGTGCCTCCAAGGGCAGGTCTCAAATTTGTTCTCTACTGATCTATAGCAAGCAAGAAACATGTATTCATGAATGAAAACTAGAAGACAACAACATAGAAAGAGACACTATACCATTCTACCAAGTCATGGAATCCATCAACAATCCTTCTTCATTCATCCAAGAACATCCAAGAGTCAATCCAAAAGCATAACACAA
This sequence comes from Pinus albicaulis, assembly GCA_034641835.2. Lineage (NCBI taxonomy): Eukaryota > Viridiplantae > Streptophyta > Pinopsida > Pinales > Pinaceae > Pinus > Pinus albicaulis. The sequence continues at coordinate 362,902,334 of CM076571.1, read as the reverse complement.
GTATTTCCTTCAAAGCTCATATGACCAATATATTGCTTCTCTTCTCAAGTTCAGCCTAGTTTTACAATGAAAGCCTTGGAATATATAGGCTCAAGTGAGGAAAACCTCATGGTTCAACTTGCATCCTCATTGGCCTAATCAAAATATCTAAATTTGTCCTTGAGGCTTTGCAAAGCCCAAGGCACAAAATATCTCATAAAATATCTAAAAAATGCTAAAAAAGGGAATTAAATTGACTTTACATAACTTCTCATGTGCAAAAATAGCTAAACGCACATTTGGAAAAAGCAGATTTTAGAGGTTCAAAAATTACAAAAATATCCAAAATTTATATCAGCAAAAGGTCCCCTGACTTGCCGGGATCATTTGGCAGGCTTCCTGGCGTTGAAACGAGGCTCATGATAGCTCGTTGGAAAGCTCTGAGTGTCTACTTTCCGGGACAACTGAAATTTTCCAGATCTGATACCTGGAAGTCCATCAAATCTGCACCTGTGTGTAAAAAACCAGAAAATTACAGTCTGCCGATAGACCGGGCAGAGTGTGCAAAAAGTGAGCATTTTTCGCCATTTTGAGGGGGCAAAAGATCTCCAAATGACCTGAAAATCACTGAGGATGTGCTCATGAAATTATGGCATCCAATGATACCATTCTCCTCCCTTGACGAATCCTCAAAATGAAATGGCGAATTTATGAGTTTTTGACCAAAAACTCAAAAATGCCAAAAAACCAAAAATTGTCAAAATGTGCCCAAAATTGGTCTGCATGACCCTCAAGGGTCCTTGGCAACATGCTCCGAAACTGAAGCCAAAATGTCAAGTGCTGATGTGCCCTCTTTCTCTTTCCGTGCCGGGCACTTCCCCTTTGCTTCCTTCAGTTTCTCTTGAGTGGCCTTTAGCTTGCGCCGGGCAAACTGATTTAGCTTTTGATAGTGTTGTGTCAACTTCCTTTGCAGCTCCAAGTCTCTGTTTGCCTTCTCAAGCTTCATCTCCAAATGTTTATTGGCTCTTTCTAGCCATGCCTCCTTATTGCTTTCAATTTCTTGCTCAAGTAGTGCAGTGAGGGGAGCGGATTGAAGATGGGCTTGTTCTTCTTCCTTTTGCTTTTCAATGGCTCTTTTAAGCCCTATGGTTCTAGGCCTTTTCCGCCTAGGCTGGTCTTCTTCTTCACTCTCATCAAAATCACCTATGAGCTCCTCTATTGTTGCTTGTGCTTTGGCAGCCTCCTTCTTGTATTTAATTGCTCGTGTCTCATAAACAGCCATATGGACACTCATTTGTCTATTTTGGATCTCCAAGAAATGATTGAAGTTCTTTGCCCGATGAAGGTCATTCTCCAATGCTTCAATTTGGCCCCCTCGATGGATTAGAAGGTTTTCCAGGATGCGGGCTTCATTATCGCTGTCATCACTTTGGATTGGGATGATAGCCAATGCACCTCCATGTTCTTGACTTTCTCCTATCTTGCCTTTCCCTTTGCCCTTGAAGGCTAATTTTGCACTCTTCCTTCTTGGCAAGCTAATGAGAGGTTTCTTGGGCGACTTTCTTTTGCTCCGGATAGTTCTTGTTACTTTTGGAGTGATCACCTTGAGCATTTGCTTCTTTGCTGTCTTGGACTTAGTCTTCTCGGGAGAGGAAGGCATGATTGCTTTGCCCTTGTCACTTTGTTTGTCATCTTCCGGAAAAAACCTTTCCTCTTGAAGCTGCGGTGCAACTGGAGGAGGCTGTAGTGTATCATGAGAGGACTGCTGTATGTCATATGGAGACTGCTGCTGCTCACCTTCATCATGCTGCTCAAACTGCTGCTCCTAACCATCAAAATCAAGCTGCTGCTGTGATTCAACTCCATGCTCACTTAGTGGCTCAAGCTGCTGCTCACCTCCATCACTATCAAGCTGCTGTTCTTCATCACTTTCTTCATGCTTGTCCTCCTCTTTTTCTACCTGTTCATGCCCCTCCTCTTCTTGCTGTCCTGACTGTTCTGTGGTGATCCTGAGCCTTCTAGGAGTAGGCCTGCTAGAGGAAGGTAGAGGGCGATGAATATGCAGGGTGGGAGATGTATGGACCGGAGGGACAGTGGAGAAATCCGGGTGACTGATAAAAACATCCCAAGAAACCCCCTTCTTCTCCAGCTAATGAAGAATGATGATTTTAATCAGAGAATGATGGAAAAGAGAAGCTATTTGCTGAGATGGAGGCTTCTTTTGGACTAAGGATGCCATTTTCCCAATGCTCTTGCACAAAAAGTAAGGGAGATTGAGCTGCCTAGTTCTAGTGAAATGCATCAATATTCGGACATGATAGGCATAAGCTGGGGTAAATCTCCCTTCACAAGTAAAATACTTCATTATGATCTTCATAAGAGGAGCATAGCTGGCAAGAAGATGAGAGAAAGGAAAAATAGCAGTGCATGTTTCTCTGTGCTCGGGCTTGATGAAAGGCTTGTAGTTATCCAAGTCTAGATAGGCCTGCTTGAACCATTTCTCGCCAAGATATGGGATTTTGGTGGCTTTGGATATCGACCTCGGGGAAAACTTGAAATCAAGGCCTGCTACTTGGAAATGTTTGCTTTGGAACCTCAAGGCGCATAGGTGTGTCAAGGGCGAGAAACTTTTGACCTCCTGTACTCTCTGGCAGAAATCCAAACAACCTACCTCATGAAAATTGAAGAGGATGGATGGATGTGCATTGACCTCCTCAGTAGAGATTGGCTCATATCTCTTGTGTAAAACACTTCTGCTGTCTTGCCTGGGCGGCATTTTGGGCTAAATATGCTCTTGAAGCACCAAACTGCCTCACTGTCTTTTAAAATGCCTTCTTTAAGCTAAACTCTGTCAACCCACTGTTTTGATAAGGAAACAATGTCCTTGGATGCTTGTGCAAAATGTTCTCTTTCAATATAAAACCTCTGCTCCTTTAAAATGTGGTCTTCCCAACCTTTGATATGTATTTCAGCCAACAAACCTTTAAGAAGAAAGAAACACAGTGAAAGGAAGATACACAGTCAATTGAATTTGCTGTGTATAGTGACAAGGTCACCCTACTCTGTGATGTTTGGAGGTCAACAACCTATTTTTGCATCTTTGACCAAGGCAAACTTCTCAACTTCACAATCTTGCCCTTGTCTAGTATGCAAATCAACCAATCAAAGCTCACACTATATATACAGTCACCTTTAGTGCAGACACCCAGTCAATTGCACTGTTTATAGAAGAAATGTGACAGATCTTTAAAATGCTTCAAAAGTTTCAACAAAAGGCCGTAGGAGTTTTATCTTTCAAACAATCAAGGCTCCCTTTTCAATATAGAACCCCTGTCCTTCTAGAAAAATGCCTTTGCACCCTCTGAATATCAACTTTACAAATGAGCTTGAAGAACAAACAAGATAATTAAGTAGTATACACAGTCAACAACTATCTTTTTCTGTGGTTGGTAGGGGTAACCTGCCCTTTGATGCTTTGAAGATATAAGATATCCTTGTTCTTTGAAGAGGAAGGTGAAAACACAGTTTTTAGTTCAAGACCCTTTTCCTTGTAGACACTTTATCAGCATATCCAACACTCTACCACAATTTTAAATAACGGATATCGACACAGCAAAAAAGAACTGTTTACATATATGGTGGCAGAGTTTAAAAATGTTTTTGGTACTGTGGTATCAAAAATTTGTAGCAGTTCAATGTCGAGAAGCTCCTCTTTGATCAAAACACTAACCCCTCGTATGCAGCTCAACAAATATATAATGATATATAAACTCAGTCAAATTCAACAAGTGATAATGCACTGTCCAAGGTTCTCTGTTTCAATCAGGGACAGAGTTTAATTGGTTTTTGATTTGGTTAAAATAGGACTCTGCAGCATGAGACCATATAAACCCTTTCAACAAAAATTCTGCACTACTTAACTCCTTCAGTCTTTGCACCCATTCGATTCATACACCCTCAAACTGTACATATCAGCCCTTTTATAGTTTGAAAACACAAAGTTTATGGCAGACAGAAATCGACTTATTTCACCACGATCTTTGTATGTGATGACTAGCCCTTCACCATTTCAACAGTTTTGAAAAACTCAAAGGCGGTTTCATAAATACCTCTACAAGTCGTGGGCAACCTTTTGAATGGCTTGAGCAACCTTGAGGAGCGATTTGGAGGCGTGATGGAGGCTGAAATTATGTGCGGCACTCTCAGGAAGAAGAACGCTGCGCAGGTTCTTAGTTGTCGGGTCGATGTCGGGCGCCTGTGACCCGTGGCTACGAGAGTGCCGCACGCCTTTGTTGCGCAGTGTTAAATTTACGCCCAGGAGCGCCGCGCGCTTCTACAGTAGTGCCGCGCGGCACAAAAACTATCAAAACCTTGCAAAGTGATTTGAAACTTCGTTTTACTGCTTGAACACTGCAAATGGAGGTTCGATCTTGCTTGGAGAAATTGCAAATGGGTTTGCCACGGCTCTTATGTCTTTTGAAATGCAAACAAAATGAAACCCTTCGTTTTAGTCTTGTGAGGGTGTTTAAAGGTTTTGTCCTTTGAAACAATGTCCTGGCTTGCCTTTTGAAACCCGAATGTTTTTGACTATTGGCAAAGAACGTGCATGTGTTCAAAAGAACTTAAATATGTATTGACCTCTTTACTTCATAATATATTCAAAAGGCTACCCTTTGCTCACTGTGCCTTCACTTTTGAAAGGTATTTAATCTGCTTGCTTTAGGGGCTCAAAACCATCTTGTGCCTATCGCTGCCTAAAAGATATTCTCTTATCCAAAATGTGACAGCAGAGTGTTTTGGCTTGTTTCAAAGGGAAAATGCCTACCTTTGTGACAGTGGCATGCATACTTTGCTCTTAATGAGTTCTAGGACTTGAAAAATGTGCCAAGGTCTTTCTTGCATCTTATGAACCTGTATATTTATTTGCAGTGCCCTTTGCTGAAGAAGAAACTGAACTGTCACCTCAATATCTTTTATACTTCTGATTCTTGAATGGCATACTTGTCTTTGTCATTTGAAAAGAGGACACTTTCTTCCTTTTGCAATATAAACTAGCACTTTTGCTCTAGGTGTTATGATATAATCTTGTTTGCAGTGTAAATCTAATCAGATGGCAGGTGTTGCTTGGCTGTAGATGCAAAAGATGCAGTTGCTTTCATGTTGAAATGATGACATGCCTGATTAGCCTTGCATACTGTTCCAGGGTTTTAAAACTCAGGCCATAACCTGTTTATATCTTTGTGTTGAGGAGACAAGTATATGAGATGTGGAATGGCTGCTAGAATGATTCGTAGATACCAAGGTTTTTATTAGCCATTTTCCTCCTAATGGAGCTCTAACAGCTAGAGAAACAACCCATGCTGTTCCAGAAGTCACTAACCCTGCTGCATCTGAAGAAGTCACTTGTTTTTGTGGTGGAGTGTGGATTGCAACACCGAGACTTGCACTGGCTCTTTGAATGACATCAAGATGGTTTATTTCTGGGGCTGTATACTACTTGCATCATTTTCCTCTATGTATATCTAGAAACCATAGACTATATTCCACAACCCAACAGAAACATAAGAGTACATAGAGGTCCTTTTCACTGAAGTGTCTTCTTGCTCAGCACTGATTTGAGCCATTCATACTAGCACCCCTGCAGAGATGTTTTGTTAAAATAGCTTTGATCAATGGAGTCTCTTCTTGTAGTGTCATGATGATAATGCCTGAAACTTCAATTGATGTTCTTTCTTTGGATATAAGACCTAAAAACTCTGCTTTTGATCATCACTTTCCCTTAGAAACTTTTAGTTACTGTTTCACTTGTTTATTAAAAACAAATCTGTCTTACAGTCAGTTTTGCATTTCTTCAAGTCAACATCGGCCATCGCCCTCTACTTGTAGATGAAGGAGGCGCTTTAACCCTCTGCTTATAGATGAAGGAGGTTCTTGGCCATGACAAATTACAAGTCTGTTTGACAGTGTTGTCTTTCTTCTACTGTGTTATCATGCTGAATGAAGTTGCAAGATCTTGATGAGTAACTCTTTGTCCTGCAATTACGTCTTAGGCTTATGTTCACATTGAGAAGCAGCTGTCTTCTCATGTGGAGCCAAGAATTTTCTTCTAAGAATCTGACATGTTTCCTGCGCTTTGTAAAATCCATAAACAGTGTAAAACACCTAAAATCAGCTTGAGACTGAGGTTTATGCATTGCTGAGACTTAGGGCGTGTAAGTGGCGCGACTTAGAGCTGTGACTAACTTCATTAGCAGAGTGGGAGGTCTGTTATGATTGGTCTGTAGTAGATGGAGGTTTTTGGCCCTTTGATGGTTACCAAGGGTAAAATGCCTTAAAGCGCCACTTCCTAACTTAGGGGAGGTTTTTTGAATAGACTTGGGTTGTCCTTTTAGAGCTGACAGACAGACTTAGTATGGCTGAGGTTAGGTAGGATTTGATAATGGGATATCAACTTGTCATGGGCGAACTGAAATGTAAGGAGAGCAAAAAAGTTTTATGGGTGTTTTCCGAGCTGGCAAATTTGACAAATTTTAAGATCAGCTGTTGGAAAACTAGGCTGTTGAACTAGTCATCACTAACAGGTAAAAAATACTGATGACTAACAGGAGCTATATTCCTCCACCATGGCATCCACCCATACCTGATGCTGAGCTGCTTCCCGAAAGGTAGATGGTTCCCCAACCTGAGCTACCAGTGCCTGATATTTGTCGGGTTGTTTCCTTATCCTCTTTCCTTCTCTAGGGGCTCCAACAAATTCTTCTGCATCCCTAAGAATTTGTTGGAGTTCTCTGCTTGGTCTCCCATCAGTTGTGAGCGATCTCACCTGTTCTTCCTCCTGTTCTTTGACGGAGGAGCTTCCCTCAGAATTATTGTGCCTTGGAGAGGCACTTGACCTCTCCTCTATAGGTCTTTGAGGCTATACCAGTGGATCTTCCTCAATTTGCGTATCTGTGGCCATCTCTCGAGATTTCCTGAAGGCTCTCTCCTCCAGGAATTTTACATCCCTTCTTACCACGACTTTCCTGCTCTCTGGAATATAGATGCGATATGCCTTTGCATTCTCGCTATAGCCCATCGGGAAACCCTTCTCTGCTGTTTGATCCAACTTCTTTCTCTTTTCATTTGGAACGTGGCAGTACACTATGCTACTGAATATCCTGATGTGGCTCACTTCTTGCTTGCTGCCTGTGAACACACTCTCGGGAGTTACCTTCCTTAAAGCTCTATTGGGAACTCTGTTCTGAATATATACTGTTGTGTTGTAGGCCTCTGCCCATAAGAATTTGGGCATATCTTGGTCGTACAACATCGCCCTTGCAACTTCTATTATGGTCCGATTCTTCCGTTCTGCAACTCCATTTTTCTCTGGATTGTATGGAGCTGTCCATTCTCTCTTAATGCCTTCCTGTGCATAGAAATTTGTGAAGTCTTTATCGATATATTCTCCACCGTTATTTGATTGCAACTTCTTGATCTTTTTTCCTGTAGAGTTCTCCACCAATGCTTTGAAATATTTGAACCGATCAAAGACTTCATCTTTGGTTTTTAAAAAATAGATCCAAGTTTTCTTGGAATGATCATCAATGAAGGTAGCAAAATACTTTGCCCCACTGAGAGTAGTTGTGGACATTGGACCACAAATGTCAGAGTGTATTAACTCTAATACACTTTTGGCTCTGCTGCTGCTTCTTGGAAATGCTGCCTTAGCGTACTTCCCTAGTACACATCCCCTGCAAACTTGGTCTTTCTTCGTGCTGAATTCAGGAGTCCCTATGACAGTGTTTTTGAGAATCCCCAAGGCTCCATGATGTAGATGCCCCATCCTTTTGTGCCATAATTCATTCAGATCTCTGTCGTTTGTACTGCCGATCAGCGCCACCGAAGATTCAAGTTGGAGCTTGTACAACTTGTGACTCCCTACTTCGATTTATGCCTTTTTTCTCCAGTTAGGGTGTTTGACATACACCTTATCTCGAATAAAGTATACGTCATAGCCCTTGTTCTAAAGTTGAGAGTCTAAGAATAAATTCATCCCCAACCCTTGTACATGCAAAACATTTGTGGCTCGAATCTTGTTGCCATTCTCGGTCTGAGATGTTACAGTACCTTTCCCGATGGGGGTACATTTTGCCTTATTTCCCATAGTTATCTGGAAATTCATTTGTTCTTCTTGGTAGCTTGAAAAACATTCTCGAACCCCCATCATATGAGCAGATGCTCCACTGTCAATATACCAAAGACTTGGAGGAGCTGTGCTTGACACACAGGTAAGATCCTCCTCTAGTCTGCATGCGAGCACCTTCATGTCGTGTTCTCTCTGCTTTTCTCCGTGCTCTGGAGGACTGCGTGAACCCTTTCGCATGATGGAACTTTGGTCCATGGAAGATCCTCCCTTTCTGTTTTTAGCCCTTTGCTCTGATACCATGCAAAATTTTTTAAGAGAAAAAATATTTCTGCAATATTTCTGCAATACTTGGTTTATTTCTCCTACTTATGAGATAAGTTATTTGCGAATGCTTCAGTAAATTCTGAAATAAACACATTTGTAGATCTTCACTATTGTTAAGAGCATAAGAACAGAAAGATAATTTACACAAGTAACACAATAGAAATAACCACATGAACACAGTTATTTTGGAAAATTGTCCCCGAAAAAACCCAATGTGGGAAAACTGGTGCAACAGATGAGGGTTTTATATTTATCTTCAGAAATGGAAAGTACAGTTACAAGAGCCTGATGAGCAGAGAAGAAATTTGCAAACACCTGGCTGAATTTTCTGGACCTTCCAGAAAAATTTCGGACCCTCGGGGTGACCTCCTTCACCCTTTGCGTCATCCAGTGCGAGAGCTCTGCGCAGTCCCTCTTTGGACTGCGTGATTCTGCGTGGAGGGGTTCTTGTTGCTGATTAGCTCACCCTTCTCTTCATCCTCCTGACTTCTGCTTCCCGATAATTGACTCCTCCTTCCTCCTTCTGCTTACCGATAACTGACTCCTCCCTCCTCCTTCTGCTTTTGCAACCGTGCCTCTACAAACTCACCCACTAAAATTGAATTCTCTTGCTTCAAAATCGATTTCCTTCGGGTACTGAGAGTGTCCCCGGCCTGATTTCCGAATGGCCCTCAAGTCCTTTCTTATGGTCTTTTCGCTGACGAATCAATGGCCAAGATTATATCGTTAATCAATGGCTGAGATTAAAAAATGACTTGATATTCGTTTTCTAGAAGATTCACACTGTGCTCTATTAATACCCTTTAATTATTTAATTTCCCTAAGTTTAAACTTAGGCTTTGCATTAAAATAATTAATTATTTTAATAAGGTCATATCCGAGTGGAATTTCCACAAACGATTTCTGGGTTCTCTGGATAACTGATGTCCAAGCCTCTCTACCAAAAATGAGACTTAGAGCACTTTCCAATGTTATAGAAATCAACACTAGGGCCCTCGACTCTCTCTTTTCTCTTGGTTGCAACCTTTTTAGGGCTGGCTGTGGCCTCTTTAGGCCCTCAACCCCCCTCTAGAGGAGTTTTCTAGCCCTCAAAGGGCCTCGACCCTCCTCCTTGCCCCTTGTTGTGGCCTAAAAAAGGTCTTCCTCCCTCTCGACCTCCCTTCCTCCCCTAGCTACAACCCCTAAGGGGATTTCTCCCTAGCCACTAGCCCTTCTAGGTCCTTTCCTAGCCCTGCGTCAGCTTCTAAGGGCTTGACGTCAACTCTTGTGGGATTTTGTCTCCTGTTTCTCTCCTTTTCCAGCTTCATTTGTCCTCTCGTTGCCTTTCTTTAGCCTCTTGCCTTGTCTTGTGCCTCCTCTAGCCCTAGTCTTCGGGTTTCTTAACCTTTTAGACCTTACCCTAGCCTTGTATTCAGTCATCTCTGATTTTTGTATTGTTTGAGTAGGCTAACATTTTCATTTTGCAGGAATATTATAGCTAACTTGGTGGTTGCAAGTTCTCATGCTCATTGAAAGTCAAACTAGCCATCAACAAGGCCTTAAGGCCTCTTGGTTTGCTCTCTGACCCTATAATTTCATTACTTTCCTCAGTTCAATTTTTGAAGTTTTTTATGACAACAGTATATTTAAGAGCCTAACACATTTTTAAATAAGCCGAAATTCATCAATAAGTCACCTAGTGCATTAAGAAGTAAGCCTAAGTTAATTTGAGTGCATATAAGTGGTTTTCTAGGAGATTGTTTTGGTTTATTTCAGATCTGATATGTTTGCTACAACCACATAAAAACATGTACAACTGTGATTAAATTTGATAACAGTGGCATAATAACTCATTGGTAATCTTATTTCTATGAAAAATCTACTGCAGTATCATGGTTTATTTCTCCTACTTGATTTAAATTATTACAAGTTATTTTCAGAATTTAGATTCAGAAAATACTAAAATAAACACAACGATAGTCTACACATGTACTAGATGATTTACTGAATAATACGCTCATCCAACAAAGTGACACACGGATTTTTGGACACAAGTACTTGGAAATCCCAAAGCGGGAAAACCGGTGCAACAAATATGAGGGTTTATTTTATTAAGTAAATTCTGAGTACAGTAAATCTGGGTTCCAGATCTAGAAATCTCGAAAGAGAAGAAAAGAAATCAAATCTGCAGCTAACCTGTAGATCTAGGACCAAATATCTAACTGTCCACACACTCAAATGAGATTTACAAGACTCAACCCGAATTTGGCCCTATAAACCCCAGCGCTGCCCCTGAAGCCCCAACGTCAACCATGCTAGCCTCAGAATGCCACTACGCTGCCCAGAGAGAGACTGCGTAATCCCTGAGAGGGTGACACAGGCCTTATGCTGGCCCTGGAGACCCTCTGTGTAATTTCTGAAGCCCTCTGGAGCCTCTGTGCTGTCTTGCGTAGCACCTGCGTAGCGACTGTGCAACACCTGCATAGCTGCTGCGCTGCTTCTCCGCGCTGTCCTTGTTGTTGCTCCTTTGCCTCTTATTGACTCTTGGCTCTGGGATCAGATCATCCCGTTAGCCAATACTACCCCTCGCTGCAGAAAATTCCTGCAGAAATTCTTAGCAAACCTCGCCCTAGAATTCCAGATCTATTTCTCAGCTCTGCAGCTGTGTGTGTGTCTTCAACTGACCCTCAAGCCTTTCTCTTATACTTTTTCGTTGAACCCTTTAACGACCGAGTTTAAAACATTCATCAACGACTGAGATTAAAAGACTGCTTGATCCTTGTCTTCTAGAACATTTTAGCACACGTGTTAATTAATTCACTTTAATTATTTAATTTTGCTAAGTTTAGACTTAGGAAATCCATTAAAATAGTTAATTATTTGAATAGCTTGAACACCAACTGAAATTTCTCAAAACACTTTCTGGGTTTTGGAGTTCAAGTGTTTCCTAGCCCCTCCACAAAATTTCAGGGCTAGAGCATACCCGATGCAACACCAACCATACAAAATCTCAACACCCCCTCTTAGGACGAAGTGTGCTCTAGCAATGCATCCACACTATGCACTACAAGATCTAGAAGTTGGATTCTGTGTCGCTGATGCTTGGCTTGTTGCCCTCCATCCACTGCACTTCTGCTTTCTGTACTGTTGCCCATGTCACGACTCACTGCTACTGACACTGCTACATTTGTACTGTAGCTCCCTCTCAAATTGCTGCATCATGCTGCCCATAGCACTGCCACTGCTAATTGCTACACTGCAACTCATTTGCCGAGAAGTAAGCAAATGAAGGACCCCTGCCCAATTGTTTGAAAGATAAGTCATGCTGCCTTCCATCACTGAAGCTCCATGAATGCTGATTTACGCTGTCCTCCCAGAGGCACTGTTATGCTGCAACACTGCACTGCGTGAACACAACCTCTCTGCATTGCTGAAGTCCCATCAGTCCCTCTGCGCTGCTGCCTCCACCCAACTGCTGCCTCTGCATTACGCTGCTCCCTCTTCAGCTCTCCCTTCCGCTTCATTGTGACCTTCTGCAACCATCTCTCGACTCATCCCGCTATCGTCTTAAGGCTCTCGTAGCTCGTATGTGATCTAAGAGTAGGGCTGACTCAAGGATCCCGCCATCATCTGTAGATGCTCTACAGATCCATGTCACCCCACCTCTTCTCTCGAGGTGCATGAGCACTCATGGCTGCATCATCATCAGAGCCATCATCCTTTGCTGCTGCAGCCTTGGAATCAGAGGATCCTTTTTCCTTCTTCTTAGGACAAGTGCTGGTGAAGTGTCCAAGATCGCCACAATTAAAGCACTGGACCTTGGAAAGGTCCTTCTTCTTCTTCCCTTGCTGCTTCCTTTCCTTTGATGCAAGGGCTATGTTGTTATGATAACCCTCATCTTGCAAGGTTCAGCAAAAAGATAACTTGAGGTAAGCAAAGAAATAACCTTGGGAAGTGTAAGTGGACCAAATAGATATGAGGGAAGTATGCAAACCCTCCCCTCATAGAGAAAATGCGGACAAAGGAGTCAATGGCGCGTTACAGCAAAGCAAAGAGGTTGTGGACCATACATGGGACAACCTGAGTAGCGCCGCCACGTGGAGGGATTCCGGGGGTACCAAGGAATGTATAAGGAGGGCGGAGCTATACCCCCTGGAACTCATGATGTCACAGGTTGGTGGGGCAGGTTTTGACCGTTTTGTGGGGTGGTGGTGCATCGCGAGGAGACTTCACATGTCCCCGCCGGAACTCTTTAGTGGGCCCCTTGAGACTAACAGGTGGCGCGCGTAAAAGCAAAGGTAAGGTAAGTCAGGAAAGTCGGTACATGACCAGTACCGGTATTAACCCAGCTCGTGGCTTACACCTACCCGACTCCTGGTGGCCAACAACCAAATGCCATGTGCCTCAGTGTCGATGTGCTTATGATTTCAGCCCTCCAAGTTGTTACCCAAGCCTTGTTTTTCATAAATCTATCGCCTGTTTAACCCTGTCTGATGCCCATTTTTGGTAAAATACTTGTTTTTACAAACTCGACGAGCAGTTTGGCTTGGATTAGAGCACCAGGTCGCTTTCAACCCCCGCGTCACTTTCCCTCTTGGGTTTTCCTCATTGGTTACAGGTATTTAGTCATTCTCGCATCTTACAGTTTTCCTTCCGCTTTACTTTTCAAAATGGTCATCGGGAGAGTCAAGTCTAGAAATTCTGAACCAAAAACCCCTCAAGCCCGCGAAGTTAGGGCCGTCCCTGGACCTGAGCCTCTCATTGACACACAGGCTCGTATCTACGACCCGCTGTACCCTTTCAGTGTCTCTCGTGTCAGACCCGATCTGTTAGAAAACCATGTGAAAGGCCAAGACCGGTTTAGAGTCGTTCGGTTTGGCCTGTATTACCAAATTGCTCCACCCACTTTTCCAGTCATTGCGTTCATATGTTGGCTTCGAGACACCTATGATGAGCGCAGGGATGTATTTCTTTCGGCTTAGGGAAATAAGGTTTTTCGTATATCCCCTGAGCTCATTAAAGAAGCCCTCTGTTTCCCACACAGCCAGGAGTATGTCGAGTTCACAGAGTTGTCCCTGTCTCGTCAGTTTTCCAAATTACCCTGGAAACAATAGAGTGAATCCCTCTCTTCCATCTCAGACTCTTGTCTCACGTCTATCCCGTCTTCGGATATGGTGCCCTTGACCGCATTCACAGACAATCTCCAGCCTATTCTCGTTTTCATCTCAGGGTTGCTAGGTCTCAGAGAGGTTGAGATGGTGTCGAAAGAATGCATATCCCTCCTTTGGCTCATGTCCTAGCCAGGTGTCATTTTGGATATCCCCACTTTCTTGGCCTCGGCCATTCAAACCCAGTGTCAAGAACTACCCTCTTCGGGGGCTTTCCGTTTTTGTTCACTTGTGTTTTACCTCTTTCTGTTTGAGCACGTTGAAAAGTTCGAAGCTTTGGGCCTCGAAAAACTCTCAAGAATGAACAACCAACCAAGAATTGTCTTTGAGTGGAACATCTCAGGACGTTAGAAGCCTAACGGGAGGGGTTACTCAAGGTTCTTGAACAAGTTCATGACCATTGCCTACACCATACTTCACGACAACCCCTCGCCCAGGATTTTTCTCGAGCAGAAGAATTGGCTGCAGTTTGGTGATGAGGAAAGCAAGGGGGACTGGTACTTGTTTGATGACTACACTGAGATCAGAGTCTATGGTGTAGATGTACCCCCTTACCACCTGCCGTTGTTCCCTGCTATGCGGGTTTTCGCCCTTGAATATATACGTCAAAGCTTGAAAGAGGACCAGTTGCACTTCTCCCCGCGAAGAAAGGCTACATCCTCAAGCTCCCTACCACCATCGGCCCTTTTACCGTAAACTCAAGACACGCCCTCTCCACAGTGGAGACGCTGCTTCAAGGGATGGATTTAGTGCTAGGGAAAGTTTGGCCCTATGACCCAAAAGGAATCCTCTCTAATAGGAAAAGGAAGATTAGGTCCACTGCATATGTGCATGAGTTTAGGCCCTTCATTGAATGGAGAGCTAACCTTGACACATGGCCTTTGGCTTCGCAGATGGAGGTCGAATCTTTGGCTGCAGAAGGAAGGGGCGACACCGCTTCAGCGGGTAAAGGAAGGAAAGGGTAGACTGACGAGGCCGATTTTTTAGAGGAACCAGAAGGTTTGGATACAGGAGAGGGATCCCATCCCTCCAAGAAACATAGAATTGACGATGTGGAGATTACCTGGGATGAGCTGCCGCAAGAGGAACTGATCCGATACTGGGAGTTGGACAAGAGCAAGGCCAGTTTCAGAGTAAATTATGATGGCGCTTCCTCTTCGGAACCCTCTGGGATATCACAGGCCGTTTTAGTAAATAGAGCCGAAGTAAGGGAAGAAATTGGAAACACAAACCAGACAGTAAGGGAAAAACTCCTAGTAGAATTGGCCGGGTTCGTGGATAAATATCATACCCGGCTCACCTTAGAGCTGGATATGGATAAGGAACAGTTGATAATAGCTATCACAGAGGCAGTGCTAGACCCTACAGCTGATGGAATCAGCTATCGAGCTTTGGAGGTTGCTGTGAATCTAGCAAAGGTCCCTTTAATGACAAACTTGGCCTTCACCAATGCATTGGGGATATGCTGAGGGACGAGGTTGTGAAGCTTGCGCTGGGACTGAGGAAGCTGGAATACAAATACAAAGAGGTATTAGAGAATCAGAAGAAAGAAAGGGCTAGTGCCAGGGGCATCAACAACAACCTGCACAATCTCAGAAGGATAATGATTGAAAAAGGAAGCGACAAAGAAGGAATTTGGAAGAAGATCATCCTGTATTTAGAGGTCGAGAACTCAGAGTTGAGGAGGAGACTCAACATCCCCCCCGGGGAATATATACAACCTGAGGAATTAATCTAGGCGGAAAGATAGAAATCAGCCCTCACTGATACCATTGCTCGGGAAAGGGACGAGAATGCGAAAACGGCCGCAGAAATGGTTGCCCTCTGGCATAGATTGGCTGAATTGCAAGGGAAATGGGACACACACGTTTGTGTGACTCTAACCTCCAATACACCAAGTGCCACTCCAGCACAGTTGACCAAAGCTCTTTCGGACCTACAGGTCTCAGAAAAGCAAGCCCATACAGTAGAGTAGAAAGTTCAGGAGTTGGTAGCTAGGTTGGAACAAAATGACAAGGTAATAGCGGCCCTGCAAGAAGAGGTAGAAGGAGCGAAAAGGGAGAAGCTGCAGCAGGAAAAGGTCATCAAGGATTTGAACAATTGGATGAAAGGGAACGCAACCCTTTTGGAAGCTAGGCGCCTCATCTGGACTGACATTATATCGGAGGTAAGGAAACGTTGGAAGTATATTATGTTAATGGATGATAAGAAGATTGCTGTCCGATTGTTCAAAGGGAAGTTGTAGGAAGGACAAGCAGAAGCCGAGGCAAAGGTGGTCATGGCCAAGAAGTATATCACTTACCTAAATGGATTGGACTTTGAAGAGTTGGCTGTCCAAGGGATTGAAGACCGTTTCAGGGGAGTGATGGAAATCAGAAGGGTAATTGAGAAAGAGACCGCGCGTGTAAATGCATTGAGTGGTTTGGAACAGGTTGCCAAGGGAGTGGAGAAGTTTGAGCAAGAATGGGATGAGCTGGTGAAAGCAAGTCTCCCATCATGCTGGGAGCCTGTAATGGCCGCGTTTTCAGGTCTAACTGATTACGAAGAGAAGTTGACAGTTGTTATGAATCAGACCAATCTTCCCTATGAGAAAACCACTTGCCTGAAAGTTGAAACCATAATTGTTGCCCTGGGCAAGGAGATTTCCCTTCTCTGTTAGATCAAACAGTGCTTAGCCGTCCACGTGGATTACTCATAATTGACTGATATACAGGCCTTAGTGGAGATTTTTGCCACTATGCCCTCACCAGGGGTGACCATATGGCAGAAATGCAGCGAGTATGTAAATGTACCAGTCGCCACACCATCCCTCCAGTCCCCGCCTCCTCAAAAACATAAAGATGGCTCGTCCGCGTTATCGATGCTTCCAAATCAGCCGGCAGCAGCTACGCCCCGTCTCTCCAAAAAATGATGCTCATGATCCGGCCCTAGTGGCCTTTTTACTTGTTATTTTTACTTTGTAATATCAGGTGAAATCTTCATTTCACCCTATGCATTTTATTTTCCATTTAAGTTGTTTAGTTTTTGGTTGGCGCTTTCGTTAAGGCCACTACAAAAATGATGAGAGGCGTCTTTCCTCATCATCAATTTTGATTTTGATAGAGACAAGCAACATAAAAGATATTTATGTAAACAAATATTGGTCTAAAAATATATTTTGGAAACAGTCAGCAGGGATTATAAAAGAAAGAACCTGAGTTTATGCAGGGGTTCCAGATTTTCCAGAACAGAGACTGTTAGTTGTAAGCGCTCTTTTTTGTAAAGTTTTTAAGGCTTTCTAGTGGTTTATGTTGAAGAATCCTGTTGGGATATCAAAGTGTATTATTCTGTTGTGAGATGGATTCCTAGTTAGATCAGTCACAGTTTTGTATTCCCTTTGTTATACTCTAATACAAATGTTTTTTCGGCATTTCATCACTCTCTTTATATTATAAGCTATCGGAATGCGAGTGCTTGATTAAGTAGATGTGAATTTATCTGTCAAAAGATACTCATGTCTATTGGTCTATGGCGCTTTAAATATGGCTCGAAGCTTTGATATTATGTTCATATGTTACATCTCATTTACTCGCCTTTCTTCTGATATTAGCTGGTGATAGATTCTTATATGATAATAAGCCTATCTGTAGTTAATACTCTCTTCATTTGCTGCCGTTGTTACCACACTTCTTTATTTTAATAACTGTGCATCGTGTTTCATGTTTGGCCCTCCTCACAACTGTTTAAATCCAGATTCATTTTCGATAATGTGCTTATAGACCCTTATTGTTTTACTATTGGGCACTATTTCTGGTTTATCTCTGTTCCTGATGTCTCGGTCCCACCTTATTAAGTTTCAAAAACAATTCTGAACAAGAGGTTTTATATTCCTGACCATAGAAAGTTCCTCCGAATCCTCTTAATCTTAAGATGTCCTAGGCATTGGTCCTTTGCAACTCAGGGCTGTCTCTAGGAGTGACAAGAGGCTGCATCATCCTCCTCCTCTTTGACCTCGGCTTTTCCGCTTCCACCACTGATATTCTACCTCTTGGCGGAGGATAGCCCACATGTCCGCCCATGATGTAACGCTGCCCTTCCCATAATGCTCTGGACAAACGTTTCCCATTCTTTGGAGACTGCATTCAGGGCAGTCCTCACTAAGAGCCCCTCATTTGGAGTACCACCTATGCCAATCAGCTGATCTATGATAGCTTGAATCCTGAAGAGGAATGGATCTATCTCTTCACCCTTCATCATTTGGAACAACCGCATTTGTTTCTCCAGAAGCATTCTTCGTTGGACAGAGCCTCCTTGGTACATCGTGTCCAAGGCTACCCACATGTCATTTGCTGTGGTATTTCTAGCAATATGAGGTATAACATGGTCCTTGACTCCGTCTATGATCAAATGCTTAGTCCGCGCTTGATTTTATTCATACTTCTTTAGAGGATCTGCATCAGTTGGTACAACAAGAACCTTCTTTGAGACCATACTCATCCAGAACTGACAGGATTCTGGCCTTCCAGATAACATAGTTGGACATGTTGTCCAATCTATCCTAATCCCTCAGTCCATATCGAGCCATCTTGCTTAGATCTGTGAGCAACAATACTTCTTCTCACTTTGGATCTGGGTTTCTTGGTGACTAGAAACCCTCTAGAACTGCTTCTACTGAAGACTCATTTCCCTCCTAGAAATATTTCACCCAAACACAATTGGACAACACTCTCCGATCCTCCTGATCGAATCTCAAATCTGTTTGGCTCAAATTTGCTGAGAAATTGTCTTCCTCCTGCCTTTGTTGACTTAGCTAGGCACAATTCTGCACCTGCAGAATCTCCACCACACCAGCACTACTGAAGATCTGAAGCATTGCTTCCGGATCTTGGCAAAAATTTTCTGCAATTGAAGAAATGGCTGGATTGCGTCTCACTGGCTGGCCCAACGTAGCCTCAACGCTGCTCAAAAGTGGACTGCGTAACCATAGACTGGGTGACGCAGTCCTTACGCTGGCCTGGGAAGGCTCTGCGTAAGCCAGATGGCCTTATGCAACTTCAGTGCTGTCCTTTTCTGGATCTGCGTTCTTCTGCTGTGAAGTTGCCCTTTCCGAATCTGCTGCTCCCCTCTGCCACCCTGCAAAAAAATATTTCTTCAGCTGATTGCTGGAGATTTAGCTTGATCTACTATTGCTAAGATACCATGTGAAAAATCTACTGCAGTATCATGGTTTATTTCTCCTACTTGATTTAAATTATTACAAGTTGTTTCCAGAATTTAGATTAAGAAATTACCGAAATAAACACAACTACAGTCTACACATGCAGATCATTTACTGAATAATACGCTCATCCAACAAAGTGACACATGGATTTTTGGACATAAGTCCCCGGAAAAACCCAAAGCGGGAAAACCGGTATAGCAGATATGATGGTTTGTTTTATTAAGTAGATTCTGAGTACAGTAAATCTGGGTTCTAGATTTGGAAATCCCGATAGAGAATAAAAGAAACCAAATTTGCAGCTAACCTGTAGATCTAGGACCAAATATCTGACTAATCCACACCCTCAAACGAGATTTACGAGACTCAGCCTAGATCTGGCCCTAGAAACCCCGGCGCTGCCCCTGAAGCCCCAACGTCACCCCTACTAGCCTCAGAATGCCACTGCGCTGCCTAGAGAGGGATTGCGTAACCCTTGAGAGGGTGACGCAGGCCTTATGCTGGCCCTGGAGACCCTCTACGTAATTTCTGCAGTCCTCTGGAGCCTCTGCGCTGTCCTGCGTAGCGGCTGCGCAACACCTACGTAGTTGCTGCTCTGCTTCTCTATGCTTTCCTTGTTGTTGCTGCTCTGCCTCTCACTGACTCTTGGCTTTGGGATCAGATCATCCCCTTAGCCAATACTACCCCTCGCTGCAGAAAATTCCTCCGAAAATTCGTAGCAAACCCTGCTCTAGAATTCCAGATCTATTTCCCAGCTCTGCAACTATGTGTCTCCAACTTACCCTCAAGCCTTTCTCTTATACTTTTTCGTTGAACCTTTCAACAACCGAGATTAAAACATTCATCAACTATTGAGATTAAAAGACTGCTTGATCTGTGTCTTCTAGAACATTTCAAGACGTGTGTTAATTAATTCGCTTATTTAATTTTCCTAAGTTTAGACTTAGGAAATCCTTTAAAATAATTAATTATTTGAATAAATTGAACACCAACTGAAATATCTCAAAACACTTTCTGGGTTTTAGAGTTCAAGTGTGTCCTAGCCCCTCCACAAAATTTCAGGGCTAGAGCACACCCAATGCTACACCAACTATACAAAATCTCAACAATTTCATCATTAGATTGTCACTTGCACTCATTGGGCTTGCACGTCTATGCATATTTGATTATTTTCTGAAGGCTGTAATAATATTCCAAGGTCTGAGAGTTACTGCATAAGGTCTGACATAAAAAATTATAGTGGTGATAAAAGTGGTTGAAAGTCATCTAATCTCATTTAGCTCTTGTTTCTTATATCTTGTGGATCTTGGATGAGTATTTAATTGAGTAATTGGGTGATTTTCTCAGTGCTGCAATCATATGTTTAATGGCTGATCCATAATTCTTTTTGCACCATTGGTATCTATTTGCACTCTTGCATTAACACACATAAGTGCTATAATCAAATTGATAAGTGTTTAATGTGATTGGCTAATTGGTCCAAGTGACATTGTGGATAAATGCTCTTAATTTCTCATTGCCATTATTGTCATTGGATAAGTGGATTCATTGCTTATTGTTGAATTGGATATCTCTTGTAAGACATCTAATTTTTCTCTCGTATATCTAATTGACATAGTGGTTGTTGGACACCTAATCCTCTAAGGGTTGGTGTGGAAGGCGAAGAGTCAAAAGGAGTCCAAGAGACCTTGGAATAAGGAATCCATGGGTCACTCCCATGTATTATATATATGTATCTTTGAGAATAATAAACATCTCTCATGTTTATCTTTCCTATGTTGTCTATTCTTGCTTATTCTATTGCTAAATTTAACATGGTATCAGAGCTGGAGATCAACTGCCTACTCATGTGAATGAGCCACGTGTTTTTGTGGATTTTCTCTATTGTCAGTCTTGTCTCCCTGAGTTCCGCACCTGAGCGCTTTGCTTGCATTATTGTCTAGTGGCACTAGACATTTTTGCTTCGCTTTCACCAAAATTGCCTCTGCCACTCTTTCTAACGTCTTTGTTACCCACCTACTATGGTAGTAATGCCTTTGCATCTCTCCATGCTTGTCAAGCTTGCGCCTTCTACTCTTGCATTTGACTGTTTCATTTTTGCAAACGCTCTTGCTGTTATCTCTGTTAGAAATGCCTTACTCTTCAACTGAACAATTTCATTTGAAAGACCATTGATATTTGGTGTCGATCTCTTGTGCCATTGTTTTATCTTGACTGTGCACTGCACCTCCATTATAACATTTATAGACCCCGACAGTCATATATCCCGACGGCTATATGACTCCACCATTGCTCGGATCCACCATTGCAGCATTAACTTGATGTCGACACCATTAACTCCTTGTTGCTCCACTCTGACAAGCCGACCCATTCCCAACATGCTGCCCTCTCCTCTCCTTAACATGCCCTCCTAGTATACCTTCACCCTCCATGTTGTCCACGCGCTGCTCCGACTCTGTAATACATCCCAAGCATCCGAACTGTGGCTCCTCCTCGACCTTCATTCACCTCGCTCCCACCTATAACACCTTCCTCCCGCTTTGCTCCTCGACACATCGACCTCGGCTCCAGTGGCTTGGCAGAACCTAGGAAGCTCATGAGAACGGTGGTAGGAACGCGATGGTTGGCACCAATAGATGGTATTACAGCTTCAGCGTGTTGCTGTGTTGCCACAAGTGTTGTGACCATGCCTTTGCTCTTAGTGACAGTTCTGGGAAATTGAACAAGTTTTAACACAATGATCGCATTGTGTTACTTTTTGTGGAAATCTAGTTAGTACTACTGGCGGCCATGCTATGCTAAAAGTTGTAGACAAAGAAAAACGACAAGAACATAGCGTTGTTTTGGGTGCTCATCTAATCAACCTAGAAGTGCTCATTTAAGACAACTTTAAGACAAATATGAAATCATTGGAGATTGCTCCTGGTGTGCCTGTATGTGATTGTGCTTGGTAATACAACTTCCAGAATGCATACATGGTAGCAGAATCTTAGCTCGCTCGATGCAACGGAACTCACAGGCACAGCTCCTAGTCTAATGCTATCGACCTCGGTTTGGCTCTGTGTTAAATAGTTTCCACTGGCAATTCCCCAAAATTCTGCGTGGTTGCATTAGTACTCCTGGTCATACCCCTGCACAGTTCGCACCATTGGTCTCCTCTTGTCGCATACCACCATACACAACACACCTCCCCATTTCTGACCACTAAGCTGTGACAATCATATACAATACCACTCCAGTTATAACAAATAGCACTGGTCTCTCTCCCATAGTTGCAGTAGTTAGAAGTGTTCCAAATGAGAAATACATATTAGCATTTAATTTTTAATCTTAGATCCAACAAATCGAGATTGTATTGGGCGATATTGCTCCATAACTTGATGCACGTACCACTTATGGTCAACAAGAGTCATGAATACATCATAGGTAATAGACCATTGCCCTATAAAAGATATCATCCATGTGACATTGGGAGAGTCTTGTATTTTTGTAGGCCTATGGGTGCATGTTTTTGAAGCCAACATTATTTTCGAAGTTGATTTTGTGCTTTGAGAAAAATGGCTAGAATTGATAATTTATTAGAGTTATTGAGAACTCTAATCATGCCTACCATTAAAAGCACACTCAAAATCAGCAAGAATTTTCTTACTGATATTCACAGTTGTTTACAAGATGTGCAAGGAAAAATCGAGTTTTTGCATCTTGAATCACAACTATATCGAGAGGAGTTACAACAAAAGAGTCATCATTCTGAACCTGTTTCTGTTCAGAAAAAATTCCCTTTTTCAGTCTGAAGTTAACTCCCAGCGATTGCCAAAAACTAATTAGATCAGAAAGGTTGAGGTTGAGGTTGACTCCCATCATGTGCCCATTCCAGGAGCAGATTTGCATGCTGATGTAGATGTTCAGTCTGCACAAAACTAGTCTTGGATATGACAAGGATGTGTCCTTTCATATTCCAGATTACTCAAAGCCCATCCAGTTTCATAGTGCAGGATTTATTTATGACAATTCACCTTCAACTGTTCCAGATCCTACTCCTCCAAAACAACAGATTGTGAAATGCCAACACTATGATCGGGTTGGTCATATGAAATATCACTGTTTTGATCTTCACTCGTGCAAGCACTGTGGTCAGCATACTCATTCTTCACACAGATGCTTCAGAAACAAGCCTCTTGCAAGAACAAAAATTCAGCTTGGATGGATCGCTTCTTGGCAATGGGCAACAACAGCCAAGAAGAAATTTCAGTCATATGTTAGAATTTCTTCTAGGATATTAAAAGGTCTTGCAGTTGAGTTTTCACCCTCATCTCACCTTGTACTTGACAGGGGGGGAAATGATGGTCATCTACAAGCTTCAAAGCCACATCAAGCGAGTCTGAGCGACAACCTGCCATTCCAGATTCAGAGTTGTAGCTAGAGACACAGCAGTTCAAGTGAGCTTGAGCCAAAACCTATCATTCCAGATTCAGAGTTGTAGCTAGAGACACAACTGTTCAAGCGAGCCTAAACAACGACCTGTCAAGAGTTGTAGCCAGAGACACAGATGCCCATGAGCATGCCTTTGGTTGGTGGTCAGCCTTAAACCATCTATGCGAGGTTGATATTCTTCCTCTTCAAAAAATTCAGGACACTTCCTCTAGCAGAAGACTTCAACTTCTTGCCAGTTTTGGTAGAGTTCTAGAAAATGCATCAAGCATTCCAGAGTTGTTGGTCATCCTTAAACCATCGTAGGTTGTAGACCTCCCTTCTTCCAGATTGAATGTCTCCCTCTTAAAAACATTAGGAGCACTTCCTCTAGCGAAAGATCTCAACTTCTTGCCAGATTTGGAAGAGTTCCAGGAACTGCACTAAGCATTCCAGTGTTGGTAATCATCCTTAAACCACCTCCTTATGCCAACATTTCAGGGAGCACATTCAACCTAGTGCTGCCATTTTGTATTACAACTCTCTTCTTGGACTCACACATACCCCTTTGGATTAAGTGGGGGAATGTTGGACACCTAATCCTCTAAGGGTTGGTGTGGAAGCCGAAGAGTCAAAAGGAGTCCAAGAGACCTTGGAATATGGAATCCAAAGGGTCACTCCAATGTATTATATATATGTATCATTCAGAATAATAAACATCTCTCACGCTTATCTTTCCTATGTTGTCTATTCCTGCCTAATCTATTGCTAAGTTTAACAATGGTGATTTGTTGATCATAATCTTGAAGATCGCTAATTCTCTTAACAAACATTGATGTTGTATTGTTTTGAGCAATTGTCTATTGGCAACATTTTCTGGCATCGTTAAGCTTTGAGCACTTCTTGTTGTTGTTGAGATTTCCATCCATCTATTGTGTACTTCATTGTTCATTAAAGATCAAGTACTTAAGAACATTAAGTAATCTCACCTTAAGAACACTCAAATCTTGCATTAGCATTTTAGGATTAGCCTCTTGCATTAATTAATTAACTTCCAAGCATAAGCTTGGTCGATAAAGAGATAGGGCCCACCTTTCTCATCTAGCTTGAGGAGTTAACACCTCTTTAGTGGTTAACATGGTGATCTTGCAGTCGTCAGAGCCACAATTTCTGCAGCGTTGGAGGCATAGGGTGGTTAGAGCCTAAGGGGAGGTTTCAATAACCAAGCCTTTGGTTGCTTCCCCTTGGTTTCTCTCACAACCTACTTTAGAGACTAACTTCAAAATAGTAAAGGGAAAGGATATATTTAGAATAGACATATAACTTAAAATAAACCAAGAGTCTGCATGCCATCTAGATTGTAGGACTTGCATCTCATTTAGGATAGTGAAGCATCCTTAAGAAGCAACCGTTGATCCGGTAACTTGGTAAATAATTTTTCTTAAGCAAGTAATTGACTCCATTTAAGGCATTGATCTTCATAATAAATCTAATCAAATCATTTAACTTGCTAATTAAACCAAGTTGTTAGGCCATTCAATTGTGTCTCCCGGATTTGTTGTTTGCCAACCTCTTCACATTTCATAGGGACTACCCCCCATAGCTTGCTGTAGGGAGACAACTAGAACATAGAGGGCGGGGATCAGAGTGACAACCCCCGTCCTGAGCATTGTCGCATCTTACCGGTACAGTTTGGGCGACAACATTTTTTGGCATCATTGCCGGGAATACTGTTTTTTAGTCTCTGGTTTTCATGACATTCTCTCCATCTCTTCATCTTTTCACTCTCTCATTCCTCATCTTTTCACCAATCTTCTCATCACCTTGTTCACCTTTTATTTGCACCTTAACACCAAGACGTTTGGGTTAGTTTCTTGTTTGGGTGGCGACTCCACTTATTCATTCTTTCACAGGAGCATATACTAGAAGAAATCTCGGTAGCTTGGTTAACCCCGCTCCCAATCCTGAAAAGGCTCTAAGTGCTTAGTTAAACTAATTACATTCTAGTAAGCATTTAATCTTTCTCGGACAAGAAGCCCTCCTTGATATCCACTTGCTTTTCCCTAATCCCAACAATGAGGACTTCATGGATATCTACAAGCCTTGCAACTTTGCTAATATCCAGGGGAAACCCCATAATCTGCCAGATGCCGGTATGGACAAGATCCTTATGTTTTAGGGGAACAATGTAATCATTGCTGATGCTCACATCAGGAAGTTCACATCTTTCCTGCTAAGATAGGCTCACGCTGCTACCTATAACCATGAAGATGTCAAAATGAAGCTCTTTGTCCTCTCATTAGAAGATGATGCATTGCAGTGGTACTTAGACAAGCCTGATAACTCTTCTGATTCTCTGCAAGCTATCATCAATGCATTTAAAGGGAAATATGGGGATAAGAAAGAAGGAAGTTATCTTTACAAAGCCATCAACATCATAAAGAATAATGAGAATGAAACGGTTGAGGAATTTAATCAAAGATTCAATGACATTATCAAAGAAATGACTCAGGATTATAAGCCTCTAGACAAATCTCTGTTAGAGCAATATCTTGAAGCTTTTTGTGTCGATACATCTTATGAGATTAGACGTGCAAAACCGACTGATTTAGCCACTGCTCAAGGTGTTGTCGAAGAATTAGAAAAAGATAAGAAAGCGTCTGGAAAGTAAGAAATCCTTGGTTTTGAAAGAGGTTCAGTCAGAAATAAAGGAGGTAGAGCATGGCCCAATTAAGGAATTAACTCAAATGATTAAAGAAATGAGAATTGAGCATGCTATAGAAATAAGTGCCATGCAGTCTAGGCTGATTCAAATGGAACGAAATCAAACTCAGAATGTTCAACCTAGAAGTATTATTAATAGTAGAGGTAACAACAATCCATGGCCAAGAAGGAATCCTTTGAATGATCAAAGGTCTCCCGTTCCTTTCGAGTTTGCTAATTTCGTTGGTCGACCTATTCCATTTTGCAGACCTTGTGAAGGTTTTCATGAAGAAAGTGCATGCGCCATCGCTAGAAAACTCCTAGATGAAGTAACCAGTGAGAAAATAAATAATGTAAATCAAAGTACTTCAAAGGAAGTTTGTTGCACGGATATGATCTCTTCATCTTTCGCCATCAACAACTTTAGTCATGAGAAGGATCCCTATCACACAGATATATGGTGAAACTCCGTCTCAGGAACAAATTGTGGAGATTGCTAGAAGCAAAGGTTATAACTTATACTTATCAAAAGAAAGGCAATGATCAAAATCAGAATAAGGAGGTTGCATCTAAAAGCTATCAATCAAGATTGAAGATTGATTGGGCTGCATGGATAAACAGTGTTAAGATTTCTGTTCCAATGCTAGAACTTCTAGAGATTCCTTCTCAAAGAGCAGATTTCTTCAAAGCTCTAGATGTTGAGAATTTGATAGGGCGTAGTTTAATTCAATTCTCTACTTGATAATTACTTGTGAACTTATTTCTTTTTCTTAGATCTTCTCTTCATTAGATTCTTAGGTCTTTCATCAAGTCAATTATCAAAATACAGAAGACACAGGATTTTGGCTCTTCAAGCCAGGGCCAAAACCTCTCCCTCTTGGAGAGGAAAACTCGCAAGTAATTCTTATAACCTTTCATTTGACAAGTACTGTGACCATGATACAAACCCTTGACCTATGCATGCCTCCAAGACCTTGTCACTCCTCCCTTGTAGCTTCTTTCTTTTCTGCACTGTTCTGCACCAGACTTAGAAAGTTCGGTTCCTAGCCCTTAAATATTGTGATTCCTGTTCTTCCTTTTATCTGACCTCGATCTTTAATAAAATCTTTCTCGATCCTTTTCTTGCACTCTAGATGCCCAAGGATGGTGATCTCTTCTCTTGCTGTAATTACCCTTCTTTACGTTGCATACACTTCCGAAATTACACTAGTAGATAAGCTCAAGAATGAGGCTTTCACAACCTTACCTTTGTACTGATTATGATCTCTTTCACGCACTAGATGGTAGACCAGTATGACTGAGATCTTGACCTCATTTTCACATACAGTAGTAGCCCTTCTTTCTGCGATGTTTCCCTTCCTTTCTTCGCACTGTAGTTCGGACATTCTTTCAGACTTAGGCCCAAAACAGATATAAAAGACCCTCTCTTCCTTTGTTGATTTTGTCTCCTTTCTTCGCACTTAACTCGGATCTTATCTTGCATTTTATTGTAGACTTTTACCAATTCTTGATTGTGTAATGAGGTAGCAATCTTCTTATTAATAGAGGGTGTATCTCCTGCTCTAGGCTGACATGATCATCTGTGGGTAGGTCGACTTTACCAAGGAATATCTTTACCATGTTTTAAGCCGTTTCAAGGAGCTAAGTGACAAGGTCTTGGAGCATTTATTTGCATTTTCAATTTGTTCTTTCACAAGTGTAACATGACTCCATATTCAGGACTCTAATTATATTTATGACTAGACAAATCCCTAAAGACATCAAAAAGTAGTATTTGGCCTATAACAAAACTCCTTGGTCATGAAACCCATGATGCAAGTATTACAAGAATACATTTTATTATCTTTGTCTTTTTCATTACATAAATTCATAATTGCTAGTCATTATGAAGACCAAACCTAGTTACACTTTTCAACACTAGGCATGGTTCAAGAGGATAAGGCTGATATACACCCAAAAGATGAAGAAATTAAGTTAAAGGATGTAAATTGTTACATGAATAATGAAGATAATCAACCTTTCTTCCTTACTTTGGAAGTTAATGACCGCCTGCTTCTGAACTGTATGTTGGATTTCGGGGCCTCAACCATTGTCACGACTAAGAAGGTTCCAGACCAGTTAAATTTGAGAATTTCAATGCCTTATCACAACATTTTCTCAATGGATTCTAAGAGGATTGAAGTCCTTGGTGTGGTTAAAGATTTGCAAGATCATTACCATAAATATAACGATCATTGATGTTCCAGATGTATGGGGAATGCTCCTATCAAGAAAGTTTGCACCTGATTTGGGCGGATGTATTTAGATGGATTTATCATATGCTATTATTCCGACAGCAGTAGGTGGTATGGTCCGATTATACAAAGTAGTAGAAAGAAGGTATGTTGTTGAAAATCGAAAGAGGCCAAACAACGATGAGGAAATTCAACCACAGGTCCATCCTTCAGAACATAATGCAGTGGTCAATGAATTCTTCCAACCTATATATCATTTTTATTCATAAAGATGTGCAACACAATGATGAAAGTCTACATAAGCCAAAAAAGGTCAGGATTCAGCAAGGGACATTTGATAAACAACCTATCGACTTACCTGTATGAAA
This sequence comes from Pinus albicaulis, assembly GCA_034641835.2. Lineage (NCBI taxonomy): Eukaryota > Viridiplantae > Streptophyta > Pinopsida > Pinales > Pinaceae > Pinus > Pinus albicaulis. The sequence continues at coordinate 362,873,847 of CM076571.1, read as the reverse complement.
ACAAGTTTTCCAGATTGTGCCACATGATGACATCTGATGCAATAGGGCATATTCTGTATTGTATTTCTAACCCTACACTCTTAGTTAGGATTTTATTTATGTCATTATTTAGTTTTCTTTCCTGCATTTAATTGTTTTTACATTTTGATTTGTTAGAGTAGATTTTTCTATTCCTACAGATGTTCTATATATACATGATGATTTGGATTTTGATTGGATATCTATTTGATGGAATTTTTGTTTTCTGGGATACAAGATTCTGGATTCTCACATTCCCTCAACGAAGCAACGTGTAGCCAAGTAGAGCAAGATGTTAACCACACTTTGTCAACAATACAAAGACATGAAGAACATTTTTCAAGGTTCAAAGTCATCAACCAACACCATTATATCATTGTAAACCCAATTTCTGCATATTATATTGTAAATGATGCTAGTAGGACCGTTATGTAACAACACCTAAGTAAACCCTTGATGTTGACAACGAATTTCATCCTAGGATGTTTTTTAACCTCATCGAATTATGTGTGATTCTAAACATGGGTAATCAGAAGAGTTTTTCTTTCAGCTTAAACCCCAAGGCTAGGGTGGAATCACTTGACAAGGTCTTAGGTGAGTCCTAGTGCTCTATCGAGTCTTTGTAAAAGTGTGTTTGGAAATAATTTAAGCATATTTGGCTAAATTATTCTATTACAAACACACTTGGTCTATACTAGATCATATTGCATCGCAAAATTGGGTAATGTCATAAGATTCTATGTGTAAAGGTGTATTCTGCCTTTGAGGGTTGAATTAATTGTAATATCTTGATGTAGAAAATATTTTAGTGCATGGTCCCTCATACTTAGACACTATGGTCAGAATATTTGAGGGTAAAAACAATATTAATCCCCTCTAGTGTCAATTAATTAATTTTTCTGGCTAAATTAAATAAACATCCTAAGCCAAATAATTAATTAATTTCGAGTCAAAAATAATTATAGAGAAATTAATTTCTCAGATCTAGGCCTTGGAAGACAAGATCTAACCTCCAAGCTCAACGTCGAGCCTGAAGAAGAAGCCGTCCAACATTTTTGCAGTGATTTGTGGTGAATTTTGGCATTTGCAGGGTTTGGTGTTAGTTCCCTATAATACTAGTGTATCCCCTTATTGTTATTGTTAGTGTAGCCCCCTTATTGTTATTGTTGTGCCCATGTAGTCCCCATATTGTTATTATTCTGCGCCATAGAAGCCCACTATGGTTATTGTTGTGCCCTTACATTATGTCGGCACTGATTATATTGTTATTGTTGTGCCCTTACATTATGTCAGCTCTTGTCATTTGAATCGTCCAAAAATTGTTCATTTATGTAATGTAAAGGAGGTTTCCCCCTCAAAGAGGATAATTTTTAAGTCGTTGATCTATTTTTTCTTCTATTTAATGAGTTGGTTGCATAATGTTTGGTATCAGAGCTTCGGATTCTAGGGTTTTGATTCTTCAAACAGGTCATCTTGGCATTTTCACTATAATTTTTTTCTACGAATTTTCAGACGCTGAAATTGCAACCACGTAGAGCCGAAATATTGTTGAACTTTGTGTATGAATTTCAGATCTTGGTTCACTATATTTTAGGAGATATTATCAGAGAAAGTTAGGGTTTTTGCAGGCTCCAGAATTTATTCTCAAGTAGGTGGCCGAGGGAAAATCATCATAACTTTTGTTTCAGGGATTAGATTTGAATTATGTAAAAAGTGGCCGAAAGTGCACAGACTATAGCTTGTCCTGTAGCAATTTCAGAGCCAAATATTGAAAAAGTGGCACGTGGCAACCCGTACAACTTCGCTATACTGAACCAATCCATAATCAGGGCATCGTGGGATATTTGACATAACTTTATATTGAAGAATCCATTATTGGTATGACTAGTGGCATTCCAAAGATTGATATGAGGAAGTTTGATGACAAGGATCTGGTAATGTGCAACACACACAAAAGGTACGCATTGCAACTTTATATTTAGAACCCAATCAGTTTGTATGGTATTGATGGCTTTGTTCTCGTAAACTACTTGTGACTTCGTCAATTTTTACAGAGGAAATGATAGCATATTATGAGGATACAAAGAGAAACAACTTCTTTAGCCAATTGATAAATCTCAAACAAAAGGGTTCAATGGCAGAGCACATTGAAGACTTCCAAAAATTGAGTATAAGGGTAAATGATATTCCAGAGGAGCATAGGATTGATGTCTTCATATGGACTTTAAGGGATAACATCCAACATGAGGTCTGCCTTTGAGAACCTGATTCATTGGAGAAGGCATTTAGGTTGGCAAGAAAAATTGAAAGCAAAATTATGGCAACAATGAAGCCTGCCACTCACAACTATAAAGATGGAAGTGTTGCTGCTCCTAGCCTTCCACAATCTACAAGGTTGACACCACAGCAATTAGAAGAAAAAAGAGCAAAAGATCTTTGCTACAGTTGTGATAACAAATACACTAAAGGTCATAAGTGTGCTGAGAAGAAATAATCTTACATAGATTGTGAAGAGGAGGAAGAAAAGGAAAAAGAAACTTCAAAATAAGAAGATATACACCAAGAACCAACCCTAGAGAAAGAAGAAATGAATCTGACCATATCTTTTAATGCATTGGCAAGAATTACCACTCAATCTCTCAAGATAGAATGACATATCAAGAAGAAAAAGGTAATAATGCTGATTGATTCGGGTGGTACCCATATTTTTATTCATTGTAAGATAGCCAAGGAATTGAATTGCTTCTTGTACCCAACACCAAAGTGTCAAGTGATGGTTGCTAATGGAGGAACTATAAATTTCTCTAGAAAGTGCCATGATATTAAGCTAAACATGGGGGAATATGTATTGAATAGTCCAATGCTCTCCATTCCGATGGGTGGTGCTGATGTTGTACTAGGAGTCCAATGGTTACAATCTTTGGGTACAATAGCTTTTAATTTTCAAGAACTTTTCTTGAAATTTCTTTTGGGAGGGAAAGGAAGTGGAATTAAAGGTTATCGCAGGGAAACTCAAAAAGATAGTCAACTCTAATGGCATGGCAAAGCTTCTAAAGAAAGAACAACGGGGCGTAATTGCACAATTATGCTCACTAGAGCTTCAAACATCAAAATCATCTATTTCTCTAGATCTCCAAAAAGTCTCGGACAATCATTCCATGGTATTTGAGACTCCCAAGGGCCTCCCACCTATTCGTGATCATGATCATTCTATTCATTTGATTCCAGGAAGTGTTCCTCCAAACATCAGGCCTTATAGATATCCCTTTGCGCAAAAGAGTGAAATTGAACGTATGGTTGCAGAAATGCTAGAGGCCGGTATAATTCAACCTGGTCAAAGTTCTTTTTTGACTCTAGTAGTACTGGTGCACAAGAAGGATGGATCATGGCATATGTGTCTGGATTATAGGGATGCCAACAAGCTCACTATTAAAGATAAATTTCCCATTCCTGTCATCGATGAATTACATGGAGCAATTTACTTCACCAAGTTGGATCTTCGTTCAGGATATCATCAAATTAAAATGAAGATTGAAGAAATTCCGAAAACAACATTTAGAACTCATGAGGGTCATTATGAATTTTTGGTGATGGCTTTTGGCCTTACCAATGCACCTTCTACATTTCAAGGTTTGTTGAATTCTATTTTCAAACCCTTGCTTAGAGGGTGCTCAAACTATTGGAGGAGAGACAATTATATGCAAAAACCTCCAAATGTTTCTTTGGAGTACAGGAGGTGGAATATCTGGGTCATATTGCATCTCATGAGGGTGTTAAGGTAGACGCTAACAGAATTAAAGCCATTAAGGAATGGAAAATCCCCACAATCATAAAGCATCTGCGAGGATTTCTTGGGTTAAGAGGGTATTATCGCAAGTTTGTTAAGAACTTGTTGAGGCCTCAGAAATCTGTGGCAACAACAAGGGGGATAACCATCCAGTCTGGACCTTAAAGCAGTGCCTTTTCCATTTGGGATAGTGGCTCCGACTGGGGATAATGGGACCAGTTTCCCAGATTTGGGTTTTATATGATTGTTGGGGTTTCTCTCAAATGATTTGCATGAAGAATAACTAAAAACTAAAACAACTTTATTTTAAAATGCAAAACTTTGAATTAAATATGATCTAATCTAACCCGGGATAATACTGATTTTATGCGATCTAAAATGATATCTATTCAGTCTGTGATGATTTAGATCAATCATAAACTTAATAGAATTAATACTTTTGTAAGATAATTCTTTTGAAAAAGAGTTGATCAAAAGAAGATGTGAAACATATCGCATATATTCTGATGATCATATATAAAACAAATCAAATTCTATTCTTATATCGTACAATAGTGGAACTAATACTTCAAACATAAATAATTGATCTCATATATAATTCATGAAAGCTAGATTTATCACTAATGTTTAAAACAGATTTTAGCATACATGATAATAGTACCAGATGTGTGCTGTCCTGTTCATCTGATCAAAGATAATAGGCCACAATCAATTCTTCTATCAATAATTCATTCAAAGAATACAAAAGTGCATCAACAGTGATCAACAAAATGATATATAATTGAAAAGACCATGTTCCGTTATTTTATCAAGGCATCCACAAACTTATAGTAAAGCATTCTTTGTAAATGTTCTTAATAAAAATTCTGGACCCTTCTCTAAATGCACGAGAAGGGTTTAAATACTACATTAACTACTTACAAAAATAGATTATACAAAATATCTTATGAGGTGGTTTCAAACAACCTTCCTCATTCCTAGTATCTAATTGCTAAAATTGAAATTATTAAAAACAAACTAACTCATGATCATGCCTGATGATAGGTTACTGCCAGTTTGCTTTTCTGCTCACAAATATCGGACATTGGTTGAACTTGTGGAGGCTTCCCGAACTATGTCTTCATCTGTCCAGTAAATATAACATCAAGTAAAAGAGGCTGCATTTTCTGTATGGAATCCAGAGAACAATTCAATGTCATTATTTGACTATGAGGCTTAACCAATAGCTGCCAGTATGCTTCCCAATCAGTGTTTTTCAGCTGTGCAAGTGTTTCTTCTCGTTCTTGACCTGTATTTTTCCAACTTTGCTGTAATATTTTGAGATTAGGAATCGATTTGTGATTTCCTTCTTTAATTAAACTGGAAGTATGCAACATGTGATTGATCATTTTGACCATATTCTTTGATATGCCTGCTGCTCTGGCTATTGCCAATTCTGCCTGTTTTACACGTGCATCCCAATCAGTAAAGAGAATATCTTTAAAAGTTTCTTTGATCTTTGGGAGATTTGACTTTCTCCCTTCCTCTAAATCCTGCCATTCAACATAATCAGAAATTTTGGTATTGTGTTCATTAAATTCAATTCTATGGTCAATGACGTATTAGTCAATTGTTCACTGATTTCCAAGTGTGGGATTATGTCTGACATTTGTAAGACAAACAAGTATTGTTGCTTTGAGAGTAAGGCATTTAATGCCAATGCTTCTTTTATGAATTCCTCTGCAGCAGGCATGCCTTCATATTTTGTAAGATCTTCTTTCAATTCTTTAATCAGCGTGTCCTTGTTGGATAAGTCATTTTCATGACTTATCTTAAGCACTTCCATATCTTGCTGAAATTTGAAGAGTTTTTACTCGACCTTTTGACTTAGAATGTTCCTTTCTTCATCCAGTTTCTGCTGTAGTTGCATGATTTTATCATTCTTTTCTTAACCAAAATGGATACTTCAACTGCCTTATCCATTGTTGTAGTAGTATATGCTCCAACAAATTGTGATAGCCGAGTTAGGTTTCCAATTGGGTTTGATGGAGTGTCTTTCCATACAACTTCCATGACCTCATTACCTGGGGGTGTTTCAATTCTTCTTCTTTTTCTTTGCTTCCCGACTACAACTTTATGAAGAGGGCTGTAGAATACATCCTGTGGAGGGATATTAGTCACCTTCAGAACAATTTCATCAGTAGGAAACATAGGGATGACTTCTACATCTTGGGAGGTTATCCTAGGACTTTAAATGATTTCTTTTGCTGAAACTATTTGTCCCTGTGGAGTCTGAAATTCTGTATTTTTCTGTGAAGATGATACCTCTGGGGTATTTATCAATGTATTGCTAACTGAAGTCCAGAATATATCTAGTTCACCTTGATTCTGTGAATTTGATTCTTTTGTTCTGATTTCTTTGCTTGGTTTAGTCATATAACTAGTAACCAAGACATTTTGAGGGATACGTTTGAGTCTTTGTTCTCTGTACTCATTGAATCTCTGTAATTCTTTTGGATTTAGATTCAATTTGACAAAATTTTGGATTTCTTCAAAAGTTCCAATAGATTGCAAAATGTCTTCAAATCTATCATCGGTGTGTATGATAGGTTTGATTTTAACCGACTGAGTAAATTTGTTAGCAATCTTTTCTGGTTCGAATTGGCTTGATGGTAAAACGGGGAGCTTGAAAAGCTCAATCTTCTGACATTCTTTCAATGCATGATTGAAATTGCTGAGGGAGAATGTACCACATTGAATTGGAAAACTTGGCCATAAAGATTTTTTACTATCTTTCAAAGATTTAGTGAGTCCATTACCAACAGTTTGGTAAGCCACTTCTCTCGCCATTAATTTATCTGAAACATACAAAGGAAGAACATGTGGAGGAGCAGAGCTTCCAAATATTCTGATGTATGAAAATGATTCTTCAATAAAACATCTCCCTATCATTTGAAGGTCTGTAATGGCTTCCTTAGTGAACCTAGGGCTCACTCTATCAAACATTAATTGATGTAATGGTAATACAACTCCATAACATAGCCTGTGGAAATGTGGTACATAATTTAGTTCCCATATCTTTTAATGACTCAAATGAATAGGGGTAGGATCCTCGGGAGTCCATTTCCAACCCATAATTGGAAAACTGCTAGAAAAACAGATGGCATCAAAAACATATGCACTCATGAAAAATTGGGGGATGAGTTTGGAGGAAGAAGCTCTTGTCTGGCGATATTCATTAATTGCTTTAGCTAGATTTTCGAAAAGAATGGTTGCCCAATTCATGATGTGGGAATTAACACAGGAATCAATTAGGGGAAGCCAATTTATAGAGAACTTGGTATTACCGGGGAGACCATATAATCTGCATAGCATCGCTGTTGCGAAATTGTAGGGGTTTGCAAGTGAAGCGATAGGATACATATCTGATTTCTCATGTTTAAACTTGTTATCCAGTTTTCTCCAACCTTGAATTGTTTTGAAAGGGTCTTCATTATTCTTTGCAAATTTCTCAACAAATCTATTATCATAGATGTCTTGTTGGTCGGGTAGCTTGTACATGACTTTCAAATCTTTAGCTCTGAACGAACCTAAGATCTCATTCTTAACGGTTCTTAATTGTCTGTCGTTAATTGTTGAATTCTCAAGCACCCACTTTATCTTGTCGGTATATGGTAAAACACTGGCCCTTGCTGCTATCCTATGAAGGAAGGAGCACGCAATATCTTTAAACTGTAAATCTGAGGGTCTTGCATCATCAGCAGTTGCCTTGACCTCCACTACTTCAAGTTCTTCTTCTTCAAGGATAGTATAGATAGCTTGCCACTTTGTAGCACCTCCGTCTGTAGTGCAGACAGTATCTGAGACTATGGGCGACATTTCTGTGTATTCCAATTTTGCAATAGTCTGTTTGCCGTGCTTTTGCATTACTTTGCAGATGGACATATCTTGAAGGAAAATCTCTATTAAAGATAGAGTAATGATCAAATGATGAAAGATATATTTGAAATGACTAATTTGAAAAGAAAAGATCCAGGAAGCAACTATATCATTTATTAATCATAACAAATCAATAATTGTTTGCATTGGAATGATAAAACATACTTAATCGTTTCCGACTCTATTTATTTTCACATTAAAACCTTTATTTAAACCTGTCAAATCCATCGCATCGCGCCTTTTGAACCTGTCTTTATGAAGCGCATTACTTTTTGTTTATTCGATATGCGATTTCGCGATATCGCAAAATCGCAGTATCGGAATATCGCAATATCAGAATATCCCAAAATCAAAATTTTGGTAAGTATTGCTTAAAGTTCTAAACGTATATCTGTGATGTGCAATTTATGCTGCCGCTTGCGAAATTCAGATCGCTGATCGCAAAATCGGGATTTCGCTGTTTTGTTGCTTAACTTTCAATGAGAAAAGATTATGCGGCATGCGATTTGCGATAGGGTAATCACAAGGATGTTTTATTAATTTCTTTTTTTGTTTTTTGTTTTTATTTAATAAAAAACAACAATGTTTTTTGGAGTTTGATTTTTTATCTAAAATGAAAAAATACATTTATAAGAAGGGTCCCTATTTTTATTATCAAAAGATTAGACTATTTTGAAAATAAAAATGGGGGGAGTTATTGAATAGCACAACAAAACTATGGGAGAATTGCAGCACCTCTAACGACATTACTAAAGAAAGTTGCATTTTCTTGGACTCCAGAAGCAATTAAGGCCTTTGAACATCTTAAAGAGGCAATGTGCCAAGCATGGGTTTTAGCTATGCCAATGAATTTAGAGCTGGGGGTCAAGCACATCCTATTCTAGGCAAAAAAGGAAAAAATGAGCTAAACTGGAGTGATGAGGTGACCTACAATGCTGCTACAAGAAGTTACTACAAGATGTCTTGTAATTTCTACAGGATGTCCTAAAGTGCTACAGGAAACAAACCAAGAGGTTTTTAAGGATGGAAAAAGTGCAAGGTGTGGAAAGGTGAGAGAAGCTGGAATGAGGTGAGGGAGAGGTGGCCAACACCTCTAGCCAAAGTCAGAACCCTTGGGAGGCCTATTTTGGATTTGGAAGGCTGCTCACGGTGATGGTGAAGGTGGTTTCATAAAATAGGGCTTTAGTGGTAGATTTAGGAGGTTGGAGAGAAGAAGGATGAATGAGATGAAGAGGATCATCTCCCTGTAGTTGTAGACAACCTTGCAATCACTACATGTTGATTTGGGTAGCATCAGATGTTGTCTAAGTCCAAAAATTTGCAGGGAGGCTTAGGCACATATATTTCAAAGAACCCATAAATTGTTTGTGAAAATTCCACTCAGAGTGTGTTTTATCAAAATAATTAATTATTTTTAAAGGGACCCTAAGTCTAAAGTTATGAAAATAAAATAATTAAACGGGATTAATAAACAAAATCTTAATCTTTTAGAGAAGACGAAGATCAAGTCAAAAGTTAATATTAGCCATTGATTAACGATTTAATCTCGGTCGTTGAAGTCTCAACGAGAAGATTATAAGGACTTGAAGGGTCATTTGGAAACACATCAAAGGATCAAGAGATCGAAATTCTTTAGTGAATAGTGCTCAAAGAGAAGATAGATCGAGAATATTCTTGCAGAGAGGGGCAGAGATAATTTCCAGTTGGAAGATTTCTTGAGCCGGAGAATACACAACAGAGAAGACAAAGAGCAGCACTCAGAGAGGCAACATAGCAACTACGTAGAGTCAGTAGAGGCAGCGCAATAGCCCAGAGGAAGTCCGTGATTTAGTTGAGGATCAGTCAGATCGAGTGCCGGAAAGCCGAAGTGTGAGACCAGAAGGGGCCAAAGGGTCAGATCCAACCAGTAGAAGAGCTAGAACGCAGAAGCCACGCAGTCCTTACGCAGAGTGACGCAGAGACTGCACAGTGACTGTAGAGGCAGTGGAGGGCTTGCCAGTCTGGGGTTTTTGCCAGTCGGGCTTCCAGTGTCAATGTGTGAGGTAATCTCACAAGCTCTTTGTTAGTCAGATTCTCTGTGAGGATAGACAACAAGGCATCCAGTTTGTATTCAGAAAAATTATTGCATAATATATAAACCCTCAGTTGCCGCACCGGTTTTCCCGTATTGGGTTTTTCCAAGGACATTGGTCCAAAAACAATGGTGTCAAATGTGTCTATGATTTACTCTTGTTCAGATTTTGGTTCCGCACTGGTATTTTTTCCGCAGTTTATTTGTAAAGGCTGTAGTGTATGATATTTTACTATTTATAGTAGAAAACTGCAAATAATTTGTTAAAAGGAATTAACAGATAGGAGATTTCTCATCAGTGTTGTAGTAGGATTCCGGGCAATACGAATTTTCACATGGTATTAGAGCTTGTTTAAGCTGAGTGTAGGAGGAGCAAAAGAACAAACTAGTAGATCCAGCGTTGAAGGAAAAGTCGGGGATCAAAGAGCTGCTTAAGCAGCAGATTGATCTACTAGGTGATTGCGCAGTCCAAGCCAAGAGGGCTAGTTGCTGCAAGGAAATCTCTCTCTGAGTGAGCCGACAGAGAGGTAGGATTTTCCAGATTGCAGTTTGTTCGAGGTAGAGGGAGCATCACAAATCAACAACTGGGGAGACACATTTTTTTGTAAAGCAGTGATTGTTGGAGCAGAAAGCGTCAGGAGAGGGTAGTTGAAGACATTTTGGGGATTTATGACCTCAGAGAGTTTCATACCCAAGAAACTTTGATTTCCCGTGCAGAAGTAGTAGAGTTCGTGAATGATTTGGCTTGCTCTTGTAGAGAGTGCATAGAGGGTTAGAGGCAACTTATCGACAACGTGTGGGGGATTTTCTTCCTTAGAGAATTCCTAGTCGAGGAATTCTAATTCTTGATAGCTGAACAATAGTATTGTGTGGCAGAACTACTATCTCCAGTAGGGAGTGCATAGGCCAGGCTAGCAGCTGCGCAGAGGAGAGAGAGGGAGCTAGTTCGTTTCATTTTTCAGTCGGCAGAGATGGCAACAAGTGGGCTGAGAGATCAAGATCGGTTGGAGGGAGCCTCCAACTATGTGATCTGGCAGACAAGGATCAAATGCCTGCTGGATGAACATGATCTCAAAGCCTTCATCGATGGTGTGGTAGCTGTACTAGTAGACATAAATCCACTAAAAGAATACAAGAAGGATATGGCAAATGCAAAACACTTGATCCTCAACAGAGTGAGGGATCATGCCGTGTGTCACATCGCTAGCAAAGGGACTGCTAGGCTCTGTAGAAGCTATATCAGGGATCTTCCGAGCAGCAAAAGATGTTGTTGGAGGAGAAATTGCGGACTACAAGGATGCAGAAGGGTGAGCAGATAGATCCATTCCTGTTTAGACTTCAAGAGAACCGAGATCAACTGGCAGCTGTAGGAGTAGCTCCTCAGGGCACAAAGATGATCAAATTGGCCCTTAACTCAGTGTCCGAAGACTATTAAGTCTTTGTCCAGAGCATCCTGGGCAGAGAGAATTTGCTGGATTGGGAGACAATGTGGGCATCGCTTCAGCAGGAAGAGATGAGGAGGGACTTACTCAAGTGCCAACTTGAGGGCAGTAGCAACGGTGGGAAGAAGGCGAAGGAGGAGGATGAGACTGCAACTCTTGCATGAAAGGGGCAACAGGAGCAGCATAGACGTAAGAAAGACGTCTCAAAGATTAAATGGTTCCAGTGTGGCGAGATGGGACATTATGCTACACAGTGTCTTCTCAAGAAGAGAGACAAAGATGAGAAGCATGATCCGCAGGCTGCATCTGCAAGGATCAATGAGGAGTTCGCCATGATAGCTCACATATTGCTGGGGGAGCGTTGTGGTGATCTAGAGCTAGAGCTTAGCATAATTGCAGTTGGGCAGGATCCTTGAGGAGTCCAAATCTTGGATCATTACCTTGCTACGAGAGCCCAAATCAGGTGTAGCAGGATGGACGAGTGCTAGTTGGTGCAGAGGATTGCAGAAGTGACAATGTAGTGGTTAGTGAGCGATAGAGTCTAAGCAGCGCATAACAAAGTTGGCAGTAGCGTAGGGAGGCACAACGTAGAGTCAACAACAACACAACAACTTTAGAGAGACATCGCAGAGACTAGCAACAATCAGATCTTCAGTACGAGATGCATCATACTGAACACTTAGTTTAGTACTTGGATGTCTTTCTGTTGCAATAAGCAACAATGTTGCAGTGCAGTAGCAGTTGGCAGCAACATGCAAGGTCAGCAGCAACACAGATGCAACAACACATTGTTGGTGGGCAGTAGTGTCTGACATCAAAATTGCAAAGGGAGATGTTGTAGAATCAAAGTAGTACTCAACAGGGTGTATTGCTAGAGCACATTCCTCGCTAATAGGAAGTGTTGATTTGGGCAGCATCGGATGTGATCTAAGTCTCAAAATTTGCAGGGAGGCTTAGGCACATGTATTTTAGAGATCTTAGGAATCGTTTGTGAAAATTCCTCTTAGAGTGTGTTTTATTAAAATAATTGATTGTTTTTAAAGGGACCTTAAGTCTAAGCTTAAGAAAATAAAATAATTAAAGGGCATTAATAAAATAGAGTGTGAATCTTTTAGAGAAGACGAAGATCAAGTCAAAAGTTAATCTTAGTCGCTGATTAACGATTTAATCTCGACCGTTGAAGTCTCTACGAGAAGATTATAAGGACTTGAAGGGTCATTTGGAAACACACCGAAGGGTCAAGAGATTGAAATTCTTTAGTGAGCAGCGCTGAGAGAGAAGATCGATCGAGAATATTATTGCAGTGAGGGGCAGAGATAATTTCTGGTTCGAAGATTTCTTGAGCCGAAGAATACACAACAGAGAAGACAGAGAGCAGTACGTAGAGAGGCAGTGTAACTACTACGTAGAGTTAGTAGAGGAAGTTCGTGATTCAGCCGAGGATCACTGAGATCCAGTGCCGAGAAGTCAGGGTGTGAGACCGGAAGGGGTCAAAAGGTTAGATCCAGCTAGCAGAGGAGCCAGAATGCAGAAGCCACGCCATCCCCACGCAGAGTGACGCAGAGACTACGTAGTGACTGCACAGAGGCAGTGGAGGGCTTGCAAGTTCGGGGTTTTGGCTAGTTGGGCTTCCAGTGTCAGTGTGTGAGGTAATCTCACAAGCTCTTTGTCAGTCAGATTCTTTGTGAGGATAGCCAACAAGATATCCAGTTTGTTTTCAGAAAAGTTACTGCATAATATATAAACCCTCAGCTGTTGCACCCGTTTTCCCGCATTGGGTTTTTCCGGGGACATTGGTCCAAAAACAATGGTGTCAAATATGTCTATGATTTACTCTTGTTCAAATTTTGTTTCCACACTTGTATTTTTTCCGTAGTTAATTTGTGAAGCCCGTAGTGTCTGAGATTTTGCTGTTTACAGTAGAAAATCATAAATAATTTGTTAAAAGGAATTAACATATAGGATGTTTCTAATTAGTGTTGCAGTAGGATTCCGGGTAATATGAATTTTCACACTACACACATTCATGCATTGCTTATTAACAAACTAACATGGTAACAGCTGGAAAAAACGAGTTGAAAGAAAAACCCTACTTAATCTATGCTAAAATCTAATATAACACAAATCCAACTCCTAACTTACAGTAAGCATTTTATAAGCATGATAATCACACTATCTATCTTTCCAAGAAATCATAAACAAACTACTTTTGATATGTGGTTGGAGATCCTTCTCCTCAAGCTCCCATGAGAGAGGTGAGGAAGAGAGGCTACAAGCACAGTTTTGATGAATTTTTGTTGCTACTAGAATTTAAATAGACTAAAAAAATGCTGAAACATAAAGAGAGAATATAAATACACGAGGAGCTTAGCTAATGGATTGGGTCCTAACCCAAAAGTATCAATCCTCTGAGACTAAATCAATGATGGAACAAGCGACTTCTCATTATCATTGCATAAAAAGGTCTAGTACATCATATGACAGTAAATAATAACACTAAATCAAAGCTCAAGAGCTACCTAGTTGAATACAAAGTTGGAATCCTAATGAGCTCTTGCATATGCTTATTTATACAAATGGGTAGCTACCAACAACTCTCTAAAAAGTAGGAATAAGTCCTCCTTGATCTCTAGCAAAATGGAGCTTGGCTCCTCATAACTATCTCTTTTCTTGGCTGCCTTTGCTTTTGAGCTGTTGGGAGAGATCTCGATGTGATCTTGGCTGATTGAGAGAGTTAAGGAGGTGAACAAGCCTCCTACAATCTCTCCTTGCTGTCTACTCTGAGCCTTAGGTGAAAAATATCTCAAAAATAGGCTAATTTCCTGCAATCAATTTAGAGTAGGCAACAAGACATGACAAACATCGTACACTCTTCTCATTAAGCATAATATGACGAAAATGTAAATAAATGTGTGAGAGAGGTAACTTAATAGCTGAAGTATTTGCATTTTAACCCCTTAAAATATACCTAATGATGGGCCTCATCAGATGGTTTGAAAGCAGACATGGAAGGTTTGAAGGAAGGCTTGACAAAGTTGTTGCAAAAAATGCTTCCCGGTGGTGACAAGGTGTTGACCACTCTGTGTCAATGAGCCCAAGGCAGTACACCCCCATTTTTGAAAATGGGATTTATGATGTTCGAGGTGTTCATGCCATTTAGATTTCATCATCAGTCGACAATTTTGTAAAAGATGTAAACCCATTCTACTTGTTTATAATCTAAATGATCTTAGTAAGACCATCATGTATGTAACAACCTAAGTAAGCCTAGTATTTTGGTGACGATTTTTATCCTAGGAGGTTTTTCATCTCACTGATTCATCTGTGTTTGTCGACATAGATGATCGGCAGAGTTTTCCCCTCCAACCTCATCTCAAAGCTAGGGTGGATTTTGTCGTCAAGATACCAAGTCTTAGTGTTTTCTATCGAGTCTTTGTAAAAGTAATTTGGGAATAATCCTAGCTAATTGGCTAGAATATTTTATTACAAATTACTTGGTTCGCTAGATGATGTTTTGAGTCGCAGAATTGTGTAGCTATTTGAGGGTCTATTACGAATGGGTTTTCCCCCCCAAGGAAGGATCAGTTCTCTTGTGCTCGCATCTGCGTGGAAGTTGATCTGGAGGTCGGACTCCCTGAAGCCATCAAACTTTCACTGGCTGACTGGACGCACATTCAAGAGCTCGATTACGAGCAACTGCCCTTCAAGTGTCGGCATTGCCATGAATATGGGAATTTCGCCAGATACTGCAAAAAAAGAAATGAGGAAATGACAGAGAAAGAGAAAGGGGAAGAGTGGAAACAAGTAAAGAGATCAGCAAGCAGTAGACAGAACAACAAAAGCAAAGCACAAGAAACAGTTGCCAATATAGGGCAAGGAGATTCAAGCCACCAAAATGGCGGAAGTAGGGAACCAAATAGCATTGCAGCAGATAAAAACCCATTCGAATCTCTTACACCAGCATCAGACCCTCTAGAGCTCGAGCAGGAAGATCCACCACAGCTGAACAAAGCAGAAAATGAAGAGCCAGGTAACATTCCAAACCCGACCCCTAGCAACACTCCTTCTCCTTCGTATGCTGATATTATTAAACATAAGAAAAAGAGTCCAGAAAATATGGGATCATCTGATGAAGAAACCTTTGAAAGGCCATCCAAAAAAGTGGGGAGAAGAACAAACAAGGAAACTAGGGAAGAAGAATCAGAAAGACAGAAAACCCTAGGCAGTCAAACCACCATTGAAATTACCATCGGGAGAAATACAAGACCAAGGGCACCCAAGGGGGGAGGTCCCACCCCATCAAGTGGTAAATGATGCAGATGGTCTCTTGGAACTGCAGGGGTCTGGGAAATCCCAATAAGGCAGATGCTGTCAAAGACTTACTGAAGCTGGAAACAGTGTACATCCTTATGCTCCAAGAGACCAAGATAGAAGGGGAAACCCTCCTAAATACTAGCTCTATGAAATGGAAATATGATTCTGGAAAGGCGGTCAGTGCAAGGGGCTCGGCCGGAGGTATAGGCACATTCTGGTCAAAAAACTCCTTCACTTTAGAACGATGCTCAGAGACCCAACATTGGATCTATACAGAACTGCGCCACACTGCAAGCAATCTCTCCCTTGCCCTGTTTAACATGTACGTCCCAGTTCATTATAATGAAAAGAGAGAGTGTTGGAGGTCACTCTTGGATTACATAGAACATAACAATCTTTCCAATATAGTCATAGGAGGTGATCTGAATATAATCCTAGATCCCAAAGAAAAAAGAGGAGGGATCTATTCTAGGGACCCTTTCATCAACACTGTGGAAAATCTGATTCAGCAGTGGGATTTGGTTGACTACAAACCAGTGAAAGGAAAATACACCTGGACCAACAACAGAACAGGAGAAAATCACATTTCAGCCAGGCTAGATAGATTCCTTATCAGCAGCTCGCTAGTGATGGACAACAGAATTGTTTTCACCAAAATCCTTCCAACGCTCACATCGGATCATAAACCAATCCTCCTATGCTTGAAAGAAGAAGAAGATTTAAGTCCCCTCCCATTTCACTTTAGTCCTCTCTGGGCCGGAATAGAAGGGTTTACTGAAACAGTCCAAACAGCGTGGTGGATCGAAGTCTCTGGATCCCCAAGTTATGTTTGGGAACAAAAAATGAAAAACACAAAAAAATCCCTTAAAGACTGGATAAAGAGATCCATGAAAACCCCTACTAGACAGAGGAAGGAGGCTGTTCTTCTGTTAGAAGATCTCCAATTGGAAATGGAGGAGAAAGATCTCTCATCCACTGATTTAGCCAACGAAAAAGCTGCTCAAAGGAACACTTACAGCTCTTTCAGAAATGAAGAAGAGCACTGGCGATTAAAGTCTCGAAGTCTGTGGTTGAAATCCGGGGATAGAAATACTACTTATTTTCACAGACAGTGCAGGGCACGTCTCTCACGAAACTACATTGCAGAAATCACTTCCTCCAATGGACAGGTATATAAAGGATTTGCACAAATTAAAGAGGCGACAATAAATCATTTTCAAAACCTCCTTAGTGCAGAAAGAAATGGGAATGAGGAGGATGCTTTAGAGCTTCTTTCCAACATTCCAAATCTGGTCAGCATAGAGGATAATGACTCTCTATTAAGCCCAGCCACAGAAGAAGAGATAACTTCCATAGTCTGGTCCATGGAACCTGACAAAGCACCAGGTCCTGACGGATTCTCAGTGCATTTTTACAGAATCTGTTGGGAGATAATCAAACATGACCTCTTCAGACTGATAAGGGGAATCTTGAGGAAGGCAAAAGTTGGAGGCGGAATTAACTCCACCTTTCTTGCTCTGATCCCTAAGGAAACAAACCCTGGCTCCTTTGACAGATATAGACCGATCTCTCTCTGCAATTCTTCATACAAGATCGTGTCCAAACTACTGGCCAATAGAATTAAGCCACTTCTTCATAAACTCATCTCTCCGGCCCAAGGGGGATTTGTACAAGGCAGACAAATTCTGGACAATGTTATACAAGTTCAAGAGGCACTTCACTCAAGTCACGCACGGAAAGAACCAGGTATGATCATAAAACTGGATATGTGTAATGCATTTGATAGAGTAAATCGTTCTTTTCTGTATAGGGTGCTTGCTGCCTTTGGATTCAGACAGGATTTCATAAACCTCATCAAAGCCTGCATTGAAAATGTCTGGACCGCCCCAATGGTGAATGGAAGACCAACAGATTTTTTCTTAGCCACCAGGGGATTGAGGCAGGGTTGCCCTCTTTCTCCCTTTCTTTACATACTGATGGCTGAGTCATTGAGCAGAAAGTTATCTCAAGAGAAACAAACAGGCAACCTTCCTGGGATAAGAATTGTACAGGGTATCGCTCCAGTGAATCACGCATTATTTGCAGACGATTCACTTCTGCTAGGGGGTGCATCCTTGAGAATTGCCAACACTTTCAAGTCCATTCTCCAAAAGTTTTGTGACATTTCTGGTGCGCTGATCAGTGAAAGGAAGAGCGCCGTTTATGGTTGGAACACAGATCAACAATCAATTGAAAGGATCGCAAATGTCTTGGGATTCAATGGTCACGCAGCTTGGGATAAAATAAAGTATCTCGGTCTCCCATTATCGCTGTCCAATCGAAATCATATGTGGGAGGAGGTGATTTCTAAGTTTAAGAAAAATATTAAAGCATGGGGCGGCTTTTGGCTTTCAACAGGAGGCAAGCTCACCCTTATTCGAACAGTTCTTTCAGCATTGCCAAC
Source organism: Pinus albicaulis (assembly GCA_034641835.2). NCBI lineage: Eukaryota > Viridiplantae > Streptophyta > Pinopsida > Pinales > Pinaceae > Pinus > Pinus albicaulis. The sequence goes on along the minus strand of CM076571.1, from coordinate 362,855,854 downwards.
TTTCCAAGCTTCATTGCTGATGGCACCAAGACAAATAGCTGATCGAATTTCCTGTCTCATGCGAAATTTTTTATGGAATGGCGGGCGTGGCAACAGTAATCGGTTTCATTTAATTAACTGGGAAACTGTAATGCGCCCTTTGGTTGAAGGCGGTCTGCAATTACGTGACCCCCAGAATGCCAACTTAGCATTGGGGTGTAAACTGTTGTGGCAGCTGATAAACGATCCCTCCCATCCTGTCAGCCAGATTCTTAATTACAAATATCTCAATAATCAACCGATCACCACCTTCAATCCATAGAATTCTGTTAGAGGAATGCAGGCCTGGAAGCTCTGCAACAAAGCAATCGTCTTCTTCAAATCTCACCTGTACAAAATCCCAGGGAATGGCAAAAATATTTCGTTGTGGAGAGATCGAATTATGGGTCACCCTTCTCTTGCAGCAAATAATGATATAACAGAACTAAGAGAATGGTTAAGTTCAAAAGGAGTTCGGAAAATAGAAGACATTGCAGATTGGGATTACAATGGCAATTGGCAGAGTTGGTCTCTGCCCAACATTCCATCACACCTAAAAAACCAGTTAAGCATTTTTATAGCTGCAATTACAGATTTTACTCCCGTGCACAAGGATGAGGAAGATTCATGGGGATGGGGAAAGACAGGGGTGTACACAGCCAGACAGGGATACTTGCAGCTGCAAGGTAAAAATGACTCCTAGCACCCAGAAACTGTGTGGAAACAGATCTGGGAACATTTCAGTCTGCCCAAGATCAATTTCTTTTTTTGGACTTTGTTTCATAATAAAATCCTTACTGGTGAAAATCTGTGCAGAAGAAACATTGTTGGTCCCCACCGATGTGTTCTCTGCAAAAATGCTCCGGAAACCACTGACCATTTATTCATTGATTGTGAGTTTGCACAGAAGACCTGGACTATCTTCTTGATAGGTCTGAATGTGAGAACCCCTGCTCACTGCTCGATCATTGACATGTATTCGTCATGGAAAGCCTGATACCCCTTCAACATTGCAGACAAATCACTTTGGCATAAGGTATGGAATGCAGCTCCAAAATATGTATGTTGGAAGCTGTGGCTTGCCTGGAATGAAACTATCTTCAACCAAAAAGAAATAACTGCAGACACCACAGCGGACCAGGCCAAGAAGCTTCTATTAGAAACCCTGAGACAGTCCACAGTCAAAGACGATAGTTCCCTTCGAAATGAAGAAAAGGCATGGTTGGATGGCTTCTCCCTCACGCTCAGATCTCGAGCAATCACACGCCCAGATCTCAAAGGAAAATGGCAGATTCGAGACACTTCGGACAGTTTTAAGAAGTGGTGGAAAACACAAGGAAAATGCACTATTTTCTTTGATGGAGCCTCAAAAGGCAATCCAGGCAGGTCAGGAGCAGGAGGGGCTATTTATTTTCCGAATGGGAAAAAAGAGGACTTCAGCTGGGGACTTGGGATAAAAACCAATAATCAGGCTGAAATCCTCAGTCTTTTAAAGGCTTGTCAACTGGCCAGGAAAGAGAACCCAAGTGAAATTATTGTCTTTGGAGATTCTGAGCTGTTGGTAAAATCTCTAATAAACAAAAAAGGGCTCAAAGATCCAGTGTTAAATAAACAGCTTGCAAGAGTGAACAGACTCCTGAAGGATTTCCCCTCAGCTCAATTCTTCCACATTCTCAGAGAATTAAACACAGAAGCTGATAGACTGGCAAATATAGGATGCACTCTAGAAAAGAGCATGATCAGCATAAATGCAGGGGCAGTGAACACGGCAATAATCCCCTAACAAGGCGCCCATGTTAAAACAGAGTTTTGTAATGCTTGATGCAGTGAATTGTAATGCTTGATTTGGCCTTGGCCACCCCTCCTTATCAATAAAAATAACCGTTTCAGTTTAAAAAAAAAAATATCTAAAAAATGGCTTCATTTCCTGCAATTAAATTAGATTAGGCAACAAGACATGAAAAAAAATTATACACTCTTATTATTAAGCATAATATGAAAAAAATGTAAATAAATGTGGGAGAGGGGTAACTTAATAGGCCGAAGTATGGAATTTTAACCCATTAAAATCTACCTAATGATGGGGCTCATCATGACCCCCCTAGTAAAATGGTTTCTCATCCTCTTATAAACTCAGTGTTAAAGTGTTGGTCACCTCCATGGCAGCCCAAGGTAGCTTACAGGGAGTGTCATCTACTAGGTGGAATCATATATTCCTCTCTGCCTCAACCCACTCCTTTTGTTCCTCTGTCTGATATCTCCCTTCATGCAACCCTAGCAACAAAGGTGGATTGAGCTTAAAGCTTATCCACTACATCTTCATTCTATACTTCACTTGTTTATAGAATAATACTCCCTAAGCTATAGGCTAAGTGGTAAGGAATGTTATTCATTCTCTTAGGAGAATCATATTCTCTCAACTGTAGGCTAAGTGGTAAGGTATGTCATTTCCTCTAGCATTCTTGCAAACTCTCTTCTCATAGCAACTTGGATGTATCATCAAAGTGTGAAATTCCTTGACCTTATGTGTCAATGTATCTAAGTGCCACTACATCGTCATTTGATATCATTTGATTATCACTAATGATTCCCTTGGGGCTTATTAGTTATGCTATGATTTTATAGGTTCTCTCTCTTCTATTTCCATGACTCCTTTAATTTATGCTTCTCTTTCTTCTTCATGTGTTAGCCAGGATGTTAAATCCATTTATTGCATATCACCCAAACTCAAATTTGGGTCCTAATTCTTAATATCAGTTAAAATTGGGTTTTGCATATAGAATTCAGTCATTCTACCCCTCTCCCATACACTAGACTGTTTGTAGAAATCAACGAACCATCTATAGTTTTAAAAGGGTAGGGAGCCATGTTGAACTAAGGTTATTATTAGAATTGTAACAATTTATCCTCATGATAATCTCCATAGGACTTTGAAGGTTGTCTGTACTGCATGGAATCCATGAAGAGGCTGACCACAGGGGAAAGTTGGTGGTCCTTTGCCTATAGCTTCCCTTGGAACCTCATGTGGTCTACTTGCACTACTTGCAATTGCTCTTTCACCGGAGATTCTCTCAACCTTACATCAACCATTTTTTTCCCCATTTCAAGGAACGTTTCTTTCATCCACCCCACATCCTAATAATCCTTTTATTTGGCTATTTGAATCCATCAGTGGGTGCACCCTGTTTCTATCTCTAGCTCATGTAGGAGGGGTATTTTGAATTTCTCAAGGGTTAGTATCCCTCCCCAAATAAACTTGTAATAGGATCCCAAATTATGTTGCGGGGTAAGTTCCTGAAATTTTGTGAATTTTTTCTCAAATTTCTATGGAGAGGCTACTATATTTTGTAGTTTTTATTCATCTTGTACCCCCTTCTCCACATATTTCCCTTCAATTTGTGAACTTTGTCTCTCAATTTATGCCTCTTATTTTTCTTTCTGCACATCCTTCTCTTCCTGTATCATCTTCTATGTATCCTGTAGCATGCTCTATTTTTCTTGTATCATGATTTGTTTTTACTATAGCACTCCATTTTCTTATTTTTGAAAGTCGGTGGGAGCATTCGGTGGCCTAGAGGGTGATGCACTAATGGTGTACCTCCTTTCATAGGCTATGGCAGCCTTAGGTTTTGTATTTCGAGAGGTGACCTCATCTATCCCTACCTCTTCTTTCTTACATGGGGACCCCTCAATGGTAATTGGAACTTTTGTGGGATTCTTGGGTCTTCCTTGTCTCACTCTAGTGCTTTTTCTAGTCTTAAAGTGAACAAGGATTTGTCTTGTCCTTTTCTTCTTGGATTTCTTAGGAGTTCCCAAGGTAGCTAATGTATTATTCTCCTCATCCTCAGTATTCCCTCATGACAAACTAGTTTTTTGAGGGGATATATTAGTTTCATTTTCTTTAGTGGTCTATTTGGGACTTAGGGCCTCCTCTTCTAAGTTATCTTCCTTTTCTTCCTCATCATCTCCTTCTTCTTTCTCTTCATCAACTTAAATTTCTATTGTCCTCTTTGTCTCTTATTCCTCTAATTTGGTGTCTCTAACCCCATTTATAGATATATGGGTTTCGCCTGGACTATTGATCTCGGTTCCTATTAGTGCCTCTCTATCCATATCTCTGAACTTGGTCCATCGGACAAAAATTCTAAATTTTTTTAGGGCATACTCCATTATCATCTTAATAAGGCCATGATGGGCTAAGTTTTGGTGTTTCCCTTCTTCAAATTTCTGGATCATGTCCTTGATGGAATGGAGGAGGAAGTAAGGTATATTCAATCTCTGGCTAAGAGGAAATTTTTCTTGGTATCCAGGAATCAAAGTTGTTGGAATAGCCTAAAATTATAATCATACACTACACTTAATCTTTCATCATAGGAGATGTATCTTAATATGTTATAAGCTACCTCATCCCATGGGAAAGGTAAAATTTCTCTCCTAACCCCTTTCTTATCTTCCACAATTCTCTCTCTGGACCGAAATAAATTCTTCTTTGCAATGCCACTATTAGCCCTATCTTCCCTAATTAATTTGATGCCTAGGGGTAGTGTGGTTACTCTGCTAATCACTTTAGGACTTATGGTAATGCCTAACCCTCTTACTAAAATGGTGGCACATACATCTGATAGGGAATTTAAAGGCATATAAAACTCAAACAAAATTTCTTCATCATATCCCTTTAACAATTCAAAGAAGCATAAACATTGATGTGTCCTAAAGATATCTGCTATAGGAGGGTGAAAATGAATCATTTTTGTTTCTGAAGGTTCCATCATGTTTAATGGACTCCCCATCTCTTGTTGCTTCTCTTTACTAAGTGTAGGAAATTTGTTTCATTTATGACCTTAGTTTCTAATTAAGTGGTAGAAGAGGGTCGCAAATATTCTTATCACACATAACCCTTCAATTTCACAATTTTATGACTATTGATTGCAAACATTTTAGGAGAAATTATGGAGATGTGAGGTGATGGAAAATTGATTATTAGACTAATTATTTGAGATGAAGATGGAAATTTCCTGAACCAATTGGTCCTTTTGTTGCATGCATATACCTCATTTTTCATCCTGTAGCACTCCTCGGCTCTTCATGTAGTAGTCGGAGTACTTTCTCTAGTAGTTACAGGACTTCGTGTAGCATTGTCCTGTACCCACAGTGGGACGGGGCTCAAAGCTCCTCAGTTTCTTGCAAACTTTTTCCTGTCTAACTATTGTGGGAATAAAAAAATATGTGAAGGGAAGCATGGTCAAGTACGTTGTATGTTATTTGGAGTTATATTGGAGCATTGTTATGACCTATTCCTCATGTAATGTTTCCTCATTTGGAATGTTGGACCTACTCAAACCTATCATTATTTTCTCCCTCGTAATCAACACCCACTCTTGGCGATCATACTTTAACTTATTTTACAACTCCATATTGCATAAGGACTCTACCAATCAGCTTTAGTTCAATTGGTCAAGGATGGCCAAGTTAAGTAGCCATCTTCAGCCTATTAAAGTGTTCCCTCTTACCATTCATTAAGTTAATCACGTATGCATAACTAGAGGGTCAGAGAGTGCCATACCTTAGCCTCACCTCCTTGTAGAATTTTTAAAGGACCTTGCATGCTGAGTTTGTACAATCGGAGTAGCATCAACTGAGTTTATATTATTGCATGAGCTTTTGTTTTTTGTCTTCGTTCTTTTTTCAGTGCTTGCCCAGATTTGTTTGTTGTGTGTGTAGGTACCTTGGCAAGTCTTCAAGTACATGTTTTCTTGTGTAGAGTCCTTCTTGGAGTGACATTGTCTCCTTAAGAGTCACCTCACAATTATTTTGTGTCTCCATGGATGATAAAAAAACTTAAGGGATTTTATGGTGCTTACACAAGGCTTGATATAGGAAGTTGTTCTTCCTATAGCAATCTCTTTCTTTTCACGTTTTGGACTCTAATTTTGCAAGGGTGATGAGGGATATTTTTGAGAGTTATTGGCATAATTTCAGGATTATGATAGGATGATGAGGTAGTGGTCTAGCCTTGGAACAATGGAGTGGAAGAAATTTGTTTTCTTTCCAAAAAAATTCTTTTGTAGAGATGACAAAGTGTTGGGTTTGAGTGAAAAATATTTGTGGTTGAGATGGAGGAGTGATGAGAGTGTGGTTGGCAATGGTGGAAATAATATCCCCATTGAATTTCTGACACCACAAGGCCCATGGTGGCTACTCTTTTTCCTCAATCCACCCTCTTGTAGCTTCTTATAACTTCTTGTAGCACCTCAGTAACTTCCTGTAGCAGCACAAGAATGCCCTATAACATCACAGAGAGGGTGAAAATTTTGTATTATTTATCTTATAAGATGGTGCAGAGGTATGAAGAGGTGATTTTTGGTTATGGAGAGAGAGCACATTGATGGAGGGGTGAAGAGAAATGAGAAAATTCCCTTGCTTTATGACCATGGCATGCCACTGTTCATAACCCTGCAAGACAAAAAAAAGGCCAGCACTCATGGTGTCATCTCACCTTCTTGTGTTTGTTTTTTTATTTTTTTTTATCTTTTTTGTTTTTATTTTCTCCAAGAGTAGTGGGCTGCTGCTTTAGAAGTTATTTTCAACCCACCAACCTACCGTGGGCACCTCATAGATTTTTTCACTCAGGGATATTTTGTTTTTTTCCTCTCCTTTTTTTTTTCTCTAGGATTTTTCACAGAGAGGTTTTAAATCTTGGAGTTGACCTTAGATGCCTCATGGAAATTTTCACGCAGGACTATTTATTTATTTATTTATTTTCCTTTTATCTAATATGGTTACAGACTAGGATCTATGAATCTCACAATTATGTTTAATTCCTTTCTGGGTTGTATTGATGAACTATGACTTCGACATGGGATTTTTATATACTTTTATCCTATAACCTTTGAAAACCAGAGGACTAATCTCCTCATCAATGGGTATGATATGAAAATCTCTATTTTCATGGAATTTCTCTATCAATTATGGTCCTAACCATATTTTCATCATCTTCCCTTTAAATTCCTTGAACTTGGAGTCATATACAAAAGCCCAATCCCCTTTTTGGAATAATTTTTCCTCGATGTGCCTATCATGCCAAACCTTCCTTTATAATTGTATGACTTCAATGTGGAGGAGGGCCTGCATTTTGAATTCATCCAAGCCATTTATTTAAAGCAACCTTTCTTTTTGTTCCCCTGTGACATCTAAATCTAATTGGGTTGCCATTATGACCGTGTTATATTCAAATTTAATAGAAAGAAAAATATTTTTTTCCCATAAAATATATCATATGGAATGAAACCAATAGTTGTCTTACAGCTGGTATTATAGGCCAAAGCTTCATCTACTAAATTGTTTGTCCAATATTTCCTGTTGTTGCTCACTACCTTAGTGAGGATGCTTTCCAGTGCTCTATTCGTAATGTCTACTTTCGTATTTGTTTGAGGGGGATAGGAACTAGATTTTTTGTGCTTGATATTATGCCACCTTAGGAGATTCTCAATAAAATGTGATGTGAACTGAGCTCCTTTATCAGTGACTATCTCCCATGGATAAAAAAAATTGTAGAACACATTTTATCTTAAGAATTCAACCACTTTTTATTCTGTTGTTGCCTTGGCAACCTTTCTCTTAGCCCACTTTCTCAAATAATTAGTGCATGCTATGATGTATTTATTTTGTTGAGATGGTGGATTTTTTAGCCCAATAAATCCATGCCCCACTTATCAAATGGATATAAGGCCACTTTAGGTTGTATATGAATTTCATCCCTGGGTGTGGGTTTTCCCATGTTCTAACATTGGTCACATATGCTAGGATACCTTCTAGCATTCTAATGGATAGTAGGCCAATAGTATCTTTCTTGTAATGCCTTGAAAGTTATCCTCTTAGCAAAAAAATGACCCCCATAGGGCCCATCATGACATGTTGAGATGATTTCAAATACTTCTTATTCCTTGACACATCTCCCTATAATTTTATCTTGTTCGAGCTTGAAAATATTGGCACGAATCCAAGTGAAAAGGGTGCTCTTTTTCACAATTCTTCTCTTCTCCCTGCATGATATATTTGGAGGAAATATCCTAAAAGCTAGGTAATTGGCTATATCAAAAAACTAGGAGAGAGAGTATTGTGATAGAAAATAAGTGCTCATCCAGAAGTTGATCATCAATCATCCCTTCCTTATCTGTAGGCAAAGCGAGTCTAGACAAAAAATCTGCAACTACATTTTCTTTCCTAGGATTATTAGTGATAGTTAAATCAAAATGTTGCAACAGTAATAAACACCTAATAATTCTAGCATTAAAATCATGTTTGTTCAAGTATTTACTTGTTTCATGGTCAATATGTACAAAATATCGGTAACAAGTAATATAATGTCTGAGCTAATTCAAAGAGTGGACAACAACTAAAAGCTCTTTCTCTGTGATAGTTTAGTTCAATTTATCCTTAGAGAGATTTTTAGTGATGAAATAAATGGCATATGGAAACTTAACATCCATTTGTCGCAAGGCTTCCCCCACAACTTTATCTGATGTATGATTATGGATATGGAAAAGCAGAGCCCACTTGGGACCTTAGAGTATAGGATTAGTAGTTAACTTTTCCTCTATGACTTTAAATGCTTCTTGAAAAATAGTTGACCAATAGAATTCTAAGTCCTTCGCCAATAATCCAAGCAATGGTGAAGCCAACTTGCTAAAATCCTTTATGAATCTCCTATAGTAACACATCAATTTTTCACCATGACATTTTATTGTCATTATTGGTCTATCACCATCCATATCATGTTCCCTTAGAGGTCAAAAACACTCATGTTCCTGAACAAAGTCTTGGAAACTAGAGAAAATCTCTTTCAAACCTTTAAAAGGTTACATGTGCGATTTTTGTGACCATTACCCACGCATGCACTGATACTTCTTCTATTAGTTGCAACGATCGCTGCTCTTTTTGCCACTAAAACTTATGAACCCCCATAAAAAGGAGGTAAATATATAAAGTTAACTTCTAGAAGCCTATTTGGTTGAATAATTTACCAACTGGAAGCCTCTAGAGTCGTGCTAGTTTGAGCTTTATTCCTATACTCATGGAGCTTATCCCTTGGCCAAAGGAATCAAAATCCCTTCATGGGAGGAACTCATTCCTCTCTTAATGGATCTGAAACTACCTCGATCTCTCTATAAATTGAGCTAATGTTTTAGGTTGAAGGGTATATATTGACTTGTATAGATTCTAAGCTGGAAAGAGTTCATAGAGTTCACAGATTATGAGCTACTAAGTAGCTTGTTGTTTGAAAATTGAATATCACATATTTGTGTACATGAATTCATGTTGGTTATTATAAAGAGGAATGCTTATGAAACTAAAGGAAACTATTGCAGAGACACAAAGGAGAAATTTGTACAACATTAAGGCTCAGGTTGTAAGATTCCTCTTTTTAATTTCTAATAATACACATGCATCTCATTTTCTCATTGTCTCATTTTTGAATCCATAGAAATTACGTTAATAATTAGACTCCTTTATCACTTATTTGGGCTAGTGTTTATGATTATTACATCTTGTAGGTGATTTGACCTTTTGTGTTGTTTGTGATTGCAATTTCTTCTCAACATTGAAGAATTTCTTTGGAGCGAAAGGCAAAAGACTACATCGAACGTCTCGATTGAAAGTTAGGAGAATAACCTCCTTATTCCAAAGTTGTAATGATATAAAATACAAATAGTTCAGAGAAAGAGGCATTTAATGGATCTTTGTTTCTAGTTACTTGTTGGAGTACTAGTGAGATCTCTCTTGTTCGTAAGAGGGATTAATAAAAAAAACACACAGTACTTTCAAACATGGTTTAGAAAAAATTGAGAATGGATTTTTGAAAACTAAAAAAGATTTTTGCTAACAACATCCTCATCTACCAAACATTCTTTCAGTTTTCTAAAAGTTGTTATGGTTATGGATATTTAGATGAATCTTTAGAGACATATTTTCTTGAATTTTCCATTTTTTAGTTAGTGTTTTCAAAAACGGTTCCCGCGCAGCTGAAAATTAATTTACCAAAAATAAAAGAATTTTTTGTTTCTAGAAACCTTATTTATAGAAACCTCTCTCCTTTTTTAAATATAAATTATGGTTTGGGAAATTTGAAAGAATATTTGAAGGAATATTTTCCATAAATGTCATGTTTAGTTAGTTTCCAAATAGATTGTGGCGAAACAGAGATGAATCTTGAGAAACTGGAGGAGGTTTGTGTTCCTAATATTCCAATGTACAATAAAATACTTTATATTTTACATAAGTATTAAAGAATGAGATATACATTCACATCTTCACAACCTATGCTTCTGACTATGCAAAATCATGTTTTAGACATCTCTTTGCAGAGAAAATTGTGAACAACTAGAGCCGCATTTTGGGAAACTGAGAGAGGTTTATCACAAAAAAATATTCATTTACAATAAAATATTTCAATATTTACACATATATCTTAAATTGAGATATCAAAATGGATAACATAACCCTATTTTCATAATTTTGGGAGGAAAAATCTCAAAGACAATTAGTGACTTGGAGGCCACCTCATCAAATAAGAGTTGCTATCAAATTAGAATTGCTCTTCTTTGTAACTATAAATTGACAAATATGTTTCCAAGTAGATTCATTAGTTTTGAATGTCCTATATTTGAGTTATATTTGTGTAACACAATTTTAAGATATTTGGTGAATAATTTGTATAAATACATCACCATTTGAATTAATAAATATCGGGATTTGTAATGGGAAAGGCTACTGTTCATTGAAAAGTTGTTCACTAAGTTAAAGTGAACTTTTGAAGTAATACAAGAAAATTTGTTTCAATATTAATGTGCCATATCCATGTGGTGAAGTGCTTCTCACTATCTATGTGTTTTTCTTTGTTTCCATGCTTATGTGTTCTAAAATTATAGAAACTCTGATGAACATAATTTCTTGAAACATACATTCTGATTCTGGCTATGGGTAATTTAATTCTTTTTCCTCTGATATCAAGTTAAAGAATTCTTAACTTATCTTTAGATTCAATTGAGTCTATTGTTTTTCTTCTATTACATTTCATGTAAATCTAAAGGATCCAGTTGTATGTATACCTTCCCATGTTTCACTTAAGCTTGATTATCTATCCATTTGATCATCTTAAGCTCTTTTGACTCCATTTACCAATGGCATTCCCTTTTTCTTCCAACCAAATAAATTCAAAAACCAAAATTTGAGCTGATTAGCTAGCCTAAAATTCCCAGCAAACAAAGCTAAGTCTCATAGAGATATCCCTCTCTAAGTTTAGGAGGGTTAAATCCTAAACTCAGAAGTGGTTTTGATGTTACCTACATGGTTTTTTCTTCAACCTAAAAATTATGTAGTGATAACAACACCCATTCACTTTCTAATATGGGGTATATGATCCCTGTATCTAACACCTTTTTAATTTATGCTTTACTATGTCCTTCAAGGATGGATTCATTCTCATATGGGGCTAGTGAATAGTCTTTCATCACTCTCTGATGTAAATATGGTGTGTGAAAACTGAGGGATGCACCCGTTTCATTTCTTGTTAATCCCAAGAAAAAGCATCTAAGTCCTCTCTAAGTAGTTTTCACAGTTTTTCTTCCTCTTTGACCGAGAGAGTGTGATTGATCTTTAGGGTTCTAGATGGGAGAAATTATATAATCTCTCTATGTTAAAGGACTAATTAAATTGCACATATCTTATTCCAATGACTTTTTTCAGATTATTTCACCATTTCATCAAGTGGAATGGTAGTGGAGGGTTGGTATGGTCAATGAGGTAATCTTCATCAGTTTTCCCCCCTCTGATAACAACATCTAAGGTACAAAAGGGGTATGGTTTTTCACATTAAAATTCATCTTCTTCTTCATCCTCTAGCAAAAAAGGTATATCACGTTCAATAGAATGCTCAACAAGAGGATATAATTCCAATTTTTTTGATAAGGGCCCATACTTAATGGTCCTGTTTTGCAGCCCTACAACCGATATAGGAATTGACAGTAGCCAACCAAATTCTTCTTAGGATAATATGATAAACATTAAAAATGGTTTTTGGTTTAAGCACTTGGAATTTAGTGGGATACTCTCAAGAGTCAATGTAGACCATAACATCCTCGACAACTCCCTTAGGACCTATTGTGAATCTATTTGCAAGTTGTAGAAATATAGTTGTATTTCTCAAAGCTCCTTGGAGGTTGAGCTTCAACATGGTTTCTTTAGTCATCACATTGATGGAAGCCCCAAGATTAATAAATTTATGATGGAAAATGATACCATCATTTTGTACCTCCACTACTTCACTCCCGGGGCCTAGGTATTTTAGGAAAATCACTATCACCACCATAAAATCAAATAACTGGCCTACAATGTTGACGGTGGGGGTGTCTCTCTTATTTATTCCAGGAATTTTGAATCATTTGTTTTTTATAAGCTTATTATGGATGGAAAAATCCTTAATATCCTCGAGAAGTTGTATCTTTAGACATATATTCTTCAATTCCCATATAAGTTCAGTCTCTTCTAGGGTGTGTTGGCTAGGATGGATCAATCGCTTAGGAAAAGGAGGTGGATTTACTTGAGAGGTAATTTCTTCCTTTTCATATTCAATCTCTTTAGGTGGCGATGGTGGATGGTTATATAGGGGAGCTATCTAAGACCTAAAGGTAATATCATGGATCTCCACAGCATAGGCATGGTAAGATCTCTCTCTACTATAGACTTATTGTGCATGTTTTTTGTTCGGGTTCATATTAGGTTGACCAAGAATTTGGGGTTGCTTAGGTGGAGAATGATGAGTGAGTTGAAGTTGAGGTTGGGGTGGAGGCATTAAAGTAGGAGGTTGGTTGAGTAGAGGCCTCCACACTTGTGATGGGTTGCTCCATTGAGGAGATTGGGTAGCATATGGATGAAATGGTTGACTGGAAGGTTGAGGATGATATGGAGGAGCATAAGGCCAAGAATCAGGTATGGTGCAATATGGATGAGTACAATAATACCAAGGCTGCAAGGGTGCATTTTGGTTTGAATTGTAGTAAGAATAATGTGCACCTTGCCTGCCCTGTTGGTATGGTTGAGGTCCTTGAGGCATCCTTTGATTTATAAATAATAGTTGATATGGTCCACCCTCCACCCCTTGGTATATAGCTTTTAGGATAGGAAAATAAAATAATTTGTATATTGCATGGTTTTCTTCACAGAATCGACAGACTTCTATGAAATTCATTGGGCATTCATTCCTAGGGTGTCTTCTAGTGCATATAGGGAAAAAAAAGCTATGGCTCTCTCTACCTCCTATTATTTCCTTTTGGAATGCATGCTATCCATTGGCAAGGAAAAGGTATACAAAATTTCACTCTTGAAATCCTTTAACATGATCCCTATCTCAATTTTTATGGATGAGGTGGAGGAAGAGGTACTGGCCAAGCCTTGATTACTTCAATACATTTTTCTAGATGTCATAGAATGGTTTCTGAACATATTTTTGATGTCATCATAGGAAAAATAATATATCTCTCCTCTAGATAGCATGTTAAGGGTTTTCAACACTTCCTCCCTCATCCCTCAGAGAAGAATTAACTTGAGTGATCAACGATCAAGGGTGTATTTGGGAATCTTTTGGTTAGGTTGAAACCTTTCCTCATACTCATATAAAGATTCATCAGGCCCTACGGTCATCCTAAATATTCTTTCCTTGGTTTATTTGAACCTACAATAGTCTTTGTACTTGTTGTTGAAGGAATACTGCATTTGGGCCCAAGTTGTGATGGTGTCCCTAAGCAGACCCATGAACAAGCGCACGCCTGCATAATTGAGGGTATATGGGAAAAATTTCAACTTCTTTTCATCCGAGGCATAGTCATAATTACTATAGAAAATAAAAAACTCAAACATGAAAGTTTCACTGTCCTCATAATTTAAGCCATGGAAGTGTGAAAGGGTTGAAGGGCTAATTTTTTTCATCTTAGTCTCTCCATTTGATTCCCTAATTAGAAATAACTCTTATTTTATGTTCTCATCTATAGCTTGAATAGGTGAATCAAGCTCATATTCTTTGCCAATAGGTTCTTTAAATATTTCAAGGTGCTACCCTTGAGGGTATTATAAGACACAGTCATTGAATAAGACTAAAGGTTGAATGTGCAGGGATGGGGAGGTTTTTGGTACAAATTTTCGTTGGTTTTCCCTAATTCTATGAGGAATGAAAGACAAAATTGTTTGTTTCTTTTCACTTTTTGATGCTTTATGTCAAACAAAAGTAGAAAACAATACTTAAGTAGAAACAAGTATCTACTTAGACACCTCCCCAAAAATGATGCTAAAGAGTGGTGAGCCTTGGTATTGCACCAAAAGTGCTGAAAATCCCAACGGGTGCTCAACTTTACTTATCAACTGGAGGCTCATACAAACTTAAAGGTGATAGTGCTATATTCACATCACATGGATTCTACTCATGGCACCCTCAACTAGGTAATTTGGCTAGTAGTAATTCTAGGCCATTCCTCCTACTTTATTAAAGTGCAACTAGCCAGTGTAATGAAGGGATTTTCTTCCAATATAAGGAAAACATAGTTTCTATAAAACTTCTACTTGTAACTGACAATGAAAGGAAAGCATAAATAGTTAACCTAGATGCAGAAAAAGGAAACAATATTATGGGAAAGCATTCATATAGTTATTTATTAATTTGTAGTAAATAAATTATTCTATCATCACACACTTCATCAAAGAATAAAAAAATTCCTAGATATTGTTTCATTCAACTTGTACTTGCATGTAGAATTCATTCTAATCCTGAAATCAAATAAAACGCTAATGCCTACTCTTTTTTTGCAGCAATGAAAGAAGGATATTTTGGAGTGGCCTAAGGGCATCTTCTGACCATGAATTTAGAGATGGGGGTAAAATTCACCCCATTATAGGTTCAAAACTAGAGTGAAAATGGTGAGCTACAGCGCTGCTACAGGAAGTTTCTACAGGATGTCCTCTAATTTCTACATGAATTCCTTAATTTCTAGAAGAAATAAGCTAAGAGGGATATAAGGATGAAAAGGGTGCAAGGAAGGTGTGGAAAGGTTGAAATAGGCAAGGTAGAGGTGAAAAAAAGCTCCATCAAAACTCATAACCCTTGGGAGGCTTTTCCTTTAATTGGAAGGCTTCTCATGGTGGTGGTGAAGGTGGTTTCACAAAACAAGGTTTTGGGCAGAATTGGAGGTTGGAGAGAAGAAGGATAAATGTTATGAAAATGATCCTTTCAATGCAGGTTTAGATAACCCTTAAGTCACTAAAAACATTCATGAATTTATTATTGTCAAACTAACATTTTCAAAAGTTGAAAAGATGAGTTGAATAGAAAACCCTACTTAGCCTATGCTAAAATATGGTCCAAGAAAAAATACAACTTCTAACTTAAAGTAATCATATTGTGAACATGATAATCACATTATCTAACTTTCCAAGAAATAATAAAAATACTACTTTTTATTTGTGGTTAGATATACTTCTCCTCAATCTCCCATGAGAGAGGTGAGAAAGAAAGGCCATAAGCATATTTTTGATATATTTTTGTTGCTACTAGAATGCAAAGAGGCTAAACAATGTTTTGAAAAATAAAGAGAGAATATAAATACACAAGATGGACTTAACCAATGTATTGGGACCTAACCGAAAATAATCAGCCCTCTGCGACTAAATCAACGATGGAACAAAAAGCTTCTAATTATCATTACATAAGAAGTTCTAGTACATCATATGACAGTAAACAATAACACAAAATGAGAGATCAATAGATGCCTAGTTGAATACAAAAATTGAATCCTAATGAGATATTGCATATTCTTATTTATAAAAACGGGTGGCTACCAATAACTCCCTACAAAGTAGGAATAGGTTCTACTTGATCTTGATAAGATTGGATCTTGGCTCCCCATAAATTCCACTTTTCTTGGCTTCCTTTTCCTTCAAGTTGTTGGTAGAGACTTGGGTGTCATCTTGGTTGATTGAGAGAGTTAAAGAGGTGGAAAAACCTCATACTATCTATCCTTGTTGTCTACTCTAAGCCTTTATGTGGAAAATATCTCAAAAATCGCTTCATTTCCTTAAATTAATTCATATTATGCAACAAGACATGAAAAACATCCTACACCATTCTTGTTAAGAATAATATGAAAAAAAATTACATAAATGTGAGAGAGAGGTAACTTAATAGGCTGAAGTATGGAATTTAAACCCCTTAAAATATACCTAATGATGGGCCTTATCATATTTTACTCTATAGGTTGAATAATTTATGTGTTCCTAAATTTCAGTGACGATAGTTGATCAAAGACAATCACACTTCTATGGTTGCAACAAAATTTGGTGTAGGGAAGATAATGTCCAAATTTCAAAGGCATGTGCATTGGCCCTAGAATTAAGAGGTGGCTAGGTCCATAATAAAACATATAATTTCTTATATTGGATGTCCTAGAAATAGGAAATAGGGTACCCATCCATTCTTGGGAAATGATTTCCATGGAATTTGTGGGATGTTTACCAACAATTACGAAGGAATATGTCTACCTATTCGAAATATATGATAGGTTAAACAAGATGTGTGTTATAAAAATACAATCAATGGAAAAGGAGAAATGATCTTATTCGTTTGACATGTCAAGGTGCACTTTGGAAATTGGGAAACCATGGAGAATATTTTACATGAGGTCAAAATATTTATTTGCGCATTTTGGTATACATTATAGGAGAAGGTAGATTAAGTTGAATAGGTCTACAACAGTCTATCCATAAACATATGGAAAAATACAAGTACGAAATGGGAATTTGGTGCATCTCTTGATGAGTTATAATTAGAAACATCCAAAAAATTGGGATCAAAATATGGTATACATACAATATTTTTTATAACAAAAAGTAGTAGAAAATAAAAAATTAGTGACTAGGAGACTAAAAAAGTTAGCCACCACAACTTTTCCAAGTGAAATACTACCAAAAATGAGCAATCTCAGGTGAACAGACTAAAAACGACCAACATAAATGACTAATTTAGTATCATTTTAAAATGCAGAACTAGCTAATGAGTAATACAAAATATGACTAACATGAATGACTAATTTAGTTTATGAGAAAAAATATGACTACTTAACAATTACTACAATAATACAAATCAATCATTTTTTTAGTCATTTTAAGAGTGTCACTTTAACGATATAAACTTACAAGTGATAGGAGATTCAAAGGTTTTTATAGATTGAATGAAAGGTTATACTTCCTTAAACACTTCTTTATTGGATGAATGGATGATTATAGTTCTAGTGTTGATTAGAATCTTCAGGGTTATATCCTTTGATTACATTTACAGGGAATTAAATTTGAAGGTTGACAGATTATCAAGAATGAGATTTGGCTTACAGTTGGGTGAAATTCATTATGGATAATACCCGCAAGGTGAAGTGTTGGTTATTTAGTAGTTGACACATTTTTCTTAGTTGAAGACTGAAATTTTCATGAATATCTCCATTTTTCATTATTAGGGTCATATCCATTGAACTTGATATACTAGTTTTTAACTTGGATAGCAAGTTTTTTATCTAGTTTTAATGCACAATATCAACATATCCAACAATGCAAACATGTAGAAGTATTGGCTGAATTTGGAATTCACACATAACACAACCCTTTCCCACATATATATGGACGAATGTTGACTCATGGTCTCCTCAACATTTGCCAGATGACATATTCACACAATATCTTATGTTAGTCATGGGTACCCTAATAGTGTATGAGGCACACATAAAATTGATTGCACATAAAAATCTTGATTAAATCCTACACATGTTATCCTTAAGCCTTACCAAAATTATGGAGGATTATCATATAACAAATTGGTAATGTCATTATTCTTTCATGAGAGATGCGTAAAGTTCAAATCTCCCACCCCATGTTTTTCTGGAATTTAGATGATTACTACAGCTAATGACATAATTAGTTGGTGTTAGAAATATTAAGCCCACATCCATGGGCCATCAATTTCTTCTAGCTAGGACTTCCATCCAATCATTAACGCAATCAAACAAGAGCATGCACTTTTGGATTGAGACTTGAACCCAGGTCATCATTAAGATAATAACTCCAACTTATATGTAGACCACAACTCAACAGATATCCCCTCCCCATATTAAGTGGGTGCTACCAAAGTCATTTATATTGCAAGTGAGAGTTGAAAGGTTCAAATTTCTCCCAGATTCTCATGTTTTATCTTCACTAAAATGGCCATTGCAACTAAACCACGATAAAATTTTCATCGTTTCCATGAATTGTCGATTTATTTTAGGACGTCCACCTAGTGTTGAATATGTCCTCATAAGAGAAAAAATTTTCAAGTTGTGATTTTAACTTTTAAAATCAATATAATGAGTTTTCCAACATGATACCAAACAATAACATGACAAACCTTTCCCCTCAATGTTAAAGTGGGTTTTCATATTTTATTAATGTAGATTACTATTCTAATTACCTTATTAGAGATCAAACCAAAGCAATGACTAAAAGCATAATTGATTGCTTAATATCTATCAAAGTTAGAACTCTAGCCATTTGTGGCATATGTTAAATAACACACAAAATGTAAAAATTTATAGCCATGATTTAGAATGGAATTCAATGATGGATTATCGTTACATTTGGATCATATTTTCTCTTATGGCCCTATGATGATTAAAATTATTTAAGGATCTTTGATTAGATTTAAAACCTTAGAAAAATGCAAAAGAATATGTAAAATGAACAATAAATATTTCAACTTGAACATAGGGAAATGGTCCTTTTTAGCTATTAACATTTAGTGTTGTGAAGAAGTAACAAATCCCTCCTTGTTTTCTTGTTTTATATTGGGCTCTATTTTTACCTGTTTTAGTAATCATGAGATATCTTCGATATTTCCCCCCAAGAATCTTTTACTAATTGGGTCAGATATTTAAAATTTTAGAGTGTGTGTGTGTGTGTGTGTGGTTCTTCACTATCACCATGAACACATTTTCACCCTAAATTAGTTCATTACAATTGAATATATGAGTATACATAGAATGAAGAGTGTGTATAAATGTGCAATAAATATTTCAACTTGAACATAGGGAAATGGTCCTTTTTAGCTATTAACATTTATTGTTGGTGAAGAAGTAAGAAATCCTTCCTTGTTTTCTTGTGTTTTATTGGGCTCTATTTTTACCTATTTTAGTGATCATGAGTTTTCTTTCGATATTTCCCTCCAACAATGTTTTATTAATTTGGTCAGAGCTTTAACGTTTCAGAGTTTAAAAGGTTAGTTCAAATGTTGAAGTTTCACCTTGGAGAACAAGTAGTCATTGAGACTATGTCTTTCCTTACCATAAGGTAAGTCATATCATCCAAAATGTTAACTGTATTTTCTATATTTTGATTCTACGTTCTTTATTTTGAATGTGGGGACAATATTCATATAAAGTAATCAATTTTAATTTGCATTCAATTCATCGATTAGCTAACACTGTATGCCTAGTTTATTAGATCAGAGATTGAATACGGAACTCACAACATTACTTGTTGCTACTCTACTCATCAGTGAGACCTACTGTGAAATGGGTCCCATTCTCAATTCCCCGTCTTGTTGAATCATAGGGAACCACTTATATATATCTGAAAAATATTTGCGTTGTTCAAAAGTGTGACCTTATATTGGCTCCTGAGCCTTAGCACACCAGAAAAATCGAACAAAAAAATTCATGTATAAAAGGGGATTACAAAGGTCCTCAATATTTTTGATGTGTGGATTTTATGAAGAATACTCTATAATTTTTTTTTAAATTGTCCATTAAATATCAAATATTAGAGAAAATTTCTTGAGGATTTATACATGCCTGAGTTAAGAAAAACCATAGACTGGAATACTCTCTCATGGGTCTGGAGTTACGGTTGAATAGTTTTACTCAAAGGAAAACATAGTAAGATAGAAATAAACTCATTTTTGATGACATGGAACTAGCTCATAGAATCATATCCCACACAGTTTCCCTTCTAAGAGAGTTGTTAAAATTTAATTTTAAATGGAAGAGATAGGCTTGTATTCTCTAAAGACTTTCCTAGCTTCTCTCTACCAGAAAGTACCATATGAAAGTCATGTCAATTCAGTAAGAAGACCAATGTGTAGTTTAATTCCAAAGAAGGTACTTCAGGTAATCCATTTTAACTTGTTCATACTGATTTGTGGGGTCCTATGAGAGATATGTCTCCGTGGGATGAAAAATACTTCATATTATTCAATGATGATTTTACTCAAATGTGTTGAATTGGATTATTAAAACATAGAGATGAAGACTTTGGTAAGTTTAAAGTCTTGAAATCTCTAGTATAGAATGAGTTATATTTGAAAATAAAATGTCTTATACCTAATAGAGGAAGAGAATTTACACCCAATGATTTTTTAAACTTTTGTGAACAACATGGCATCAAGAGGAATTTTTCTATAGCTAAAACTCCTCAACAAAACAGAGTGGAAAAAGGAATGAACAAAATAATCCAACAAATGGCATGCTGCATGCTTGATGAGTCCAGAATACCTCATAACTTGTGGGGGCGAAAACACATACAACTATGAAAATCCTCATCAAAGCCCATTTTCGGGTAATGGTGATCAAAATCCTCATGAAATATTGTTTGGTATGCCTCCAATTGTGAATAATTTTAGAGTATTTGGAAGCAAATGTTACATAACGAATAATGATGATAAGCTTGGATAGTCCTCTGGAAGCAAATGATATAAATTCTACAATAAAAGGCGAAATATTGTTCAGATATTTAAAAGAATTGTTGTGATTGATAAATAATACACGAATTAATAATAATAAAGCACCAACGGATGACTAATTTATTCTGCCGTGATTTCGTTTAGTGTACGAAAATCGATACACATATCAGCAGAAGATTGTAGGTTTTAACCCTGAACAGAAATTATCTACACACGAATCTTATAACAGAAAATAAACAATAGCGAGAACATAAAACATAAAACAGATAAACACAGAGATTTTCCCCTGGATCCCAAATCGGGACGACCAGCTTGATTTTTCTTTATATTCCTTTTAGTGTTACAACACATATATATACATGCCGAAGCATACATAAACCCCAATCCATTAACCCTAGATTAGAACATAACCATAACTCCATGGGTGATGACTGTTATACCGGGGTTGAAATTCATCATGCCCCATGTCCAGCAGAAAACCCCATACTTAAAACCATAGGCTGGGTGAGTCCCTAAAATAGTGTCCATTTTGTTTTCTAGTGTCATCCTGGACCACACACGGGAGCCTACCCGCCTTGTGTGAATCATTGAACGGGGAGGGCTATCACCCCCACTCTAACCCCCCCTGTTTCACACCTTACAACAAACGAGGGGGGATATACGCCCCCTTGTGAACCCCCGGACCGTACGACAAATCGTGGAAAGAATATAACACATACCCAACATTCTCCCACTTGTTGTTTTCTTTCCACAGGGGCCACCGGAGAGCTTAGTCATTGGGCCAATTCTTCAACACTCATTGTTTCTCTACACCAAGAGAACTTCTGAGTGCTCATAGACTTCGTCAATGCATTTGCAACATTCTTCAAAGTGTCCACCTTTACCAGCAACACCCTTTTAGCCTCAACCATATCTCTAACAAAGTGATATTGAACATTAATGTGCTTTGTCTTTGAATGATAAGCAGGGTTCTTAGCCAAGAAAATTGCACTTTGGCTATCACAGTCTATCCTTATAGCTTGCTGTACCAACCCCATACTTGAACACAATCTCTGCAACCAAACTACTTCCTTTCTTGCATGAGTGGCTGCTATGTATTCTGCCTCTGTAGTTGAAAGCGCCACTACAGACTGTCTTTTACTCATCCAACTGACTGCACCTCCAAATAGGCTAAACACATACCCACTTGTAGATCTTCTTTGGTCCAGATCTCCAGTCCAATCTGCATCAACAAAACCATGGATGTCCAAAACTCTGTCCAATCCTGGTCTTCCCTAGTAGCACAAACCATAATCACTAGTGCCACACAAATATCGACACCCACTTCTTTGTGTCCAATGTTGCTTCCCTAGTTTTCACATAAACACGGTCCCGCCACTCCCAATGCATGTACGATTTACGTTAGTCTGAGACCACTACATACAAACTACCACTACACTTTGCATATGGACCACGGACATATCCTCCTCTTCTTCTTGTCTTGGGGGGACCTTTGTTCGCAGTTAAATTTACACCTACAGGAATAGGAACATTCACCGGTTTACTATCCTGCATATTGAACCTCTACAATATAGTCTCGACATACTTCCTCTGGTTTAACCAGAGCTTCCTCTTTGCCCGATCTCTCTTAATTTCCATTCCCAAAATATAGTTTACAGTACCTAGATCCTTCATGTCGAATTTGGAGAACAGTTGGGTCTTCAAATCTTGGATAATTTCTTTGTCATTTCCAATCAACAACATATCATCCACATACAAGACCAAATAAATAACATGGTAACCAATTAATTTAAAATAAACACAATGATCCTCCTTGCTTCTGGTGAAGCCAAGTCCCCGTATATAGGTATCAAATTTCTGATACCACATCCTTGGTGACTGTTTTAACCCATACAGAGACTTCTTCAACCTGCATACCAGTTCTTTCTTACCCTTCACCATAAAGCCTTCAATTTGCTTCATGTAGATCTCCTCTTCTAGATCCCCGTGAAGAAATGTTGTCTTCACATCCATCTGTTCTATCTCAAAATCAAATGCAGCAGCAACAGATAAAAGTAATCTAATAGAAGTAACATTGGCAACAGGAGAAAAAATATCACCAAAATCAATTCCCGGCACCTGGGAATAACCTTTTGCTACCAACCGAGCTTTGTATTTCTCCACCTTGCCTTCTACATTCATCTTCTTTTTAAACACCCATTTTCTCTCGATGGGCTTCCTTCCAGCTGGCAACTCCACCAGATCCCATGCCTCATTTTTTTGCAAGGATGCCATTTCATCAACCATGGCCTCCTTCCAGAGTTTTCCATCCTCTGAATCTACTGCCTCCCTGACAGTTCTGGGATCATCATCAGTTATATTTAAGGCAAAACCTAGACAAAAATTAGATGGACTATGCAACTACCGGTACCCTTATTTCCCAGTAGTCTCCTCACGTTTGGGTTGTGGCTCTTCTCTTACGAGATTTTGTTGTTTTGTTGTAAGTCAGAGTTCATCTCGTTTTTATAAAGCCTACATCTTCGGGGCTGTAATTTGGTAGGACTTCATGTTTACCAACATCTTTCACCTCTCTAAACACCATATGTCAGTTTTACACAACCTTCCTTGTTTCTGGGTTCCAAATCCTGTAGCCTTTTATACCATCTTTATACCCAATAAAGATGCACCTTTCATATTTATTATCTAACTTGGTCCTTTTCTCCTTTGGAACATGTAAATGTGCATCATATCCAAATACCCTCAAATGTGAAAGAGAGGGTTTCTTACCAATGCATACCTCATGTGGAGTATTATCCTCCAACGCTAGTGAATTTGATCTGTTAACTAGGTAACATGTAGTCTCCACTTCCTCTGCCCATAATTCTTGTCCTAACCTGATACCACTAAGAATTTTTCTTTCCTTTTCCATCAATGTTCTGTTCATTCTTTTCGCAACTCCATTGTTCTGATGTGTGTATGGAGTATTATTCTTTTGTGATATACCACACTTCTTACAGAACTATTCAAATGCCTTCTTGCATAACTGTCCACCATTATTTGTCCTCATCACCTTTATTGTTGAGATTCAACAAGATGATGATCCTACTAAAAATTAAGCACTTTCACTAGGTGGGGCTTGCATCCTAATTTTAGGTGTATGTATAATTTTAGAATGGTGAGCATATTCGAAAATTATTAGGATGTTGATTCTAGATTGTTGAGAAAATTCTATATTTAGATGAGTTTCTATTTTTAAAACATGGGCAAAGTCTATTTATAGATTGCATATATAAAAATAGAATGCATGTCGATTATTATTAGCCCTTAATGATAATCAGAAAATAAATAACAACTTATTCTCTTGGAGCACTTGATTTTAGTTAATTGATGTGGCAAACCAGTTAGCTGAAGGGATTATGAGTTGCAAGGTTGGTTGGTGACTCATTCATTATGGAATTCTTTGTAACTTAGTGTGACATAGTTGTAACAGAATTTGAAGAGCAGTTATGGGAGTTTTTGTTTAGTTTAACTCAATTAAGTGAGTTAAACTCAGTTATGCTAGTTGTAACTAAATATACACTAGTGAAATATGAGTGAATTAATTATTTAATTAATTCACAAGTAGTGTCTTACTTGCAACTGAAGAAGAAAAACAGTTAACTACTTGCATGTCAGATCGAGTGGAGACCTAGTGGAGAGATAGGTGAAAGGGTGTGTTTGACTATCAGTTGTGACTATAGTAATGTATTCAATGCATATTCACACACATTGGAGTTGCTAATGAGGATTACGTAGTCAAGGAAAGGCATGATCGAACTCATTCAGTAATCTTCTTCAGTAGGGATTGTGCAGTGGAGGCCAGTTGTCAGGAGGCAGTAAATTGGTGCATGTGTGAACCAATTTTTGTATGACAGTGTGAGACGATTGTACATTATACTGAGAGCTCTATAAGTTGAGATTTTTATGATATTTTTTCATGATTCCATGATATACATAATATATTATAGTTGGAATTTTTTAGCTTTAAGCTTTCCCAGTAAAACATCTTGTTATGTGCGATTGATTTTTCTTCATATGTTTGCAATTGGCGATTTAATTTCCACAAAGAATTGAGTAGAAGGATTATGTATTTAGCAATGGATTTAATTGTTATATCAGGGGAGCACAATAATATACATGTATATTGTATATCATTTCTACATTTATCTTCTTCTTTGTCTAGTTTTCCACCAGAACCTTAAATTATTTAAATCTATCAAATAATTTAGATTTCTTCCTCAAGAAATATATCCATGTATTCCTTGAGAAGCCATCAATTAATGAAACATAGTACACAAAATTTCCCAGTGATGGAACTGGCACAGGTCCAAACACATCACTGTGCACAAGCTCTAATATCTTGTTCACCCTCTTAGCACTAGAAGGAAAACTCACTTGATTTTGCTTCCCATGTACACAATGTTCACAGAAATGGAAATATAAATAGAAATTAGACATACCTTCTACCATACCATTACCATGAAGTATATGAAGGTCCTTCCCTCAAATATTTCCAAGCCTTTGATACCATAGCAAGGCCTTTTCTCTAGAGACCATTAAGCATTCCCCTCCACTTACAGGAACCACAGAACTGTTGCACCCATCAATAACAGTGCTACCTTGAAGCTTGTAGATAATTCCAATCCGAAATCCCTGCATTAATACTAGTTCTCCCTAAACCATCTTCCATGTATCTTTCTTGAACACTATTTTTACACCTGCATTATCTGTATTGCTTACAGAAATTAAATTTCTGGCCATTGCAAGAATATGTAGAGCAACAGAAGTGTTCTAATCCTTCAACTTGCAGCTTTAGCTTGAATTTTGCATGTCTGATGATTCTAAACTTCCTATCATCCCCTCAGAATACATCACCACCATCATACTTCTCATAATCGAAGAACCGATCCATATGGGCAATGAAGTGAATGGATACACTTGAGTCAATCAATCATGCCTCATGATCTACATGTGTATTTGAAGAAGAAGCCAGATACATATCCCCACTTTCATCTGACGTGGTTTTTGCCTCTATAAAAGGACCATCATCAGATCCCTTTCCTTTCTCAGGAGCTTTAGATCTGCAGTCCTTTTTGAAATTCCCTTCCTCTATGAATTTTGAGCACACATTTGCGGGCTTTCCTAGAGATTTAGATCTCCTTATAGATTTAGATATCCCACTCAGAAAACTCTTTTTTTATTCTATTCTAGGACCTTCATCATACCGATAAGGCATATCCATTCTATCCCTCCATATTTCTTCATCTCAATTCCTCTGCCAACAAGGTTGAGACAATTTCATCAAAATTCAAGGTAGTTGTATTGCCACCTATTGCAATAAGAATACTTTCCAATGAATCTGGTAGAGATTGCACTTATCGTCATCTGAGATTTTAATTGCAACAGATGACAATTGACTTACCACAGTATTGAAAGCGTTCAGATGCTATGTCACCAGGTCTCCATCCTTCATCCTCAGGTTATGCAGATTTTTTTGCAGGAAGAATTTATTCACCGGAGGCTTAGTTTGGTACAGAGTCCCTAACTTGACCCACAAAGTCTTCACCGTAGCTTCCTCATGTACATTCAATAATACCAAATCTTAGATACAAAGATGTATTGTGCTCTTTAACTTCTGATCCAAATTGCCCCATTCTTCATCTGACATTGACGTTGGTTTAGTACTTGGATCTACCATGATCCACTAATATTTATCCACCAATAGATCCTCCATATTGAGCTTCCGCGACTCAAAACTCTGACCATTAAATTTCTCACTCTCTATCTTTCCATTGCTCACCATCTTCTTTGACCGCAAGAATCGATCAGGTAGATCTCCCACTGAATAGGGTCTACCATAGGTCCGAGAAAACAAACCCTCAGTAGTAACAACGTCCCCTTGAAGCCGAAACATCTCTACAACCAAATGTAGGTTTTAACACTATACAAAAATTATCTCCAAAAAAATTCTTTAAAAAAAAAAAAAAGTAGTGAGAGCATAAAACATAGAACAGATATACACAAATACTTTTACCCTAGATCCCAAATCGGGACTACCAGCTTGATTTTTAATTATATTCCTTTGTGTTACAACATAAAAACATTAATAAACTCCAATCCATTAACCTTGGATTAGAACATAACAGTAGTTCCCTTGACCCGATGTACAAAATACTAAGGACCAAAGACCATCATGCCCCAAAAATGGCTTCAAAAATGTTTCTATACTTGAAGCCACATTCCTATGGCTTGAATTTTTGGTCCCTAGTATTTTTTGTCCAAAATACTAGGCTTGAAGCCATAGGAATGTTCCTTTCATTTTCAAGCTTTCAGAATTTTAAAGTTTATCAAATGGATGTTAAATCTTCATTTCTAAATGGGGACCTATAAGAAGAAGTTTATATTGAACAACCTGAAGAGTTCAACTTAGGAAATGATAAAAATATTGATTGCAAACTTAAGAAGGAATTATATGGGCTAAAATAAGCTCCTCGAGCATGGTAATATCGTCTTGATAGGTATCTTCAATAACAAGGTTTGAATAAGGGTTATGCATATAGAAATCTATAGATAAATATGAATGACGATAAAATTTTTATTACGAGATGAATTACCCTAGGGTATTGGTTCAGAACCCCAAAAGAGAAATAGGCATACAACAATAAGAAGTAAGGAAATAAACAATCCTAATGCTTAAACTTGTAAAATTGGGAGAAGTGGCCTTACCCTTAGGTCCTACGTTTGAGGGCATTCACGCAGAGTTCAAACCCTCTGCTTCTCCTGGTTCTTCAAAACCTGCAACTCATTCAAGAAAAGAACATAGAATAGTAGTAATTGAAATCATGTTCTAGATGTTAGTAGTTAGACCATATAAGATTATAAATCAAACAATATGAAATAAAATATAACAATATTACCACACGTATTAAGGAATTAAATATCACGACATCAAGAATGGGGCATAACTTCTTTATGTATGTAAAAGTATGTGGAGGAATACAACCTAATTCAGCCACAACTCTTGGAGAAACCATCCTCTGGATCTGTAATTCCCAACACTCAATAATATTGTCCAATAAGGATACACAAGGATGTCACGTAAGAGAGGTGAACATCTCAAAAAGGGAAACAAGGGTTTCTACAACCTGGGAACTGCAGGAGGCATGAGGATAATCAAACTTGATCGGGGACTAAATGACTATAGTATCAATACAAATCTATCTCTCCCCTTTAGGGCTTCCCTTGAGGTGTATTTATACTTCCCCAAAACAAAATTTTTAGTTGGGAAACAGTTTTGCCACAGGCTCCTGTAGGTAGGCTTCCATTGTAACTCGTAAAACCCACCCAAAAAGTAGGGAATTTTATATTTTTTCCATATTTTAAGCTATATACATGGGTTGGGTATAAATAGACGCATGTCTACACATGATTTTGAGAGGGAAGAGTTGCGTATGGAATTCAAAATAAAGTTTTTTAGGTAAAGGAAAAAGTCTGAAGGGAAAGGGTTGCCCAACGCGAATACATAAAGCACCAAGTATATAGAGGTGAAAAAGGATGTTATAACATATGCCCCCCAATATATGATGTTAGAAGGTGTACATGATGGCCAAAATGTATTATGTGTATCTAAAGAGTCTTGCGATGACTTGAGAGTACTTCACCAAATTTTAGCCTGCCAAAACCAATGGAAGAGATCAGAAAGAAAGCTCATGTTTGTGGTGGGCATACCCATGCTCAATGAAACTAAATCATGTATGTATATCAAGTGAAACTAAATATGTATACAATTACAATAGAAAATGCAAAGTACACAATGGATCATCTGATCACAGCCTCAAAAAGTACATATCAAGGTCATGTTATAGTACCACATATAAAATAACTAATAAATGATGCTGAGAAAGATATCTAATCAATGAAGTCATAGAACTGAATCTCCAAGTACAAAATCATAAGTAGTGGAATAATGGTACTACATGCAACTCAGGTGCCAACATATAAGATGTTTCTATGAAGAAATGCAACATATAAGGTGGATGATATCACTAGAAGAAAACTAAAGGAACTGTCAAATGAATCAAAGCATGTTGATGCAAACCTGAGTTCTTTGCTGATCAATGTGGTAGAATTATACACTATGGGAATTAATGAACTAAAGTTGAACATGTGAGAAATAATTTGATTATTGGTCATTAATGTATACCATTAACAAACGTGAGACAAATCATCGATAATGATGATGAGAGTCAAGGTACCCGAGTAAAATATAACAAGTGCGAATGAATGAGTTGAATTCGAACACTTGAGATAATATATTAATCATGAGACATTGATGTATTCTCACTGTTGATAGTGAATGAGTCTAACACTGATGACTGCAAATCCTAAGGTACTGGAAAAAGAAATCTGCACCTTGTTCCTAGAGCAATGATTCAAAGTCGATGGAAAAATATCTTCTAGAAGGAAGTCATTAAGGCATCGCACGCCAATCCAGGGTGAGTGGAACCCACAAACCAAATTTGGAAGCAATAAAGAGTAAAAGGGCACCCTCCAGAAGTAATAAGGAATGTGATGCAACGTATACCTTAGGTACCATGGGTATTCCCCCCTGCAGTCACCTATGCTATACCTAGGAATGAAAACTAAGGTCACCAATTCATATCGGAAGCTAGGTGGAACAGTGTTTGGTCGAGATCTGGCAATTAGGAGAGGGGGTATCTCTCTTACCTACTTTCACTCACCCTCGGGCTTGACTCCCTTTTTAGGATAGCTTTCCCAAACAACTTAATGAGACTAGGTGTCTCTCTTTTAATCAAATTCTAAGTTCAAAATTTAGAGTGGCCTTGGAGATTTAACTCTCCACACACCTATTCCAATGCCCTAATGACCTAGATTATTTGATGTAATTAATAACAATTCAAAAATATTCTAGCTCATTTTAAATTATGCACTTGATTTTAAGGGTTTTTCTTGTAAGTGAGGGTTAAAATGGAGGTTCAAATTATGATGTTATGGATGCAAGAAGAAATCAATAGAAATCTACTACATGCAAATGCAATTTTTTCTTCGATGAAAAGGAATTTCTACAAAGGTTCTACGAACAACTAATGAAAGAAAAAAAGAAAAATTATTTTTTAGAATAACATGCTCACACATTGAAAATATATTATAAGACTAAAAATTCTTAGAGTGCAACTACATTAATGCAAAATACCAATGCCAAATGCACGATTGTAGGACTACTATAATCGAACAAGAAAATGAGTTTCTCAAAAGAGAGGTTTGACCACTTGACACAAAAGAAAATATAAGTTCAAATAAGAAATTCCTTCAACAAAAATGCCAAAAAAAAACTTGATACAAGAAGAGACAAGTTCAACCAAGAACTTCTCCCAAAACCAAGCGAATTCGATTGAATGAAAAACTTCAAACTTGCTAAAAAATATGAAAATCCTTAAAACAAAACCAAATGAAAAATAAACGAAAACACATATTTTTTTTAGTCTTTTTTATTTTTATGGAAACAAGAAAATTCTCTCATAAATTAAAAAAACTACCCAAAACTCAAAATCACCAGGTTGAGCAAAAAAGAGACCTCAAATTCCTTAAGCCAACAACGTCATTTTAATGACAACACTTAACAAATGGAAATAGGTAACTAACTCAAATAAATAACCTAATCAACAGTATAAAAAATCTAGAAAACAAAGAAACTTCAAGAAAACCAAGACGAGTTATTCAAGATTGCAAGAAAATTCCTTTTCAAGAAAGCAAGAAAACCAAGAAAGCCAACGAAAGACAAGAAAAAAAGTGAGGGAATAAAAAATTTAAGCATGAGCAAACCGCACTAGCTCACTGTCCCAAATACTCAGAATAGCTAAGAACTTCATCAAGAAGCCCTAGTTCCAAACATAAAAATGAAACTTCACAGAGCAAGGTAAAACCCAAGGTTGACTAGGTTTCTGATCAAGAAAGAGGGAAATTGATAAACTACATAAAAAAAACTTCCTAGACACATCGAATATTCAACAGTAGTTTCAATGAAAAGGAAAAAACTACATTACAACATTCAAAATGTCAAAATTTCATTTAAAACTGATCATACACAGCTTGATAGTGAGAAACCAACATTCATACACGAATTTGTACAAGGAAACCCACGTATACATGTGTTTATTTGGACCAAAATACATATATACACGACTGTGTAAACTAAAAAATGAGTATAAAAAGGGCAACAAAGAAAAAATAAAAAATCCAAGTGTAATCCAAAAGATCAAGACTTTTTCCTTGATGGATAAAGAACCAAAGAAACTAAAAAAGTGATCAGACCAATCATAAAACCTAAATCCAGAGAGAAAAAACCCTAACTAAGAATTACACAAATGTATTCCCTAATGGAGTCACCAATTCTGCTATGGGGTGAATTACCCAGGCTCTGGGTTGAGAACCCCAACGGAGCAAGAGGCATACAACAAAAAGAAGCAAGAAAACAAACAGTCCTAATGCTTAAACTAGTAAAATAAGTAGAAGTGCCCTTACATGTAGGTCCTACATTTGAGGGTGTTCCCACACGGTTCAAACCCTCTACTTGTCGACATGCTTCAAAACCTACAAATCATTCAAGAAAATCACATAGGCTAGTAGTAATTGAAAGCATGTTATAGATGTCATTGGTTATATCATATAAGCTTATAAATCAAATATCATGAAATCAACTATAACAAGATCATAACATGTATAAAATAATTAAAGATCACAACATCATGAACATGATAGAGCTCCTTTATTGATGTATGTAAAAGCATGTGGTGGAATACAACCTGATTCAACCATGGCTCAAAGCAAAACTGTCCTCCAGCTTTGTCAAGCCTAAGCCTCAACAATATTGTTCCATAATGATACACAAGGATGTCACATAAGAGAGGTGAACTTCTCAAAAAGGGAAACAAGGGTTTCTACAACCAGGAAAGTGTAGGAGGCACATAGATAATCATACTGGATCAGGGACTAAATGTCTAGAGTATCAATACATATCTCTCTCTACCCTCTAGGCCTTCCCATGAGGTGTATTCATACTTCCTCAAAATGGTTTTTTTATTTGGGAAACAGTTTGGCCACGAGCTCCTGTAGGTAGGCTTTAGGTGTAACCCGTAAACCCTGTCCAAAAAATAGCGAATTTTGTATTTTTTTATATTTTAAATTATATACGTGGGGTAGGTATTAATGGACTCATGTCTACATGAATTTTTTAGAGGTCACAGCCACATATGGAATTGAAAGTAATGTTTTTTAGGTAAAGGGCCAAGTCTGAAGGGAAAGGGCTTCCCAAGGCCAATACATAGAGCACCAAGTATATAGAGCTGAGAAATGATGCTATAAAACTTTTGATAGTTTTATTTACGTAAATCACATCATATTTGGAAGAAATTAATAACATATGATTCAAATATTCACTTCAGTCATGAAAAAATCATTTTAAATGTCCTTACTTGGTGAACTAACATACTTTCTTGGTGTTCAAGTTAAGCAAGAAAAGAATGGCATATTTCTCTGGAAGGTTAATTATGTCAAGAATAATTTGAAGAAATATGGAATGGAAGAATGCAAGATGGTATGCACATCAATAGTAACACGATGTACTCTCATCTCCCATGACTATTTTCCCCCATTAAACCAACCAGAATTAACATATATGATTGGGAACTTCTTCTATCTTATAGGAAAAATACTAGACATAGTGCATGTAGTTGGGATTGTTGGACGATTTCAAGAAAATCCTAAAGAAACTAATCTCCATGACGTCAAGAGAGTATTGAAGTACTTACAAGGAACTCAATATTATGGTCTATGGCATCGAAAATATGAAATTTTTTCTCTTGATGCTTACACATGTGCAGATTTGGTAGGTAATATTTATGATCAAAAAATTACTAGTGGAGGACCATTCTATTTGGGACCCAAATTGGTATCATGTTTCAGAAAAAATAAATATCTATTTCTTTATCTATTACTGAGGTAGAATATCTTGCTTATGCATCTTGTTGTACACAACTGCTCTAGATGATGGAAGCATTGTAGGATATTCAAATAAATTGTTCTCAACTGATACCCATGTTATGTGATAATACTAGTTCCATAAGTACTTTTAAAAATATTGTCATGCACTCAAAAAACCAAGAATATTCCAATCAAATATCACTTCCTGGGAGAATAATTACATGAAAAAAAGTTGAAACTGGAGTATGTTCCCTCAAAGGAACACGTTGGAGATATATTTACAAAGCCTCCTCCATGTGATTCCTTTGAATATATTAGATACAAACTAGGAATTGTCTCTCCTTCTTCACTTCATAAATTGTTTTGAGTGACATTTCATGTTCAGGGGGAGAAATACATATTTTTCTTGATGATCATTCCCATAGTCTTTTTAATATTCATGTTGATTATATTACTAGTAGTACATCTGATGTAGTAATAGTGAACATGTACAGACAGTACAGTCCAAGGGGGAGTTTTGGCTATAAAATTCAAACCTTTTACTTTATGTTTGTGGATATTATGTAGGATAATAACACACACACACACACACATATATATATATATATCTATATATATATATATATATATATATATATATATATATATATATATATATATATATATATTAATTGTGAATTATGATATAGAAAATCACTTCTGTTTCTCTATGATGAAGAAACAATGTAACATACTCAGGGAAAGGCTTTGATATGATTCATATAGTTATTATTTGACACTTTGGTCCTGATGTTGATTGGTTTTAGTTTTTATTGCTCAGAAGCTTCTTAGAAGTGTTGGAATAGGTTTAGGGGGAGAATTTTCTATGATTCTATTAGTGCTTTGTTAAGATTTTTATTTATTTAGCATTTTGGTATGATGGTTTTGATGATCAGTATATATCATGGATGATGTTGTTGAAGGAAAACATGTTGTTGAAGTATTTTTTGTCACACTTAATTCTTATGGTGTAGATCCTATACGATTTATAAGAATTTCTAATAACTATCATGGACTTATTTTGATCTTTTGGTTTTGGTCCTAAATGTCTCTGAATGTAAAAATCACATACATATACATTATGTAATCATTGTAATACATCATCATATTTGGACTATTATAATCCCATTTTTCACACTTGATGTAATATTGAGTCAAATATGTAATCCCACTGTTTTGGGTGAGTGATGTAATCTTGGGTCCTTTGTGATAGGAAAAGTAATCTCTGGTTGACTCATGCAGTCATGTACTTCTTGTATATCTTCAAAAATTTCAGCATGGTCAACAGTGTGTGTTCATACTTATCCTCCATTTAACACTGGTCAATGATTTTCCCTTGATTTCAAAGGGGGATAAAACTTGGATTTTATGGTGATATTAATAATAGGTATGTCTGTGGATGTATCTATTCGTAATGGTATCTAAACACCAAAATGTTTGCCATGAAGTCCAAAGTGGGAGATTGTTGGAACTATGTTTAATGTGTCATCCTTGATGGCAATATTCTTGGTAAATATGTCAACATGATGAGAGGAGATGAAATTAGACAAAAAATTATCATTTTAGAGATATAGGAATATTGAAGGTAAATTTTTAGGAAGTATACATAGGTTTTCGGAAGCAAAGACGCGTACATACGAGAGTATGGTGAAGAAAAGTAATCTACAATTTTCGTACCATGATATTCTAAATACTAGGGGTCTTTAGTATGGTATTGGCCCATACTATTGAGTGTATAAATGGATATTTGATCTCAAAAAATAATACAATAGACATCAATATGGGTTTGAACCAAGGTATTTTATAGGGCCTAATCTATAAAAGGAGATGGAAATCAAAGTGTTTATATATGCATGTAATCTATTTTTAATGAATTTTTTTATCTAAAATAAGTGTGCCCAAGGAGTATTATGAGGGATTAGATCTATGAGATATGAAATGATTACATAATATGCTTATTGTTTGATATGTGATGATAATTTTATGATGTGTGTTTGTTATTGTGCGTGCCAAGATTTGGGTTTGAGTAAAGTTTTGTTGTGTTGTGAAGGTATGACATAGTAATTGTAGATATGTAAGCGGGATTGCTTTAGAAAGATCACATACATATATGGATATACTTCTCTGAAGTCCCGTATAAATTATGTGGTAAGGTCATATCGATACACGAGTGTCAAGTTCGAAAAGTGCATACATACACAGAAGTTCTTTATAAGTATTGTTTACATATGCTATGGTTTTACAGTATGCACTAGTGATAATGGTTGACCTATTCTGTTATGTTTGTTTTTTTCTGTCGATGAAATCTCTCTTATAATTTTCCATGTTTTAGAATGTTATTTGGGTTGAATTGATCAAGAAGTAAAGTATTAACTTGTGACGATGTTGCTTTACAATTATCTGTAATTGGTTCAGTGATTTATGTTGGCTTCAATATTTGTGTGGGTGATTGATTCAATGGTACAATGATAAAAATTCAACTATCAATATTTTATATCTATACATGGGTATGCTTCATAGTAAGCATGTATGTACGTAGGTATGATCAAGAAGAATAGTTTATATATTATGACATATTTTCTGACAGGGTATGTAGTGATATAATATGGTTTCCATGTTGAAAAATAGGTGGTATGGTATTTTTATGAATGGGTATATAGTGATATAAGCTGGTATAATTGTTTGAACAAGTTATTTATATGCTTCAATTGGTGATACAGTTGGTTCAATGATTAAGTAATTCAGTACAATGTTGGTTTCAGTATTGTTGTTTGATATTTGGTTTGGATGCAGTTTGAAATATTCTGAAAAATTGTTCCACAAGGAACAGCGGATAAAAGGCTTGTAGCTCCCTTCCAGTAGAAGCTGGAAAATGAGAGAACGTTGTAGCAATTATGTAGGTGTCTACCTGTGTACTAGTATGACTCTCTGCAAGTACAAGTTTGTAATAAATTTCTCTTTATAATAAAATAAGAAGGCAAAGATGACAATAATGATGGTTTTCTCCCACGTTGAGTTTCCACCTAAAACTCCCGGTGTTCATGGGTTTCTTTTGTTTGATATCTTATTTTTTTCTTACTGCACATGGTTAATATTTAATTAATGTTTAATGAAGTATTGATATACTAGTTCAAGTTAATCACATAATAAATTAACTGAAAAAAAAATAGTTAAATCGATGTATGCTACTTTTCTTCATCATAGTCATGTACATATGAAGATTTACTTCAGAATAGGCACATACATAAATATTAATAAGAAAATAAAAGTTTAAGTAGTTTAAAAATATTGTTTCACCCCCCTCTCAGTAGTTTTCATTAAACCATGTGACTAGGGTGGAGGATGGTCAAAATCATTTTTCCTTAGCTCCGAACCTGCTCAAACTTCTTCTAGAGATTCACATGCCTTTGCAGCACCTATAGAAGACACTTACACTTCTGCAACACTTCACCAAGGCATTTCCACACTACTATCATCATCATAAGTCAAATTTGGTTTACTTGGATTCCGACCAATAAGCATACTAACACGAGGGACATCAAATTTCTACACAAAAAATATGCCACCAGCTTGCATTTCCACAACATGTGAGACATCGTCCAACACATCTATAACCATCTCAAGAATTTATTGACACTTGTAGATCCTCTCAAACACCAATATATAGCATCATCAACATGAGATACCTAATCTGGGAAATTGAGAGATAATCAATAAGGATCATCAATTGTAGCTCTTGTGGCATCCATAAACACATGTATCCAACAACATGATTAAGAACATCATCACATCTCTAAGCTAGTCCAATCTAGTAGACATGCCAAGGACCATCTACACATCATCAATATAGAAGCCATCTACAACCATACATACACATACATAGCCAACTCACCTATAACCCATGAAAACATGTTAAAATCAATTCTAACCAATAAGACATTTTCAACATTGCAACATACATCAATTCCAACAAGTTTGTACGTTAATGTATGATACCGAGTTGTATAGATAATTAAAAAATGTATATTTAGCAAAAAATATCTTGTTAATCAAGCGGAGATATTTTTAAAATGGAATAACTCAAAAATATGTTTAGTGGCCCACATATAAAAACATCATAAAGTGATTCGTAAGTCTGAGAATATAAATTTGGAAGACTTATGAAGTTTTATAAAGAAATTATTTTATTAAAAGTTTATAAATATAAATAAATAAATAAATAAATAAATAAATATATATATATATATATATATATATATATATATATATATATATATATATATATATATATATATATATATATATATATATATATATATATATATATATATATATATATATAAAGTGTTCATTATAAATATATTATAAAGGTTTGAAAAGAGGCTTCGAAACTACAAGGCTTTTACCAAATGAAAAATAAACGGAAAACACATATTTTTTTTAGTCTTTTTTATTTTTATGGAATCAAGAAAATTCTCTCAGAAATTAAAAAACTACCCAAAACTCAAAATTACTAGGTTGAGCAAAAAAGAGACCTCAAATTCCTCAAGCCAACAACGTCATTTTCATGACAACACTTAACAAATGGAAATAGGTAACTAACTCAAATAAATAACCTAATCAACAGTATAAAAAATCTAGCAAACAAAGAAACTTCAAGAAAACCAAGACGAGTTATTCAAGATTGCGAGAAACTTCCTTTTCAAGAAAGCAAGAAAACCAATAAAGCCAACGAAAGACAAGAAAAAAATTGAGGGAATAAAAAATTTAAGCATGAGCAAACCACACTAGCTCACTATCCCGAATACTCAGAATAGCTAAGAACTTCATCAAGAAGCCCTGGTGCCAAACATAAAAATGAAACTTCACAGAGCAAGGTAAACCCAAGGTTGACTAGGTTTCTGATCAAGAAAGAGAGAAATTGATAAACTAAACAAAAAAAACTTCCTAGACACATCGAATATTCAACAGTAGTTTCGAAGAAAAGGAAAAAAATACCTTACAAGATTCAAAATGTCAAAATTTCATTTAAAACTGATCATACATAGCTTGATAGTGAGAAACAAACATTATACACGAATTTGTACAAGGAAACCCACGTATACATGTGTTTATTTGGACCAAAATACATATATACGTGACTGTGTAAACTAAAAAATGAGTATAAAAAGGGCAACAAAGAAAAAATAAAAAATCCAAGTGTAATCCAAAAGATCAAGACTTTTTCCTTGATGGATAAAGAACGAAAGAAATTGAAAAAGTGATCAGACCAATCATAAAACCTAAATCCAGAGAGAAACAACCCAAACTAAGAATTACACAAATGTATTCCCTAATGCAGTCACCGATTCTGCTATGGGGTGAATTACCCAGGCTCTGGGTTGAGAACCCCAATAGAGCAAGAGGCATACAACAAAAAGAAGCAAGAAAACAAATAGTCCTAATGCTTAAACTAGTAAAATTGGTAGAAGTGACCTTACATGTAGGTCCTACATTTGAGGGTGTTTCCACATGGTTCAAACCCTCTACTTGTCCACATGCTTCAAAATGTACAAATCATTCAAGAAAATCACATAGGCTAGTAGTAATTGAAAGCATGTTATAGATGTCATTGGTCAGATCATATAATCTTATAAATCAAATATCATGAAATCAACTATAACAAGATCATAACATGTATAAAATAATTAAAGATCACAACATCACGAACATGATAGAGCTCCTTTATTGATGTATGTAAAATCATGTGGTGGAATACAACCTAATTCAACCATGGCTCAAAGCAAAACCGTCCTTCAAATTTGTCAAGCCCAAGCCTCAACAATATTGTTCCATAATGATACACAAGGATGTCACATAAGAGAGGTGAACTTCTCAAAAAGGGAAACAAGGGTTTCTACAACCTGGAAAGTGTAGGAGGCACATAGATAATCATACTGGATCAGGGACTAAATGGCTAGAGTATCAATACATATCTCTCTCTACCCTCTAGGCCTTCCCATGAGGTGTATTTTTACTTCCTCAAAATGGTTTTTTCATTTGGGAAACGGTTTGGCCATGGGCTCCTGTAGGTAGGCTTCAGGTGTAACCCGTAAAACCTGTCCAAAAAATAGCGAATTTTATATTTTTTTAATATTTTAAATTATATACGTGGGTTAGGTATAAATGGACTCGCGTCTACATGCATTTTTTAGAGGTCACAGCCACATATGGAATTGAAAGTAATGTTTTTTAGGTAAAGGGCCAATTTTGAAGGGAAAGGGCTTCCCAAGGCCAATACATAGAGCACCAAGTATATAGAGCTGAGAAATGATGCTATAAGACTTTTGATAGTTTTTATTTACGTAATTCACATCATATTTGGAAGAAATTAATAACATATGATTCAAATATTCACTTCAGTCATGAAAAAATCATTTTAAATGTCCTTACTTGGTGAACAAACATACTTTCTTGGTGTTCAAGTTAAGAAAGAAAAGAATGGCATCTTTCTCTGGAAGGTTAATTACATCAAGAATATTTTGAAGAAATATGGAATGGAAGAATGCAATATGGTATGCACATCAATAGTAACATGATGTACTCTCATCTCCCATGACTATTTTCCCCCATTAAACCAACCACAATTAACATATATGATTGGGAACTTCCTCTATCTTATAGGAAAAATACTAGACATAGTGCATGTAGTTGGGATTGTTGGACGATTTCAAGAAAATCCTAAAGAAACTCATCTCCATGACGTCAA
This sequence comes from Pinus albicaulis, assembly GCA_034641835.2. Classification (NCBI taxonomy): domain Eukaryota; kingdom Viridiplantae; phylum Streptophyta; class Pinopsida; order Pinales; family Pinaceae; genus Pinus; species Pinus albicaulis. Next base: position 362,816,231 of record CM076571.1, on the reverse strand, counting down.
GAGAGTATTGAAGTACTTACAAGGAACTCAAGATTATGGTCTATGACATCGCAAATATGAAATTTTTTCTCTTGATGCTTACACATGTGTAGATTTGGTAGGTAATATTTATGATCAAAAAATTACTAGTGGAGGTCCATTCTATTTGGGACCCAAATTGGTATCATGTTTCAAAAAAAAAATATCTATTTCTTTATCTATTACTGAGGTAGAATATCTTACTTATGCATCTTGCTGCACACAACTTCTCTGGATGATGGAAGCATTGTAGGATATTCAAATAAATTGTTCTCAACCAATACCCATGTTATGTGATAATACTAGTTCCATAAGTACTTTTAAAAATATTGTCATGCACTCAAAAAACAAAGAATATTCCAATCAAATATCACTTCCTGAGAGAATAATTACATGAAAAAAATTGAAACTAGAGTATGTTCCCTCAAAGGAACAAGTTGGAGATATATTTACAAAACCTCCTCCATGTGATTCCTTTGAATATATTAGATAGAAACTAGGAATTGTCTCTCCTTCTTCACTTCATAAATTGTTTTGAGTGACATTTCATGTTCAGGGGGAGAAATACATATTTTTTCTTGATGATCATTCACATAGTCTTTTTAATATTCATGTTGATTATATTACTGGCAGTACATCTGATGTAGTAACAGTGAGCATGTATAGACAGTACAGTCCTAGGGGGATTTTTGGTTATAAAATTCAAAACTTTTACTTTATGTGTGTGGATATTATGCAGGATAATAACACACACACACACATATAGATATATATATATATATATATATGAATTGTGAATTATGATATAGAAAATCACTTATGTTTCTCTATGATGAAGAAACAATGGAACATACTCAGGGAAAGGCTTTGATACGATTCATATAGTTATTATTTGACACTTTGGTCCTGATTTTGATTGGTTTTAGTTTTTTATTGCTCAGAAGCTTCTTAGAAGTGTTGGCATAGGTTTAGGGGGAGAATTTTCTATGATTCTATTAGTTCTTTGTTAAGATTTTGATTTATTTAGCATTTTGGTATGATGGTTTTGATGATCAGTATATATCATGGATGATGTTGTTGAAGGAAAACATGTTGTTGAAGTATTTTTTGTCACACTTAATTCTTATGGTGTAGTTCCTATATGATTTCTAAGAATTTCTAATAACTATCATAGTCTTATTTTGATCTTTTGGTTTTGGTCATAAATGTCTCTGAATTTAAAAATCACATACATATACATTATGTAATTATTGTAATACATCATCTTCTTTGGACTATTATAATCCCATTTTGCACACTTGATGTAATATTGAGTCAAATATGTAATCCCACTGTGTTGGGTGAGTGATGTAATCTTGGGTCCTTGGTGATAGTAAAAGTAATCTCTGGTTGACTCATACAGTCATGTACTTCTTGTATATCTTCAAAAATTTCAGCATGGTCAACAGTTTGTGTTCATACTTATCCTCCATTTAACACTCGTCAATGATTTTCCCTTGATTTCAAAGGGGGAGAAAACTTGGATTTTGTGGTGATATTGATAATAGGTATGTCTGTGGATGTATCTACTCATAATGGTATCTAAACACCAAAATGGTTGCCATGAAATCCAAACTGGGAGATTGTTGGAACTATGCTTAATGTGTCATCCTTGATGGCAACCTTCTTGGTAAATATGTCAACATGATGAGACGAGATGAAATTAGACAAAAAATTATCATTTTAGAGATATAGGAATGATTAAGGTAAATTTTGAGGAAGTATACATAGGTTTTCTAAAGCAAAGACACGTACATACGGGAGTATGGTGAAGAAAAGTAATCTACAATTTTCGTACCATGATATTCTAAATACTAGGGGTCTTTAGTATGGTATTCGCCCATACTATTGAGTGTGTAAATGGATATTTGATCTCATGAATGAATACCATAGACATCAGTATGAGTTTGAACCAAGTATTTTATAGGGCCTAATCTATAAAAGGAGATGGACATCAAAGTGTTTATATATGCATGTAATCTATTTTTAATGAATTTTTTTATTTGAAATAAGTGTGCCCAAGGAGCATTATGAGGGATTAGATCTATGAGATATGAAATGAATACATGATATGCTTATTTTTTGATATGTTACGATAATGTTATTACATGTGTTTGTTATTGTGCGTGCCAAGATTTGGGTTTGAGTAAAGTTTTGTTGTGTTGTGAAGGTATGACATAGTAATTGCATATATGTAAGTGGGATTGCTTCAGAAAGATCACATACATATATGGATATATTTCTGCGAAGTCCCATATAAATTATGTGGTAAGTTCATATCGATACACGAGTGTCAAGTTCGAAAAGCACATACATATGCAAAATTTCTTTATAAGTATTGTTTACATATGTTATGGTTTTGTAGTATGCACTAGTGATAATGGTTGATCTATTTTGTTATGTTTTTTGTTGTCTGTCGATGAAGTCTCTCTTATAATTTTCGATTTTTTAGAATGTTATTTGGGTTGAATTGATCAAGAAGTAAAGTATTAACTTGTGACGATGCTGCTTTACGATTATCTGTAATTGGTTCAGTGATTTATGTTGGCTTAAATATTTGTGTGGGTGATTGATTCAATGGTACAATGATACAAATTCAACTATCAATATTTTATATCTATACATGGGTATGCTTCACAGTAAGCATGTATGTATGTAGGTATGAGCAAGAACAATAGTTTATATATTATGACATATTTTCTAACAGGGTGTGTAGTGATATAATATGGTTTCCATGATGAAAAATAGGTGGTATGGTATTTTATGAATGGGTATATAGTGATATAAGCTAGTATAATTGTTTGAACAAGTTATTTCTATGCTTGAATTGGTGATACAGTTAGTTCAATGATTAAGTAATTCGGTACAATGTTGGTTTAAGTATTGTTGTTTGATATTTGGTTTGGATGCAGTTTGAAATATTCTGAAAATTTGTTCCACAAGGAACAGAGGATAAGGGGCTTGTAGCTCCCTTCCAGTAGAAGCTAGAAAATGAGAGAACGTTGTAGCAATTATGTAGGTGTCTACCTGTGTACAGGTATGACTCTCTGCAAGTACAAGTTTGTAATAAATTTCTCTTTATAATAAAATAAGAAGGCAGAGACGACAATAATGATGGTTTTCTCCCACATTGAGTTTCCACCTAAAAATCCCAATGTTCATGGGTTTCTTTTGTTTGATATCTTATTTTTTTCTTACTTCACATGGTTAATATTTAATTAATGTTTAATGAAGTATTGATATACTAGTTCAAGTTAATAACATGATAAACTAACTGAAAAAAAATAGTTAAATCGATGTATGCTACTTTTCTTCATCATAGTCATGTACATATGAAGATTTACTTCAGAACAGTCACATACATAAATATTAATAAGAAAAGAAAAGTTTAAGTAGTTTAAAATATTGTTTCACCCCCCTCTCAGTAGTTTTCATTAAACCATGTGACTAGGGTAGAGGATGGTCAAAATCATCTTTCCTTAGCTCTGAACCCGCTCAAAATTCTTCTAGAGATTCACATGCCTTTGCAGCACCTATAGAAGACACTTACACCTCTGCAACACTTCACCAAGGCATTTCCACATTACTATCATCATCATAAGTCAAATTACGTTTACTTGGATTCCAACCAATAAGCATACTAACATGAGGGACATCAAACTTCTACACAAAAAATATGCCACCAGCTTGCATTTCCACAACATGTGAGACATACTCCAACACATATATAACCATCTCAAGAATTTATTGACACTTGTAGATCCTCTCAAACACCAATATATAGCATCATCAACATGAGAGACCTAATCTGGGACATGGAGAGATAATCAATAAGGATCATCAACTGTAGCTCTTGTGGCATCCATAAACACATGTATCCAACAACATAATTAAGAACATCATCACATCTCTAAGCTAGTCCAATCTAGTAGACATGCCAAGGACCGTCTACACATCATTAATACAGAAGCCATCTACAACCATATATACACATACATAGCCAACTCACCTATAACCCATGAAACCATGTTAAAATCAATTCTAACCAATAAGACATTTGCAACATTGCAACATAAATCAATTCCAACAATTTTCTATGTTAATGTAGGATACCGAGTTGTATAGAGAATTAAAACATGTATATTTAGCAAAAAATATCTTGTTAATCAGGAAAAGATATTTTTAAAATGGAATAAGTAAAAAATATGTTTAGTGGCCCACATATAAAAATATCATAAAGTGATTCGTAACTCTGAGAATATAAATTTGGAAGACTTATGAAGTTTTATAAAAGAAACGTTTTATTAAAAGTTTATATATATATATATATATATATATATATATATATATATATAAAGTGTTTATTATAAATATATTATGAAGGTTTGAAAAGAGGCTTTTGAAATCATGGTTTTTACCAAAAGTAAGTATTATTATATTTGAAGAAGATTTTTTTTAACGTGTGTCTTCATCAAGTTTCCAATCGCAATTTCCACCATTTTCATGGAAGAACTATGATATAAGCAAGGGCATATGGAGGTGAATTTAAGTGGCCTGACGTTTGATATTAAGTCGAGATAGTACTTCTACAACCTAAGTATAAATAGGAAGAAAACCATCACTAATGTGTATAGTGGCATTGTGACACACAAAAAGAAGAATTCAAATGCATTGCAACTTATCCAACAAGGAGTGGACTAAAAATGTTCATGTATAAGATTGTGACCATGTCTTTACCAAAGAAAGTGGGAGAATTTGGAGTCAGCTATAAAGGTATGGAAAAATTAAATATTGTTACATTGTAGAATACTAGGAGATATTTAAACTCAGAAATTAAGGAAACAAAGCATATCTATTCATTCATGAATCAATATTTTACTATCATAAACTAGTTAAATATTATGGTGATGACAAGCCAAGATAAAAGAGTGTTTATTATGTCCCAAGACCTTTGTCTACCAAGTTTGATGTTGATAGTTTGACAATGGTGACAATTGATGAATTGATGGGGATCACTTATTCACAGAGGAGAGACACATAGTCATGATTCATCCTTAGAAAAGTCGAATATTAGCTTTTCTATCTCAAGAGACAAGGATGACGTACGCAGATCAAGAGGTAAAGGAGGAGGAAGAAGAAAGGTAGTCGTGAGAGACGACAAAGTAGAGTTGGAAATAAGTTACCGGAAGAAACAAGAAATTTTCAACAAAATCAAAGAGCTCTAAAAAATCAAAGCCGAGATGTTAATATTTCATTAAATTTGGTCATTATATGTGATTTCAAAGAGAGATAACTTATTAAGGAAAACATAGAGGTAATGTAACTACATAGAATAATTACTCCATGTTCCTAGATTTCCATACCATGCATGAACCTCTATATAATAACTTTTTCCTATTATAAATTGCTGGCAAGAATCGTACGACCGGAAACAAGAATTTGGTTAAAAAATATGGATCAATTTGTCAAGATAGAGGAAAATTTGGGACCTAAAATATTTACATGGAAAAGAAGTGGTCAACATTCTAACCAAGCAAGGGGAGCTAAAGATAATCCGAAAGGTATATTAAGGCGTTCCTATTTTAAAATTTAATGTGACAATTGTTTTTAGATTAATGTAAAAGGATACAGAATTATTTTTTAGGAAAAAAATAGTAATATATATGAAAAACTCCTAAGCAAGAATATGATAGCAAAGGTGAAAATGACAAGGAATAGCATGTTTCCTATTATCACAAATTATAGGAGATCAAAGCCGCATTTTTAGGTTGGATGTTTTGATTACTATTGGTTATGGAACTATCAGCTTTAGAAATTTTTATTTCTCTAGTTTGAGATTATTGCAACAAAATCGATTGCTATAATATAACCTCCCATCGAAGAACCCTCTAGTACTTTTGAGTGTTTTATCTTGGGAAAGAAACACCATGAAATTTTCTTGAAAGGAGTTGCATACAAAGTAAAGAAACCACTAGAGTTGGTTCATACAGATTTCTATGGACCTATGAAGACAAAGAGAGCGCTGAAGTTTTTACTTCTTACTTTTATTCGTGATTTTAAAAACAAATTTGGGTTTATATTTGAAGAAAGGTCCTAAACATTTTCAATTATCAAAGAATTCAAAGCCTTAGTAGAGAAGTCGAGTGAACATTAGATCAAATTATTAAGATTAGATTGTAGTGTAGAATATGATTCAAAGGAATTCCATGCTATTACAAAAACATGGAATAAGAACGTTTCTTAAAACTAGATACACATCACAACCGAATGGTGTAGTAGAAAAGAAAAAATTATGAACATGTCAATAAGCATGTTGAAAGAAGAAACTTGTTAAATGAAAGTATTGCAGAAGTAGTTGCCCTGTGTTTTTTATGTGATAAACATATCTCGTGCAAAGAGTAATGCCGAAAAGAGTTTTTCAAGCATGGTTAAGTATGTCTCTTTATGCATTCTATCTTATATTTTTTGATGTGTACCATATGCACACATACCTATGATATAAGCGGAAATTCTAGATGATAAAAGTGAAAATTCATTTTTAATGGTTACGAGTAATCAAAAATCTTATAAATTGTATAAACGTATCACCGAGAAGAGTATAATCAATAGATATGTTGTGTTCAAAGAAAAGTGCTATGAAATGGTAGTGTACAAAAAATATTTGATGTAAGAGTACCACCCATGGAATAAGAGGATGTGATATAAAATGAGCGGCAATTATCGTAGGAGAAGACAAGAACAAAGTCATTCTAGTAAGGACTACCATATTTTATGAATAAATACGTATATTCAAGAAGAATAGCAGATCAAAATACTCATAGATATTAGTTAGGTGATGAATCAAGTAATGGACAGATAAAATAAGTCCAAGTTATTTCGGTGATTTGGATGTTCGTTCAAATTTTCTATCGTTGTCAATTCACCATCATTTGAAGAAGTATCAAATATGAGAATTGTGCATCATAGATGAATAAATAGAATTTATAAGAGAAAATGATATCAGATTTGTTGATTTAGCAAAGATAAAATCTCATTGGTGTGAAATGTATAGCACAAAGTTGAATGGGAAAGGTAGATCGATATTTAAGGAAAGATCTATATCAAAAGTGTTCTTGTATAAATGGGGAATAGAATTTCGACAAACAGCTTGTGCCAACAACTAGATTATATATTGTAAGAGTAGTTCGCAACAACAACAACAAAAAAATGGAAAGTGTATCATATGATGTGAAATCATCATTTTAATGGAATTTAAAGGAAACAGAGCAAGGCATAAATAAACGTAGGTTATGGATTTGAACGTCATGAAGAAAAGGTTTACAAAGTTGAAGAAAGTGTTCTATGAACTCAAAAAAGTGATCTCGAGCCACATACAAGAGAATTAATAGTTATATGATCAAGAATGAATTTCGTAGAAGTTAGCATTGAACCAACCTTGTACAAAAGGTAATAACTATGGCCAAATTTCTTGAAATTTGTTTATGTGTATGGCATGATTTATACTAGTAATATTGAATTAAATGAGTTTAAGCAACAATGAAGAAAGAATTCTGAAATGAAAATTCAGTCTTAAGTGAAATATTTTTCTTAGCATAGATGTTGATAAATTAGAGAAATGAATTTTTATTTGTCAAAATTAGTATGCTAAATATAATTATTGAAAATATTGAGAATGGAAAATTGCAAACCTAATTATACAAATTTAAATAGCTAAAGTTATATATGTATGATGAAGGCTCAAATGAACACCAATCTCTATTCAAAATATTAGTTGGTAGCATTATGTATCTCAACTATGACCAAATAATATTAAGGCAAGTAGTTAGTTTTATTTACATTTATGGAGTCTCCAAAAGACTTATATTGGAAAGGTGGAAAAATGACTGGGATACATTGTACGAACTACAAATTGTGGCATATTTAATGGTAGCACAATGAAGAATGAGTCAGTTTGGATATATTGAAAATGATTTTATGAATATTGTATGATAGGAAAAGTTCTTATGTTTATGTGTTTCATCTTGGTTCCTGGTGGTGACAAAGATGGGAATCTAAGAAGCAACCTATTGTGATACTTTTCATAAGCAAAATCAGAAGAATATAGTAGTGACATTACAATACGTTTTAAGTAGTATGGTTACACAAAGTTTGATGCAATTCAATAGTTACTACAAAGGATAAACAATAATATTTTGTGAATAAATCAAATTCATTCAACACTATCCAAGCATAGTGTACCGATCAAAAGAAAAACATATTGATACAAGATATCATTTTATTAGATAAATTGTGAGAAAAGGGGAATATTATTTGAATGTTTGTAAATTGATTGATTAATTGAATGATATATTCACTAATCCATGAGAAAAAAAGGTATTTTATATTCATAAAGAGGAAACTTAGGTGTTGTAAGCCTAGCTAAGACTTAAACCATTAGACATGTTTGAGTTTTCAATAATCATGCCTTAGTTTATCGGGTCCTAATTAAGGGGGTGTTAAAAACAACTAATTACAAATGAATGTAGAGTTGTCTACATTTAAAGTGTCGTTTAATTTGAGTCATTTGAGTGTCAATTCGAGTTCATTTTTATATTTGGAAAGGTCAAATTTAGTGAGGCTTGCATATCAAGTGAGCATTAGTTGAGTCACAAGTTAATAAGTATAAATAATTTCATTGGGTTCCATTGTAATAAATACAAGTTTGTGTGATCAATAGAAGATGCATCTAATATTGTTTTGTCTCAAATTTTTTTCCTTTTCCTCCTCTACCTTTCCAACAAAATTTTTGTTCGGGTTCCCACTTTTTATCAAGATTCTTTTCATATTGTTTCAACAAAAATCCTTAAACCTATCATCACAAATAATATATCAAAACCCAGACGCATTAATCAACCGTTGCCACACAAGGTCTCGCAGGGCCCTGACTAGAGGTGATACAACATTCACACACCGATGACAAACATCATGGTCGTGAGAGTTCCGATGTCTCGCAAGTGAGCATTTACAAGCCTTTCTATCGTTTCATGTATTTTTTTTTCCCTACTTTTCGAGAGTGATATATAGTATTTTTAAGTGATTTTTATATTTTTTCTCATCACGTTATGCTACCCTTTGGTGTAGATAGGATGAATCGAGTATGAAAATCCATCAAGGGACACTTGGTGGTGGTATTCAACCTTGTAAATGCATATACCAAGCTTTACTCCATTAATGTTCGAGACATTATTAAAAATACATAACTAAGACAAAGAATCGAATAAAGGTCAATCAAGATACAACATGTGTCATAAGATAATCATCATGTTGATGTGTTAAAGTTGGAAAATAGGTCCAAACTCCAAGTTGCAATCGCTAATATGATGGAGATGATATTTTTTTGGATTCCTCTTCAAAGAGGTGCAATATTGATCAAAATATCATCTTGTTTGGATGAGCCTCGGTTGTATTTTGAATTTATTTTCCACTATGTGGAAATTGTTGGCTATTTCGCCAAATTGTAATGTAGGCTCACAAGTCCGAAAATTTGAGTCACGCACCCTTAGTGATGGATATGAAAAAGAGAGACACAAAACCTCATTTCATGATCCACTCATCTTCACATCTCTCTCGCATCTAATTGGTTCATACAAACTTAGACATTCTCTCTCCTCCGCACGTGTGAAAGAGAAGCTTGAAATTTCAAACATTTTTATGGTTTTTGGAGTTGCGTTGACCAACATTGGCCTTAGTCAACTTCCGTTGTTTTGACTTCAATATTTTGGTAGAAATTCCACTTTGGGAGGCCGAATTCGGTGGCATGGAAATATAGGTAAATTGGCTATCGTATCGACCATAACATTGACCTCATATTGTTGAAGTTTGACCGTCGCGTTGACCAAGTTTGAATAAGGTATTTTTCATCTCTTGGGTTGACTTTGACTATGAGAAGAGGATGAGTTTAACTGAATTTTACTAAGTTCCATTGGGAGACCTTTTCGTTTGTTTGGTCTAGTGTTGAATTTTTTTGGCTAGCATCCTTCGCCTACTAAAATTACACTTTCCTCTCGCAAAATTCTTGAATAATAAGAAGAGCTGATCAAAAGGGTTTTCCCCCCATTGGGGTTTTCCCATGGAATATGCCAAAGTATTCTTTGGTTTACCTTATTTCATCTTCTCCTTCAATTATTTTATGATATATCATCATTTACTATCAATTTTAATGTGATTGCATAACAAGAAATCGAATAGGCTTAATAAGAAAATTGAACTAAATATCTCTACATAGAAAATACCATGGTTAACTAAAATTGACATGGTATGAGAGTTGAGGCAAGAAAAGCCTAAGAAGAGTGAGAAGAGAAATTACCGAAAGTTTGAATAGACAAGGACTAGGGTCAATGGCTTCCTCATCACACTTCAAATATGATGACAACTCGAATGATAAGTCCGATTATCATACTCAAAAATGTCCTTAGATCTAACATTATGCAACAAGATGTTATGGATTATGTTTAGGGAAGTAACATTAATCCTCCATCAAAATCACAGTTTGAACTAAACAAAAGTATAAGAAAGGGGACAACAAGGCGAGTAAGATCACTATGGATTCTATTCATAATCACTTGGTTGCTTATATCCCGTGTGAAATGGGAACATCTAAGGATACATGATAATTTGGTTGGCATGTTTAGGGTTACCAATGCTAATAAAATTGTATTTTTTAAGAACAAGTTGAAGAAAATAAGGATGGACAAGGGAGAGTCCATCCAATTATATTTCATGAGGCTTGCGGAAATCAAGAATGATCTCTTAGCTTATCGAGGTCATATGACGCAGAGCTCACTCTCATTTCTCTTTGACTCGCTCTCTAGCTTTCATGGTATGTATTTAATATCACTATTCCGAATAATAATATAATCCTTAATTTTGATGAATAGTTTACGGTGATGCACTCAAGAGGAGACACGGATGATTGAGAGATACCATCCCCGAAATGGGAATGGAATTAATCCTACCTCCTTGAACACTCATGCAAAGAATAGGAATAATACTAGTCCAAGAAATAGAAATTAAAGAAGAGTGGGTCCCATGGGAAGGAAGGGTAGATGTTACAATTGTAACAATTTTGTCACTATGTTAGAGAGTGCCCCTATAAAAGGGACTCTCCCCGAGATGATGAAAACAACAACAACAACAAAAATTTAGAAATGGAAATCAAGGAACAACAAAGTTCTAAAGGAAAGAGGAAGGATCCCTCTCGATCTAAATGGAAATGGAAATGATCAACCTTTCAAGAGGTCAAGGAACTCTAAGTATGATGAATCCAACGTTGTTGATAATAATAGAAATGAATATGTTCTTATATCATCCTTCTCATCGCATCTCCTCCCCGACACCCTAGATAATCGGTTGATGTGGTGGTGCTCACGTCACTTCACTAGATATAAAGAGGCCCTCTCTAATCTAATTGAAAAGGATACAAATTCGAAATTATACTTGGAGATGGTGCCACCTATCCCATGAAAGGGACATGGACTGCTACCGTCATCTAAATCAAGGTCAAGTCCTCCATCGGAGGATGTATTATACATACCTAACTTGAAGAAGAATCTTGTGTCTATCTTATAATGTGAACTCAAATAAATCAAGATGGCATTCATCAATGGAAAGGTACACATTTGGAAGAGGAACTTCAAAGAATAATTCACTCTTGGATTCGTGGTCGATACACTCTATCAAGTTGGAGGAAGTATTTTCGGAGGCATGACATTTCACACAACTCTTCAATCCAAGATATGGCACCAAAGAGTTTGCACACCTTCATTATAAATCCCTTCTCGAAGCAAGCAATGTGGTCATAGTAATGCCTCATTTCGTAGATGATCATGAAGGTGTGAGGGTTGTGCCAAAGGAACCATACAAGTTTCGACCATTCACCGTTGTCATCAATACTTCAAATATTTTACAACCGATTCATTCTAATCTATGTGGTTTGTTTCACATAAATTCCTTGGGAGATGCTTATATTTTGTCACTTTTCAGACGAATTCTCCACAAGATATAGATATAATTCTTTAAGGAAAAGGAAAAACATTCAAATGGTTCTACAACTTCAAAGCCTTGGATTAAAATCAAACAGGGAAGAAGATATAAATCTTGAGGATCAAAAATGGAACTCAATATGACTCAAGTGAATTCAATGACTAGTGTAGGGAAGTCGTTATTAAGATCAAGACAACTACCGCATATACTACTAAACAATGGTGTTTCCAAGAGGAATAGAACCATTTTGAAGCTTCCTCATGCCATACTTTATGACCAAGGCCTTCTAAAGTTCCTATGGGAAGAATATTCGAACACCGTTGTGTATGTTCAAAATATATGCCCACATTCGCACACCTCCAAACTCCTGAAGCATACTCTCTCATAAGAAGCCTAATGGTTCTCATTTTAGAGTATTTGGAAGTCACATATATTTCCATGTTCCGAAAGAAAAGAGAAACCAATTGGATGCATCTAGAAAGAATGGAAAACATTCGTGGGGCTACACTAAAACCTACTAAAAGCCATATAGAATCTATTTTTCCTGTCAAAGAGAATGATTATTTCATGATGTCACCTTCCATGAAGATGTTTCCCCGAGAGTTATATAGCCTTAAAATATATAAGGAATTTAAATAAAAAGAAGTGAAGGCATAAATAACTAAAGGATGAATCGATGCTCGATGTTGAAGGTCCGATGGATCCTATAGATAAACCTTCTTCAAATAAAAGAATATTCTCATGGCTTATATACACTCTCTAAGATTTTGAGAGACATGTTTCTCCAAGGGGAACATTCTATGAAAGTGAGGTTGAATATGTACCAAGGGTACTTGGTAGCCATGACCACCATTGCATAACTGAGCCTGGAGCATTTGAAGATTTCGTGAAGCATCAAGTTTAGAAGGATGTTATGAAATGAGTATGATTCAACCATGAAAAATTATGTCTCGTATGTGGTCCCTAGACCAAAGGAGAAACCTATTGTCACCTCGAAATTTCTCTGAAGGCACCAAGTATGGAGTTGATGAAAGTGTTGGAAAATTCAAGGCAAGATTTTTTTTTCCAAGAAAGGAAGGTATAGATTGTGATGATATATTTGTATATTTTTCTCGTTACACCACCATTTGTTAGATCATTTACATTGCTCCATCTCAACGATGGATTCTACATTATATGGATGTCAAGACTTCTTCTATATGGCTCAATTAAGGAAGAGGTTTATGTGGAACAATATTTGGGGTTCGAAGTTTGAGATAAAGACACACCTTTGCGCAAAGAAGAAAGCCCTATATGGATTAAAGCAAGCCCCGGTGGTTTGATATGAGAGGATCAATAACTACTGATGAATTTGGGCTATTTATGAAGTGATTTTGATCAATACCTTTATTTTGATGTTGATAATTACAAGCCTCTCATTTTGGTTCCTTATGTGATGATATCTTCCTAATAGGCGCTTACCCTATTATTCATCAAAGGTGTTTTCAGAGCTAGCTTCTAAATTCTAGATGAAGGACATAGGAATTATGCACTGCCTGTGCCCGGAGGTCTAGGAAAGCCGAGGTGAGATTTTTCTTTCTAAAGGAAAATATATTATGAAGCTACTAGAGAGATTTGCGATGGTGGACCGAAAATCATGGGACTACCCAATGGAACCCAACTTTAAGAAGTTGTGTGTAAGTTCGTTGAGCTTGATTTGGAAAATACCATTAAGTATTATAAACCAATATGGGCCATGATTTTCATCGAACTCATGTCCGCACAATTTTTTTAGTAAACACATTCATTCAATACATGATCGAGCCTCATCACATTCACTATAATAGCCAATAATCTCTTGTTATATCTCTCAAAATAAATCACCATGGGCTCGTATACAATTTCAAGATTATGAGGCCCATAGATATACCGATGCTAACTAGGTAGACATTGTGGTCAATTGTAGGATCACATCCGGATGTTTCTTCACCTTAGGTTCTGCTTTGGATCTCCGGGATGGAAGGAAGCGTAAAATTGGTTGCTTCAACTACCATCGAGGCTTAATACATTGCAACAACTATGGCTTGTTGTGAAGCTACTGGATTGAGAAATACATTTATTGAGTTGTTTGGGAATGTGTCAGAAACCACCATGATCCTTTTTGTGACAGCAAAAAGTGGGATTCAACTTTCATAGAATCTCATCTTCCACAACCGTTCCAAGCATATTGATATTAGGTAACACTTTGTCTCAGACATGGTACATCAGGCACCATAAGGCTCCATAACATTGGGAGTGATAAGTAGGTTTGCATATTCTCATGAATCCCTGGTGGAAGGTAAAATTTTAACCTTCCATTAAGCTTGGTATCATGGGAAACCTATTGTGAGGGTCCCGCTTGAGTTGGAATTTGAGCTATGGGAGCTTTAGGGGAATTGGTGATAGCTTGTGAGCTATAAGAAACCAAACATCTAGATTTTCTTACCTTGTTTGTGTGTTATTTCCCCACCATTATGATATTGGGAGTTGGCTTACCTCTCTTGATCTATGACCCACTACATCCTACCAATGTAGTGGGAGTCATGGGAAGTACCTCTCATTCAAACGCACGAGTTGGGAAATGAGGATAGATACTATATAATTTACTAATGAACACATCATGTATTTTTATACTCCGTATGTCTAGATGGTTTTTGTCCAACAACTTGATCTAGGATCAATTTTAGTTGAGGTTTTTACCTAAAACTAACTTTCAGGCCGCGGTGTGGCAAGTTCTTTGTGACTCACTCTCAATAATATCTTCGTTATTTCATAAAGTATAGATAAAGTAGTATGACATGGGATGAAACGATGATATATGATAGTACATGATGATATTATATGATAGGATTTCAAAGGTCGTATGGGGGAGCTGGATGGGATGTATTGGAGTTCTCTCAGTTGAGAGGGAGTGTTAAATTTTGTAGCTAGGGCCAAACTCCTTGCTGTACCCCTCATATTATAGAGATAATATTTTTTTTTTGATTCCTATTTTGAAGAGTTGAAAGATTGATATAAAGATGATATTTTTTGGATAAGTAGAGGTTGATTTTGAATTTAGTTTCCACTAATGTGAATTTTCAAGGTCAAGCCAAAATTGTGTTGGGGTCACAACCCCAAAAAATTTGCAGTCACATACCCTGATGGATATTAAATGAGAGATAAAACTCTATTAAATAATCAACTCATCTCTCACGTCTCTCTCAATATGATTGGTTTATATAGCCTTAGAAGCATTCTCTCTCCTTTGCATGTGTGAAATAGAAGCTCAAAATTTTGGACTATATTAAAGGCTGTACCGTATCGACCAACATTTACCTTTTGGTGAACTCTCTTTGTTTACTTCAATATTTTGGTATAAACATGATTTTCGGAGGTTGAATTTGGTGGCACACAAATCGAGGTAATTTGACTACCGCATTTACCACAGTGCTAACTCATCACAGACAGAAGTTTATTTTGTACCACCTAGCTCGATCGAGGTATTTCAAACCGTTTTGGGTTGAATTTGACTATGAGAATATGCCGATTTTGATTGATTTTAACAACCTCCATTGGGAGAATTTTTGTTAGTTTGACCTCAAAGATTGATTTGCATAGCTAGACATCATGTTGACTATTGAAAATTGTACTTTCTCTCTCTAATGAATTCCAGTGAATAATAGGAAGATTTGATCAAAGGGTTTTCGCCACATTGGATTTTTCCTAGCATCCACCAAATTATTGCATCTCTTGTCTTGGCTTCTCTATGTCGATTATTTTATGTTATATTAGTATTTACAATCAATGTTAATGTGATTACATAATGAAATTGAATTGACTAATAAGTATAAAGATTGAAGTAAATTTCTATGAGCATAGAACATACAATGGTTAAGCCTAAAAGTAACATTACTAGAATTATTTTGTTTCATGCGATGAATTAAATTGTAGTAGTCACAGAGTCGATGATAAAATAATTATTATTTGGTTTAATTTATGTGTTTATTGAAGTTTTATATTTTAAATTTAGAAATTGTATATTAGGTCAATTTAGACCTAATTTTATTTACATGTACCAAAAATTTTTATAACCTTTAAGTTTATGCTCTATTTTGATTTTAGAAAATACTAAATTTTTGTCCAAACATATAGTATCCTACTCTGTGACATCGTCTCTCATTTCATTACGCTAAGTAAGCATTTATATATTAGTTTGTTATACATCCATGCATATATCAAGCATATTTAAAACGATATTAGTAAAATGTGGCTACATAAGTCACTTATATCAACCACATAATAATTGTTAAGTGGTTGAAGATGTTTCTTGTTACACCAAAGCTCGCAAGTTTTAGTAAACTTTCCAACCGATAACCAATATCCCAAAGGTTGAAAAATTATGGATTCCCATAAATATGTGATGATACTTCAAAGATCCCCCCCAGATGTAGCTCAAGGAATCAAACACGGTCCAAGCTCTGACACCATGAAGAGGTTTTACACACTAAAACCCGCAAGTGTTAGTAAACTTTCCAAACTAGTAACTAGGATCCACAACATGGAAACTATGCATTCCGATACACCGCCGATTACTCATCACCCCCACCCCACACCCCCTAGACAGTTTGGGGAATTCTAACCTATCGTGGATCTTACGATGAAGAGATTTTTCGTCACACCAAAACCTACAGTATAGTAACCGAAATTGGTAACTAGGATCACGAGGGTGAAATACATGGATGGACATTTTTCAACAATATGGTAGTAGAGATTTAACTTCATATTAAGAAAAAAAGATATTATAAAATGTATATATTAAACCCTAATATTATAAACCTAATATACTAAATACCAACATACAAATGCAATGCAATATTGTAAACCCTAATAGTAAGTATCGATATTCAAAACCCTATATATACAAAAAAAAACCTAATATTATAAAAAAAAAAAAAAACCAATAATATACACCCAAGATAAACTAAAACATTAGAAACTTGATGTTATAGAATTTACAAGAAACTAAATATTTAGTAAATGTGGTTTATACAAACCAAATGAATTATCACACATGCACAAGCCATCAAGAATGTGGTTAAAAGTAATTTATAATTTCACATTGCAAAATTAGAGAAATTGTAATGTAATGTACATGCTAGAATGTTTACCACATTGCAATACTCGATATATTTATGTACCATTTATACTTTACAACATGCTTAGCTATTAATACTAATAAATAATATTCGTAGGTGATTAAGTTGAAAATGTTGAATGTCAAACATAGTCAAACATAGTCAACCACATTATTAAATATGTTCAATAATTGCAATAGTATATGTCCCAAATTTTATTAAACCTAATATTATAAACCTTAATATTAAATACTAATATTATAGACAACAATATTAAACCAAATATTATAACCCAATATATTAAACACCCAATATTATAAATCCAATATTAAACCTAATATTAAAAAATGTCCAATATTATAAACCCTATATTAAACCCTATATATTATAATTTTCAATATAAAGATCCAAATGTTATAAATCCCAATATTATAAACTCAAATGTTAAAAATTCTAAAACATCCACATTAGAAATGATTGATATACACCCAAACGTATAAGAATCACATATACACAACCTCACTAGTAAATGTGGTTGAATAATTTTGTAATATCGTATTGCAACGTTGGAGAAATTAAGGACATAGTGTAACATTGTCCTTCAATGTTTGTCGCATTGCAACGTTGGATAGATTTTATCTACCATTAAGATGTGAGAACATGCTTTATTATTAATAATAGTCAATAGTCATAAAACATTGTCGACCCATTTTTAAGAATGTCTACTACTAAACGTAGTCAAACATAGTTGAACATAGTCAATCACGTTACTTAATATGGTTTAATAATTTTTTAATTGTCACAAACCCTAAAATTATTAAACATGGATGTATTAAATCATATATTATGCAACCAACTCACAAAATAGACGAAAGTGTATATCAACAACTTAGAAATCATCATCTTCGAGGGGGAAACATCCTTAACATTATATAAATGAACAATTATTTGATGATAAAGATGACGAAACCTTAATGGCACAACAATAACAATAATGGATTTTGATGGGGCACAATAATACAATATGGGGACTACATGGGCACAAAAATAACAATAAGGAATCTACACTCGACAATAAAAATAAGTGACTACACTAGTATTATAGGGACCTAACATGCCCCTCTCCTTCAAAAAAGTGTGTTGTCCTCAGACTTTAGTAGTTATAGAGGCTTCTCGTATAAAATCCTAACTTCCTCAAATCATATCTCTAAAATATAGCGAACAAATATTTGAAATTTGTACATGATGTCTATGAGTATTTCAACTCCACATGGTTTCAATTTTAGCTTCTGAAGCTTCATATAAAAAACATTATAGTGAAAATTACAAGATGATCCGTTTAAGATCTATTTATAGAAGAGAAACACTAGAATCCAAAATAGTTTGATACCAAATGTTATGCAACCAACTTAGAAAATAGAATAAAAGATAGATCGCTGACTTATAAATTGACCTCTTTGATGGGTAACCTCCTTTAAATTATGCTAAATGAATAATTCTTAGATGATACAAATGAAAAAACCTACTTTCTATATATAGAGCTCAAGGATCACAATATAATCAAGGCCTACATAGCAATAACAATGTAAGGGCACAAAAATCAAAAATATCTACTACATGGCCAAAAAAATAACAATAAAGGGGCCACACTAACAATAAAAAAATTGGCCTACAATAGTATTATAGGGACCCAACATTTTAAATATTAAACACTTTATATTATAAACCCAATATTATAAACCCTAATAATAAACTTAATATTGTAAAACCTAATATTATTAAATAAATAAATAATGTAAATGTTATAAACCCCAGCACAAACCACCTTGGTAAATGTGGTTGATATACAAAGATGGTCTTATATAAAAACACATGAACAACCATATTAGTAAATATGGTTGAATAGTTTTGTATTGTTTCATTTCGACATTGGACAATTATAAATGTAATCTAACATTTCCATGATATCACATTGTGGACATTGACCAATTTGATTATTATCAACTATTAATATTATACTCAATGTTATATTAATAATATTATACTCAACTCATTATTAATGGATAATACTAATATTAGTCAACTTTATTACTATTAATACTATTATTAAACATTTTTGAATCTTGATTGTACATGAACAAGGATGACCTTAGTCGACTAAGTTTGACAAAAATGGCATTGGTCAACCATGGTTGATTGTAATTGAATATGGTCGAGTTGGGCAATGATGATAAGACAATTATGAGTGACTTCTAAATTTTATTAAATACCTTAAACATAGGTTGAATAAGTTTGATCATGGTCAACTATTTAAACATGGACTATAGAGATTAACTATGTCTAATTAATATGTTTGATTATGTTTAAATATTAATATTAATTAATAATATTACCATGTGATTTTTTTAACCAAAGTTGAGAAGTGTTTAATGTTAAACATAATAAAACATTATTATCAATCGAGCATAGTCAACTACATTACTAAATGTTGTTAAATTTTTTGTAGTGTTGCGTTGCATTGTTGGATAAATTGCAATGTGACACTCGACAATGTTTGCTGCACTACATCATTTTTGTTACATTGTGAAGCTTGATAATTTATCACCATGTGATAATATAACATTGTAAGATTTTTTATTAAATTGCGACATTTATCACATGGCTTGACCAATTTCACCATGGGTGAACATGGTTTGACTAATTTTAGCATGGTTGACCATAGATTTCTACGATATATTATGGCTTTATATAGTGATAATGGAAGGTTATGATTAACCATGTTTTACCATGATGTCAATTAAACATCATATTTACCATTTTAATAATGGTATGTCATGTTGAGTATGGTTGACCATGGTTTTTAAAGGATTACGATGACTATGCTTGACTAAATATGATCATGATTGACCATCATTGACCTAAATTACCCATAGTTGAACGTAACTAATCATGGTTGAGATAGGTCAACCATGTTCAATAGAGTCAATTGTGGTTGACAATGGTTGGCATGGTGAACATAGTTAACTATGGTAAATCATAGTCAACCATGGTGATAATAGCCGTATGATTTTTTACCATGGTTAGACTAATGGTTGATAATGTACATGTTAAGAATGCTGACTGGTGTTTTCACTATTGTTAATGATCATTGACTATATTGAACATAAGTTTGTTATATGTCCATGTTCATCCTTGATAAAGGTTGAATATGTCTTTTCACTATATGTTCAATTATGACATCAAGTGAAAAAATGCTAAATACAAGAAACGTAGGGTTGATCAAGCCTAATCACATAAAACATAATATTATTAGGGTTTATAATATTTATAGTTTAATATTTGATTTATAATATTTGTCTTCATAATAAATATTTCTAACATTAAGCTTTATTATATCTTGCTTAATAATATCCACATGGTCTTGGATAGATGGTGGTTGGGGTGTGCTTATTAAGGCACTCCTTGATGTGAAGTCACTCGGTTCAATTCCCCCATTATTGGGGCAATGTATTTGGGTACATGATGAATATGGGGCCCTACCTAGCTTACGAAAAACAATATCGGGTTTAACTCTAGGGGTTT
Source organism: Pinus albicaulis (assembly GCA_034641835.2). Taxonomy (NCBI): domain Eukaryota; kingdom Viridiplantae; phylum Streptophyta; class Pinopsida; order Pinales; family Pinaceae; genus Pinus; species Pinus albicaulis. The sequence continues at coordinate 362,795,436 of CM076571.1, read as the reverse complement.
ATATATATTAGGGTTTATAATATTGGGTTTAATCAGGGTTTATATATATTAGGGTTTATAATATTGGGTTTAATATTAGAGTTAAATCTCATGAGGTTTTACTCGATAAACCTTTGACATATAACGTGTATTAGAGAGGAAAACTAAACAATACCCTTAATTTGACTACACATTGGCACACTAAATATCACATTATTTAATACCCCGCTAATATGAACCCAATATATGCCCCACTTAAAACACCCCTACTTTCACTACATACCGTAGCTATCTATTTTTTCATTAACTTTGACCTCCATTTTTTATGATTTCCCGTTTATAAAAAGCCTTTACCCCTATTATATTCTCAATATATTTGTCATTTTTTTCCTCAAATATATCCCCAAATACAACTTCCATGGCATGGTTTTGCTCCTGTGTTGAAGCCCCCAAAAGATATACCATGCGCCTTATTAATAATGTGGTTGATATATTTTATTGATATATCAACCAGCATTCACTAAAGTGGTTGTGCATGTGCTCGAGACATGTGACATTTTAGTTGTGCATGTGCTTCATATACCCACATTGTTTTATCACCCGCACATGAGATTTAAATCTTTGTAGAGGATTTAGATACAAAATGCAATCCTACCTAATATTTCCATGGAAGTCATGATGCAATAGTAGAATCCATTATGAAAATTATTATCAATTGACAATTAAATATGAAATTAATTTTTTCATGTAGAAAATCTTCATGTTATCACATCATTCATTTTTCATTGAGCATACCAAGGAGCTAGTAAGTATACCAAAACAGACTCATAACTCGGGAAGCAATATAGTTGTTAATCATACAATCTTTCCAAAGTGACTATATTGATTTAAATTGACATTCGAAAAGAATTTAAATATGTTTGTAAAGATCAAATAAAAGAAGCATCTTACCTTGGGCAATTCACTTAATATATGAAATTTTTCATTGTGCAGTATTTTGAGCTTCATATCCTTTATATGTTTTTTTTAAATATATAAAACACCATTTTGTTTTTTGGTAGGTAGATCTAAATTTATTGAACACAATATCCACACCGCATCTCTAAAATGAAATGTACATGAATTTGAAATTATGATTAGTTTTTGAAATATACAGGTAATGTCTATCACAATGGTCTTTTTGCATTTTCATTTAAAAATGTGCTTCTAGGACTAGATTTGGAATTTATATGGTTTAAATTTTTTAATTCTTATAATCGTTTTTATATGATAAAAAAAATAGATTTCCTTTTTCATCTTTTTAATATGTAAATTTGGATAGAAATTTTTACATAATTATTGATAAAAGATAATAAAAGCTCCACACAATTCCTTATAATATTATGTATAAATTGAATTTATTTGTTTCAATTAGATGTTATTTTGTATTGATCGTATGTTATTTGAGAAATAATTATTTTGAAAAGAATTTAAAATATTAATAAGAATTTTGAAAGGATTTCTAACTTATAAAATTAACAAAATACCATAAAGCAAGTAGAGTCACAACAATAATTTCCCACAGGAAAAAACCTTCACAACCTGCTTGGAACCAAGCAAGGTTGTAAATGAAAGTACGTACATGTAAATCTATTTTCAAGAAATGACTTGAAGTATACCATAACCATAAAAAAAAGGGGAAACTAAGCAAGATTCATAATATATTTGTACTTGTATCTAAAATTCACTCTCTATATATATATTCAAACACTTCCCACATAATTATTCCATTCATTTTCCAATTTTCAATAATTTTCAAATTTAATTGTCACCTTTATTTATTTATTTCAACAATTTAATACTTCAAATATTGGCCCGCTTCACCTAAGGGAGTGGAGCTCGACTTTTTCTTTCTAACATTTTGTAACATATTTTCTCTACTTTGTTGTAGTTTCATTTTGGAGTTTCACAGCAGAATCACACCACTCAAAAATAAACTTATGTAGAATAATCGTATGTGGGAAACCAATCAAGATGAACATTACCTCTATATTTTAACATTTTCTTTGAAGGTTAAAATGACAAGCATTGTATCAAATTTTCATAAGTAGTTAACACAAAATTGTTTTGCACAATCTATTAGCAAGTTGTGAAATCTTGAATTTAAGACTAATTAGATGAAATAATATGAAATAATAAGTTGCAACTAAAATTCTCATATAATTATAGCTCTCTAATCAACATAATTATAAAGACATAGCTGTTATAATAGAAATACATGATTTTAATAATATATATAATTTTTGGGTTTTAAAATTAAGGAAGGATGCATATATAACTCTATTTTTCTAGACAAGAGACAAAGTATACCTATATCCATCGTAACTATAAAGAAAAAATTTGCAAGAACCACAACATCATTTATTTTACATGGAAAACTCAAGATAATGTAAATTAAAATATGCATTTAATAATTTAGGAGTGGATAAGAGAGAATGTCTCGATTGTCATACTCTAAGCTTCTACATAGCTCAAATTCCGTATGTCGTAGCTAGGTTTAAATTACATATGTGCCATTTATTTAATACCATGTATAATCACATTTGTATCGTATGTTTCTTATCATGACCAATTTGATTTTCAAGCCTCAAGATAATAGAGTAGGTCATTCAAAGTATCTAAAGTTTATGTCTACTGTTATTTCTTAAAATCTCTATATCTTTCCTTTACTTTTAATCGTCATAAGTTGCTAAATAAGATTTCCCAATCCTTTGTCATCAAGAACAATAAGCCATGGATTAATTAATGTGGATTTCAATTTGTAATGTTTACTCTACTCATGTGAGAGTTATTCATACAAGCAAAAATTAACTTCAGAAACCTTAAACATAAGTAAAACACAAATGGAAAAGTGTGAATACAAAAACCACTAATTTAAAAAGGTAACTTAGGATTGCTTTTGGTACCCGGGAATGCCTTGAACGGCCCTTATTATCTCCTTCATTAAAATCCTCGATGATACCTACTATACTTTTTTTAATAAAAAATTAGCATTTTTTTTCTCTCGTGAAAAAATCTTGTTATGACAAAAAAGAGAATGAACTAAAAAAATGAATATTAAAAATCACTTGCAAAAATTAATGTTGCAAGAGAATTACCTACTAAGATTAATATTGAAATTCTCCATTTAATAATGAATCCACCCTCCGTAGATTAAATATTAAATAATTTTATGACATTTCTTTTAGAAAGCTCATTAAAAAGACAAGTAGAGCAACTACCACTTCGATGGATGATTAATGAAGAAGCAGATGATCAACCGTGTGGAAGTGGAGGGAAATAAGCCGCATGGAGGAGGAGGCGATTGAGGGTGTTTCTGAGAACTAGAGGTAGGTGAGGAAATGGAAATGAAGGTAAGTAGATATTTAAATGAACATAGCCAGGTATAAAGAAAATGCCATATTTTTTATCACCAAAATAATCGCTCAACATAAACTAAACTCATATCTATTTTTTCTCATTAATAATAATTTAAAATCCAAATCCTATTTCAAAATAAATAGATACGCCTATACATAATGCCACTAAATATACAAGCTAGTAGCAAGGCAAGAGGGTCATTTTATCAAGGAGACATCATATTTGTCCACTCGTGCCAATATTAGAGAAGGCCTTGGAACTTCCCTGTGCTAGGGCTTCCATTTTGTGTGAACTAACCAATACTAGATCCATTTTATCACTTTCCTCAAGGTGGGTTGTTTTTATGAAAACTATATAGTAGGAGCAGTATCCTTTGAAGATGAATTTAATCTAATTAATTATGTTAAGAATAAGATTCTTATAAAATGCCACTTCTCTCATAATTTTTCCCCGACTCAACTCATGTGTTAGATGTATAAATTCTAAACAATTCTTCAGACTTAGTAAATCAAAGCAATGACATATATGTACCGATGCCTATGTAATAATAGAAGCGATAGCTCAAATTATACACTAGAATGTAATCTTGCTTACGATTAGTTGAGGGCATTACTAATTTTTTGAGGTCTAAAATGGCCTCCTAAGCAAAATTACAAAATGATTGTGGAATATTTAAATAATATTTGATGACATCAACAAATTTTAGAGGAAAAAGAAAACACTACTTTTCAACTATTATTTTCAACTTATTTCAAATTTTTATTCAAATTCTGTTATGAGTACTCGTTGGATGAAAAATTCTATCTTCATCCAAGGAGTACCCATGTTGAAGCATTTTCACCGACTCCCTACTAAACAAAAAATGAGAAATACATGAAAAATGTGATTGCAATCATGTTTTTTCATGTATTTCTTATTTTCTATAGTAGGGTCGATCGAAAGTATGCAACATGATACTCCTTGATGAGGAAATTAAATTTTGCATCCAATGAGTACTTCTCACTTGAAATTGAGTAAAACACTTGGAGACAAGTTGAAAAATACAAATTGAAAAGTAGTTTTATTTTATTATTTTTTAATATTTTTACCCTTTACTTAAAAAGTGGTGAATCAACCCCCATGGTTGACATCATCATCCTTAATCCTATTGGTTCTTATAAATTTTATTTTGCTGTACATTTTTCTTAGAGGCCCATTCTAGACCTCAAAATTCCCCTAATGTATAGCAGAGAGGAAGGAAATGATTCCCATGTATTAAAGGTAGTGCACAAGGAAGGAACTGCATTCCCATGTGTTACTACCAATAATAATCTAGTTGGATATCATCCACTAGCATACCATGATTAGTCACAGAAAATTTTTAAAATTTTCTACGGGAAGTCCCTAACAGAATGGATGTTAATATGATCCTTGTATGAATGGAGATACACTATAATCATTTCATACTATCAATAATCATATATTTATGTGTAGAAATGATCCTACCACTACTGGAGCAAGGACCTCTGTCTAACAATTTGTCTTCTATACTTCCCCGTGTGACCTCGTAGACTTATTGATGAAGCACCACGTGTCCGAATAAAATGGGAATGGTCAACTTTGTTACTTCAACTACTTCCTCATTAATGGCCTCTAAAGTTTTTTGAAGCCCATTTAAGTGTAGAGGAGGCATGGCCCCAAAAATGATGAAAATGTAGACACGACTGAGTTTTGAACATTTGTGTGATAGCACATGCATGATGACAAGATTACTTAACACAACATAACTAGTGCTCAAAGATTCTGCTAAAATCATGTACAAAAATCCAACAACAATTTGATACTTAAAAACTATCAATGATTGTAAAATTCACTATGACAGGAAAATGTACATGTGAACTAGGGATGCACACTTTCAAAGCACAAACGAGATTTAAGGTTCATTTGGGGCTTTACAAGCAGGTCATTTTCTAATAAAGAGAATAAAGAAGGCTGGCGTACTATGCACTCAAGTGACAAAGGAGTGGGTTTTCGAGGCTTCTGCCGTGAAGGTGCACTGATGCGCTAAGGAGATAGAGAGAGCACACCATCGTAATCAAGGAATGAAGGAACATGTCTTATGGCCTGAGGCCTTCATGATGTGCTCATGCACTCCTGCTGCAAGGACGGCATTGGTGCAAAGCGTCAAAGGGACAAAGGTAAATCATTCAAGTCTTCTATGTGCACCATCCACCAAGGGCAAGTATGGTTCTTTGTGATAGCAGGCCACACAAATCCTGAATTTTTTGGGAACAATTTTCTGCTAATCAAGCATCAAGTTCCGTATATGTTTTCCTATGAATGGATCATGAAAATTTTGACAACAATATTTCTCATGATAACAATTTAAGAATAAGAATCTAAGATTTATGATATGGTCGCAATCATGGTGGGATGAAATGTAGAGGAATGTGTAGAGTTCAGTAAGGCATAAATAATTAATACTTTCTAAAACAATATTGAATAGAAACAATATTAAGAAAATTGAAAATAAAGAAACAACAACAACAAAAGAAAGATCAACAATGAAATCATGAAAGACAATAAATAGATTCAATGTGAAAAACTTACTTGTAATGCACGTTCATTGAAGAATTTTTGGATCCACAATTGTGCGACCAACCCAGATGAGAATGATTATGAAATAAATGGTTAACTCGGGCTAATTCAAAATATTTTAAATGAAAAATTGTTTCATGCATGATCTCTACTTGTTGAAAAGTGAAAGGATTAGTTAACTAAGTTAAGTGAATCCCATTTTCTAGAGTGTGCCCACATGCAACAAAAGATTACCTATGCATGCATCTAGGTATGCATGTCTTTCCGTGAAGGAGTGTGCTCAAGGAAGGCACACTTAAGCTACATGCATGAGTGTTCCTGTGGAGGATGCACTTATTCATCCTAATGGAGTGCGCTCAACACAAGTGCATGTTTTCATCAACTTGGAGTGTGTTTTTTTTGTTTTCCATTTGTGTGCTTTTGAGTTCTTTTCTAGTGTATGGTGAAATGGATAGTTTCTAATTTGAGACAAGTCATGAGTTCAACTAACCATGGAATAGATAATATAAGAGATACTTAAGAGTTAAGTGATGAAACTTAGAAAACATTGACTTAGAGGTTGCAACACTAGGAGTAAACATGCCAAAATAACAAATAAAAAAACATGACGACAAGAGGGGGCTTTAAAACAACGGTTCACATAGGTTCTGAAATCACCGGTAAATTTTTTTGAGTCATCGTCATGACGACAATATAATGTAAAAAAACACATAGTTACTTTTTAGGACATGATTGTATTATATATAACAAGCCCCCAAGAAATTAGTTGATAGAAAAGTGAAAATTATGAGGAACACACTATTTCCTCCGATCATGAAACTATAGATACATCGTGTCATTTATTTTATGGTTGCATGCTCTAATGATTATTGGTTATGGCACTTTCGATCCGGACATTTGTATTTTTCTCGGTTTGAGACCACTGGCAGAGAATCGTATGGTTAGAGGATTATCTCCCACCAAATAACCCTATAGTACTTTTGAGTTTTGTATCTTGGGAAAGCAACACAATGAAATTTTCCCCCGAAAAGAACATGCATACAGAGCAAAGAAACCACTAGATCCGGTACACAAAAAATTGCATGGACCTATGTAACACGCAACAATTGGTGGAATTTATGACTTCCTCACTTTTATCGATGATTTTTGCGTAAAGAAGTGGGTTTATTTTTTTGAAGAAGTCTAAAATTTTGCAAAGTTCAAAGAATTTAGATCCATATTAGAGAAATTTAGTGAATTCTAGATCAAAGTATTGATACCATATCATGGTGGAGAATATAACTTGAAGGAATTCCATTCTTATCGTAATAACATGGAAATAATAAGGAGATTTACAACTAGATACATACTACAACACAATGGTATAGAAAATAAAAATAACAAAATAATAATGAGCATGGAAAGAAGCATGTTGGAAAGGAAGAAACTCAGAAATGAAAAAATCAGTAGAAGCAAGCCATGTGTTGTTTATGTGATAAATAGATCTCCTACAATTAGAACGATGGACAGAGTGCCAAAATAAATATGGTCATGTATTCCTTGTAGTGTATCTCATCTTAGAGTGTTTGTATGTGTAGCATATATACATGTACCTAAAGCGCTATGAGGAAAGTTAGATGATAAAAGTGGAAAACATATATTTAGTGGTTATAGTGAGGAGTGAAGAGAAATATAAATTGTAAATCATGTCACCAAGTAGATTATACTAGTGTAAAATTTTGTGTTCAAAGGCAGACATTTTAATGAGAGTATAATTTTTTTTATGTAAGAGTACCATTCAAGGAAGAAGAGTATGTTTTGAAAATGAGTAGCAAGGATCATAAAAGAGAATACATGTGACAAATTCATGCCAATAAGGACTCCAAGATTTTTAGAAAAACATGGATATTTAAGAAGATCAACGGATCGAATACTCCCACCTATTAGTTAGGTGATGAACTGCAATGCAGGCAGAGAAAATGAGAAGTATGCAAGATATTTATGGATGATTTTCATTTTAGTCTGCTTTGTATTATTTTCTATTTCAACCTTCATCATTTGAAGAATACATAAAATATGAGAATTGGGTTCAAGATATGGATGAAGAAATAGAATCTATAGAGAAGAATGACTTCAGAATTTTTTTATTTACCAAAAGATAAAATATTTCATTTGGTTTGAATGAGTGTAAAATACAAATTTGAACGAGAAAAGAGAGAGATTGATAGATTTAAGGTAAGACTCGTAGAAATATGGTTCTTACAACAACCGGAAATAGAATTATGAGAAATATTTTCTCTCGCTTCTCGCTATATTTGATACTCTAAGAGAAGTCTTGGAAACAACGGAAAAAATACTAGTGGAAAGTGTATTATATGGATGAGAAATCAAAATTTTTTAATGAAATTATAGAAGAAGAAATCTATGTAACATCCTCATGCGGTTATGAAGTTGAAGGTCATGTAACATGCTGAGGTTCACAAAAGCGCTATATGGAATTAAACAAGTTTCAAGAGAAATGGTATAGTATAATTTACGATTATATATTCAAGAATGGATTTTGGAAATAAAATTTAACCAACCTTGTACACAAAGTTAAATGAGCATGGTCAATTTTTTAACAGCAGTCTATATGTGGGATGACATGATTTATACTATTAGCCTTGAAATAGATGATCTTGGAGGAACAATGAAGAAATAGTTTGAAATGATAGATCTTGGTCTAATGAAATATTTTTGGCACAAAAGTTGATAAATTACAAAGAAGGAATTTTTATTTCTCAAACTAAGTAAGCTAAAGAATTGTTGAAAATATTCAAAATGGAAAATTTGGTAGACCTGCCTCCTACACCAAAGAGTAACAGTACAAAGTTATTTAAGGATGATAATGGATTATATGTCAATTGAAATCTATTTTGAAAGATTAAGCTGGAAGCCCTATTTATCTCATAATTATAAAATAAAATATAATGCAAGTTAGTTTGAATTTTAAAATATTTGGAGTCTCCAAAAAGACTCACATTAGAAAGTTGGAAAAAGAATTATGCTATACATAGAAATAACTACAAATTGTGACATATTTTATGACAACACAAAGAAGAAATGTTTCATTGCATATACTAACAAAGTGATTTTGCAAGAAGTTTGGATGATAGGAAAATCACTTCTAGTTATGTTTCAAAGTGGTTCAAGTGTGATATCATGGGAATCTAGCAAGTAGCCTATTGTGACACTTTCATTATAATAATATGTAGCAACAACATCAACAACATGTAAAGTAGTATGTTTAAAAATATTTTTCTTGAAGGACTCAACAACAAAATAGAAGGATAAAAATAATTGATTTGGTGGGATAACACCTCATCCATTGCACTATCTAAGCATAGATTGTTTCACCAAAAGAGAAAAATATTGATACAATATATCAATTATTAGAGAACTTGTGAGAAATGGAAAATTTTATTTGAATACTATGAAGGCATAGCTGTGTACCACTAAGCCATTATCAAATTATGTATTTGAGTTTCATAAAGGAAACATAGGTTTTGTAAGCCTAGCCGAGACTTAGACCAACATACATGTTTGAGTTGTCATTATTCATGTCTTATTTTAGCTATAGTAATTAATGGGGCCGTTAGGAATATCTATGGCAATTACTCCCACATACAAAAGCAAGACAAAGTTAGAGTGTCATTTAAGTTGACTAAGGTGAGTTTTAGTCGAGTTCATTCTTATATTTCCTCCATAAAAGGTTAAATTTAGCAGCTTTTTCATGTTGAATTCAGCATCCTTTGAGTCACGATTTAAAAAGTATAAATTACCTCATCACATTAATTGTAATTAATTCTAGTTTGTGTGATAAATAGAAGATTCGTAGTCATATTTTTTGTGTACCATTTTCCCTTTCCACTTGTGCATTTCTAACACCATTTTTCTTCTAGTGCTACTTGTTATCTAGAGTCATGCCAAAATGTTCCAATGAAAAGCCTTAAAACCTATCATCACTAAAAATGGCTCAAAAACATAGATGTATCTATATACCATGCAAGGATCAAAGAGGATTGACCAAAGGTTACAAATTTCACGTGCCAATACAACAGATTCTAGATCTCATGGGAATTCTAATGGCTTGGAAGTGAGAATTTATTAGCCAACATGCTATTTTTCACATTCTTTGTTCCCACCTTTACATGAATGATATATAATATTTCCAAGTGATTATTATATATTTATAAATGTTTTCAAAGGCTTCTCCTTGGGTGTGCGTATAGGGTGAAGTCATAGTAGACATCCATGGAGGGACACTTGTGGTGGTATTCAACCTCGCCAAGTCAGACACCAAGAACTATTTTATTAATGTTTGATACACCATACCTAACGAAGGTTGTAATTTATTTATGAGCATCAATCATGATACAATATGTTGATCATGAGAGGCTCATCATGTTGATGGGAATTGTTTTGTTTCATATGACGAATGGTGCTGCAGAAAGTAGTTGCTTGAGTCTATGATAAAATAATTATTATTTGGTTTAATTTATTTATGTTTTTTGAAATTATATATTTTAAATTTAGAAATGGTATAATAGGATTGAATTTATATATGATTTAAACTATATGTACCAATATATTTTATAACTCTTTTAGGTTTTATGGGGCCATTTCAATTTTAGAAAATACTAAATTTTCATCCAAAATCGCACTATCCTACTCGCAGTGATACACTCTAGTCATTTCATTATGCGAAGTGGGGAGAGTTCTATATATTAGTGGATGATATATATGCATGTATATACAAAACCATATTAGTAAATGTGGTTGGTATAATCACAGATATCAACCAAACTAATTATTATTAAGTATTTGAAGAGGTTTACCACTAAACAAAAACACATGGGTGTTATTAAACTTTCCAAACAAGTAATTATCATTCCTAGGGTAGAAATTAAGGATTCCATAAAGGTGTGGTGATTATTCCAACACCCCTTAGACGTAGCTCAAGGGAAACTCGCAGTGCTACTAAACATCCTAAACCGTAAAATTAGGATCCATTAGGGAGAAAAACAACATCTCCAGAGGTTCAAAGTTCATATTCTAACAAATCCTACCAACTTTGGCTCAAGAGAATTGAAACCTTGGGTCTATCCTTCCGATACCATGAAAGGTTTTTCACCACACCAAAACCTATAAAGTGTTAGTAAATCCCAAACTACTAAGTAGACTCCCCAAGGCGGAAATTATGGATTCCATAAAGGTGTGGTGATTATTTCAACATATGGGAGATATTTAACACTAATATTAAATCCATTATTATAAATGTTACATATTAAACCGTAATATTATAATCCCAATATAATAAACATCAAATATTATAAACACAATATTATAGACCCCAATATTAAGCTCTTAATATCAAAAAACCCTATATATTAAAACATAATATTATAAACGTTGTTGGGAGGTGTTACATTCTTTCCATGACCCTATAATATGTGCGTACTCTTACTCATGGTTTTGTGCATGGATTTTGGACATGGTTTTGGGCACAATGGTTTTCACCCATGGTATTTTATAGATTTGATCAAGGGAACTATGAGCAGTTATAATCTAGGGTCAATGGGTTCAAGTTTATGAATGCTTCAACATGTATATATATGTATTTTACCATTGAAAGGGACATAATTAAAAATCAAGTCAGCCTGCTGGGATCCGTAGAAAATATATGTATATTTGTTTTATGTTCTCACCATTGTTTATGTTTATACTTTCGTAATTTGTTTGTAGGTAATTTATATACCCAAGTTAAAACCTAATTTTTGACAGATTTTGTTTCATCTTCAAGGACACCTTTTCGCCGAGTGGTTTTTCCTTTACCGTGGTAGACCTTGTTTAGTGGGAGATCTACTAGGATCAATTTTATAGTGAGAAGATGGTGCGTGGAAAGATAGAGATCAAGAATGAAATGGTATTTTTGGAGTTTTCAAGCTCAAGATGGATGATTTGTTGTTGGATAAATATAAATGGATATCAATAGATCTAAGTACTAAACTAATGACTATATCACTAGAAGACTAGGAAAAGTTGGATCAAAAGGAAAAGAGCACATTAAGGTTGTATATCTTAAATTTAGAATTGCTGAATATATTAGGAAGCAGAACGAAGGCTTTGTGGGGATGTCTCTAGACTTTGTATCACAATATAAGTCCTTGACGAATAAATCCAAGGTTTCCAAGAAAAAAGTTGTATAACCCGAGTATGAAAGATGTAGACTCGTTGACAAAGCATATGGATTCCTTTTAGTATTATCGAAGTCACCCTGTCCGTTGGATATTAAATTTCAACAAAATGTAAGTGCATCAATTTTTTTCTCTACCGTATTCATGGATAACATGGTTCTTGCAATATGTAGAAATATAAATACTTTGTGTTCGATGAAATAGTATCATCCTTGTTGTTGAAGGAGATGAGACTTAAAAAATATGGAGAGGAATAATAGAGATGCCTTTATATGTACAAGGGATGGCCCTAGAAAAAGATAAAAATAATTCCTCAAGTGGAGGCCTAAATCTCCTAGAAACCTCGTAAAGGTGTGTTGGAAATGTGGAAAGAAGGGCACTACAAAAAGAATATAGATCTAAATCTCATGAGAAAGGAAAAGATCCAATGATGCTCCTTGTAAGAGGTAAAACAACCTCGTATGACGATGGGGATGTACTTTTCTTTCTCTTATTTAAGTACACATGTAGATCATGAGACATTGTTGATTGACTCGGTGTATCCTTTCTACTCACTCCCCATAGAGTGGTTTTGCGAGTATGAGAAATATGATGATAGTAATGTCTTCAGAGATGACAGAAAAAAACCAAAATCTTTAGATGTGCCGAATCATCAAGTTGAAGTTTCAAGGTAGGCTGATTAGACATTTCGGTGTTCTACATATTCCTTCATTGGCTAGAAATTTCATTTCTCCGTATGGAACATGAGATGGCGTGAACAATGTCTGAAAAGGATAAATGGAATATGGTTCCTGTATAATCGGTATTAATGTGAGAAGTTTGGTTTGGAACTCGTATAGGTCAGTAGAAACATTAATGGTGGGTAACATTTCTTTGGTTCCTGGTGTTGCTGAAAACCTTGCAAATTTCTGAGAAAATACCATGTTTTGGCATCGAAGGATTCTACATATTACATAAGGACTTAAAACATCACTAAGAATGGTATGGTAGAATTTATGTATAATTTTATCTCTCGGGATTTCATTTTTTATGAAGACCGTGTATATGGGAAACATAATCTAGTGAGATTCTCTGTTCTAATAGGAGAAAGGGATATTATAGATTCTACAATGATGTGTTTACCTGTTTCTGTACTAATCACTTGGTACTCATACTTATGTCTCTTTTATATGAATTCTCAAGGAGTAAGGATATATTTTCATTTATTAAGTATTAAGTCTTCGACAGTTTAAAAAATTGAAGGATCTTGTGGAAAAATAAGACAGAGAAGAAGTTAAAGGTGTTGAGGATGGAAAATTGTGGGATTTATGCAAAAAGTGTGGTATGTCACAAAAATACTACTCCATACATACCTCAATAAAATGGAATTGTAGGAAAGAAGCATGATCATTGGTGTCACACTAGGACAAGAATTTTGGGTAGAGGCAGGATCGCATGTTACTCAAGTAAGAGATCACCTCATTAGCGTTGGGGGATAAAAATCCACATGAGGTGGGGTAAGTGTGTACTAGTAACAAAACATCTCTTTCACATCTAAGCATATTTGGTTGTGATGCATATGTGTACATGTTCCAAAGGATTAAAGAACCAAGTTGGATAATAAATTTGAAAGGTGTATATTTATTCGGTATAAGGATGGTTCAAAAGGTTATAAGCATTGGAACCCGTAAACAAGGAAGTTTGTGTACAACCTAGATATTGTGTTTAGAGAGGTGAAAGATACTATTAAACATGAAATCCTACCAAATGAACGAAGGAAGATAGATTTTGAGTTAAAGGAAGAAGAATTAGATTCTACAACATAACATGATCCAAAATGAATAGGCTGACAAACACTACCTTCGAATATCAATTCAAGAGAGAAGGAAGTGAGAAAGGTATGGTCCATCTTATTTCTATTCAAAATTTTCTTTATATATTACTAAAAATGATCCCATAACTATCAAAAAGAGGTAGTATATTCGTAGGATGGCAAATCTAGTGGAAAAGGCCATGGTTGATTAAATGACATATTTGGACAAAAAAGAGGCCTAGGATCTATGAGTTGTCACTTGAAGAAATTAACACTGAAGAAAATGGGTGTTGAAGAATATGAATGAAAAAGGAAAGGTAGGATAAACACATATCTCAATGGTAGCAACCAAGACTCCTGTGTGTTAGGAATTGATTTTGGGGATATTTTTTTCTCCTTTTGCCAAGTTATATTCTATTATATTATTGTTATCTATTAATGTGCTTTTTATTTTGAAGTATAATGATGGATGTGGATACAAAATTTATTCATGGGGATAAGTGAAGAATACATTCATATATGAAGAAACCTCGGAGACTTTGCAATGAAGGGGAAGAAATAAATAGTATGCAGCTTTAAAAAGGTATTTGTATGGGTTAAATCAATCACTAAGGATGTGGTACTGTACCCGACATGTATATAGGAGGACTTGGCTTCAGTGAGAAGTAAAGAGGATAGTTGTGTATTTTAAAATTAACTGGTGACCGTATTATTTATTTGTCTTGTCTCAGGATGATGTGTTAACATTCGAAATGACAAAGAAATTATCGAAGATTTCAAGACACAATTGTCCTCCAAATTTGACATGAACGATCTCTTTAAGCCGTAAACTATATTTAAAGGAGTTAAATGGGATAAGGAAATGATGAAGCTCCTCGGTTAAACCAAAGGAAGTATTTCAAGACACACCCAGGTTTAATATGCATAATAGTAAACCAAAGAAGATTTTTATTCTTGTAGGTGTAAATTTATCTATTGAATAATGTCCCAAGACATGAGAAGAGTGAACATGACATGTCCCGTGTCCCATATGCAATTGGGTAAATTGATACCAGATGTATGCAAAAAGGCTCATAATAGATGATATATTTCACATGCGTGATTATTGAGCAGTTTACAAGCCAAAACCATGGAAGGAGCATCGGGAAAACAAAATGAACAAGGTTTTCTGCATTTGTGCAAAATTTGTGATTATTTCATATGCTACTACAAGATTAGGATTCAATGTAGCTAGAAATCCACATTTTTTTCATGTAACTTTGGCCAGACATCTAGACTGTGAATATCTACAAGTACACTTCTTAACCTATTTGGAGGAGGCTGGGTTACTTGGATGAGAAAAGATAGTTTATAGTGGCTCTTTCAATCAGAGAGGTTGAATACATGGCAGCTACTCCATGGAAGCATGGAAGCAGCTTTTGGTTACATATTGTGTTCAAGTATGGAGTTGGTACATCAAGCTATAAGGATAGAATGTGATAGCCAAAGTGCAATTTCCTTGGCAAAGAACCCTAATTATCATTCAAATACAAAGCAC
This sequence comes from Pinus albicaulis, assembly GCA_034641835.2. Taxonomy (NCBI): domain Eukaryota; kingdom Viridiplantae; phylum Streptophyta; class Pinopsida; order Pinales; family Pinaceae; genus Pinus; species Pinus albicaulis. Next base: position 362,779,937 of record CM076571.1, on the reverse strand, counting down.
ATTGACAACTAATGTCACTTTGTGAGGGGGATATCAATGGTGAACAAAAGGTGTCACGGGTAAAGGTGGATACTTTCAAGAATGTTGCAGATGTATCGACAAAGTGTGGGGGGGGGGGGTGGTAACATGGTGGGATTGTATGTCCCCTTTGTTTATTACACCACGTGCGTCAGTGGAGGTAACAGGCTTCGTAGTCGCCTTGGCCTGTGGTTTGGGGCAAAAGGTCCTAGGATTTTTTTGGACCTTATAATAGGTTGGTGGACCTACCTATAGTTTTTTTCATGTTATTTTCACATAGTTTTGGGCATGGTGGTTTTCTTCGCCCATGGTTTTTTGTAGATCCGGTCAAGGGAACTATGATCGTGTTCCAATCCAAAGTTAATGGATTTGGGTTTATGAATGTTTCGACATGTATATATATATATATATATATATATATATATATATATATATATATATATGTATATGTGTATATATATATATGTATATATATATATATATATATATGTATATATGTATATGTATATATATATATATATATATATATATATATATATATATATATATATATATATATATATATATATATATATATATATATATATATATATATATATATGTATATATGTATGTATGTATGTGTATGTATGTATGTATTGTAACATTGGAAGGAACAGTAAATAAAAATCAATATGGTAGTCCTAGTTTTGGGATCCACAAAAAATATATATGTATATTTCTTTATGTTCAAATAATGTGTTAATTTTTTTCGCTTTAAGAATTTGCCTAGGTAATTTATAGAAGCTTAAAATCTACAAACCATGATATTATAAAATATAAAGGTTAAAAACACATTATTATACACCCAAATATTAAATCGAAAAATTATAAACCAAAATGCTATAAACTCTACCACAACCACAATAGTAAATGATCAATATACACCAATGAGTGTATCAAGCACTTCCACAAGCCATTAGTAAATGTGGTTGAATAATTTTGTAATTTCGCATTGCAAGATTAGATAAATTGTAATGTAATGTAACATTTACACAAAGTTTGTCACATTGTGGAATTGGATACATTTATGTACTATTTTTACATTACATGTATGCTTATAATTATTACTAATAATAATATTCATAGGTGATTAAGTTAGACCAAATTTAATAGTGTTGAATGTCAAACATATTCAACCACATTAGTAAATATGGTTGAGCAATTTTAATATTGTAATCCCTAATAGTACCAAACCTTACATATTAAATACTCTATGTTATAAACCCAATATTATAAACTTAATATTAAACCCCCAATATTAAACACCAATATTATGTAATATCCCAAAAGGAACTACTTGCATGAAATTGTGACCTAAAAACGTAATTTTTCAGATGTGTGCTTCATAAAATAAGATTATCCCTTGGATTCCTTATATATAGTAATATAAGACCCAATTCCAAGAGCATATCGTAATCAAACAAACTAGGTGAGTAAACACGCCTCCCACACCTAAGATACTATATAAATGTCCAATGAGGACCCAAAGAACATAAAAACACTATGTTGGAGTATAAGTAGGCTAATAATGCATGGTAGGTGTTAATAAACCCTATACTAATAGTAACGTCTACTTAAGCAAGGAAATTGATCTATCCCTTCAACCCAAAGTGGGGAAAAGCAAGATTTAAGCCCCAAATGGATAATTTCGTAATATCCATAAAAACAGAGGAAATTGATGGTTGGATATGTTATCATTCAGGGTCATGAGGGATTTTCATACCAAATTTCAGCTTAAAATCACCTAGCGTGTTAAACAGCTTTCCCCACTCCCCGAAATGGCTTAAAAATGTGTATTTACCATGACCTAGAGTATACAGTAAATTAATGGGGCTATTGCCGTGTAAATCATGATTTTCCTAAAGGTGTTAACTATAATAGGGTATAAAAATCAGTTAAATTGGATCAAGGATATGGATAAAATGATATACAAGAGGAAAACAAAGATTTAACATGAATAAACCCTCAAATAGAGGTGTTGCACCATGTATGAAGACCGAAGAATTTTGACAAGATAATTTTGAGAGGGATGAAATAGTATTTCATGATAATTAAGATCTAGGGAATATATTTAGATAAATTATAGATATATTATTATTTATTATGCGTAGTTTCACACTCCCCTTATAGATGTCGTGAAAAGATTGATATCAATGAATAGATCCTAGATCTAAGCCATAGATTTGCGTAATATTTAGAAATTTATGGAAGCAATATGATACACAATAGATTAAATAAGAAATTTACATGGATTGGTTGGCTAATCGATGGATCACCACAGTTGAAGGGAAGTGTCCCTTTCACTAGAGACCTTCTCCTTCAAGCTGCCATAATAAACCCCACCGCAACTTTTCCACAGGAGGACACAATCTCTTCAAGGAACTTCACAAATGAGGATGGAGAATACTTGGCTTGATGCCAAGATAAAAACTCTGCTTCCGAAAATGGATACTTCTTCCGTATGTTGTGCACACACACCCATGAGAAGAGGCTCCAATACAAGCTAGATCTCTACAGATCTAGAGTTCCACTTGCTGCAGCTTACAAAAGTAAGCAAACCCTCACTAGATATGCATTGCAGTTGGAAGTAGAAGCTTGGTCTCCAACTAGATAGTGGACAAGAAATACAAGCTCTCCCAAGAGCTCCTCAATGGGAAGAGATGGAACACCTAAACAAGAAATTCCAATGCAATCTAGGCTAAGTAGCCAAGAAAGATGTCTGTATAAACAGTCAAAAATTCATAAATAAAATCATGAACAACCTCAATATGTTGCCTTCCTCTTCCTTTTATAATATGAGAGCTTTCCAAAACCCTAAACCACCTTCATTCATTTAACCCTTTTCACATGGAGGACCTTCTTCTAGAACTGCGCTGATCATCCATGAGGTTCAATGTATCTAGAATGTGTTGTGATTTGGTCCTATTGACCCAGTCAAATAGCTCAATCATGTTTCACACACAAGTGGATTTTATCAAGACAGCCCTGATTTACCTTTGTTCACATTTGGGAATATATTTATTCTTTTATTAGGAGTTTTTGACCCTCCTTTACATAATTATTATTTGAACAAATAAAACAAAATGAAATTGAATATTCCTATTAAAATAGGAATATTACAGTCCTCCCCTCCCAAATGTTTCTTGTCCTAAAGAGACTCACAAGGACTTTGTAAAATATCTAATGGAGCTATCTGCTCCCAAGAATGCAAGTCTGCCTTTGGTGGATGAACCAAATAGATTTCATCATGAAGTAATGAGAGTTACATAGAAGAATCATATGCTGTCCATTGGTCCCTTCAAGGCATGAGAGATGATAAACATTGGGTACTTCAACCCCCATGAGAAACTTCAATATCCATGCTATCATTCCAAACAAGTGAGCCATCCTTGACAGTTCAAAGAAATATTCACCAATCCCCCACCATATGCGATGTGTAGGGGATCCATGGCTGGAAATGAGAGATAATAATGCTCAACTCACGTTGTCTCTCCCTCCATTTATGATCAATATGGAGCTAATGATATTGGGCTGCAATAATATAGTCCTCATGAAGCCAAAAGAGACTTGGAACTCCATGATTCCCTTCATTGATTCTAGTAAGCCTTATTGCCCAATCTCCCACGTATATAGTGAATAGAGTATTTTCACCATATGTGCTCCAAAATAAATATGGACTAAGTGACATGTGATATGTTGGATGCTGACAATAGTCCCTCCTTTGAGACTAGTGTTGTCCTTCATCTTGCTACCTCAATTCATAGTACAATAGTGGGCCATCCCACCACCTTCTTGCTGCAAGAAGCTTCTTCAAAGCTTGGAAATAGTAGAGAGTAATAGGTGTTGGCTGAACATGATGCAAAAAAAACATATATTGCTACAAATTCTCCCAAGTGAGAGAATTTTTCCAATGACATAAGCCCAACATATGGCTTCTAGCATAAGGAAACAAATGATATAATGTAGCAGCCACACAATGTCCTACTCTCCTCTTGAAGCATGAATGGATTGATGAGATTTCATTCCCAAAGGACACACTCAACCAATGTTTCATTCCTCCTCTTATTTTCAGAACAAATATTAGAGCATTATTTTCATCATGATACAAACAAGCTCCCTTATGCCTCCTCATGAGAAGGTTACAATTTATCCCAACCCAAAGTACATACATGATTATGATATTCAATCTAAATAGAAATACATGTACATACATCATAGAAATAAGTAAATGTATGGACATGGAATTCATCATGGGGTGTCCATACTTTCTTCTTGTCAACTAGAGCAACCATGCCTCCTCCTTATGCATTCTTTCCTTGAGATAGAAGGCATGAGACAAGAAAATCAAAAACCTTGGGTGGTACCCACGCTCACCCAATAGAAACCAGCGCGGTTCATCTCCTACATGCTTTAAATATAGATGTGGTAAGTAGTTTACATGCCACCTACTTGCTGCCCTCATCATTCCACCACGGCTGAAGGTGAAATGTATATTTGGTTCTTTAGGGAAGCACCCATCATGCTGAAAAACGTCCCTTAGCCCATCAATGGAGTGGCCATACTTGAGAATAGTTCTAGACCATAGTTGGCCATGAATTTTATAAGGTAGGACACTCCTCTTAGGAGTCATGGCCTGCACATGTAAAGTAAAAGAATGCATGCAATCATAAAATAAAATGTGATTGACATAAGCATGCTTCTTACCCAAAGTCTCCAGTGTTATAATAGTTCCTCTCTTGGCCAAATGTACCACAGTACAAGGTTGAGAGAACACTTTTCTCTTTCCATAAAGGATTTTCCCTAGAGGGTTTCTTCTAAGTAAGGAGACATCAAGGCATAGATCATAATAGAAAGATGTATGGACTGATGTGTCTTGGCTTGTCTTGCATAGATCTCCATGCCTTTAGTACATCAATATTTTGAAATAAAGAGGGGTAAATGTTTCTGTCCCAATGAAGCTTTCCCTCCTCTTCATCTTCTGCAGTATATAGGATCTCACCATCTGATAAGGATGGCACATGCTGCTCATGGATGGTACCATGATATCTATATGTGAGACTCTTTGAAACTCCTTGCAAGAGTGCAAGAGCTTCTCTTCTTGGAGCAGCTGCTCCTTCTCCTTCTTTATGAAATGCTAGAGATGCCTCTGTTATGATTGCGTTGTCACCTCTAGCATTTTCTTCAATGGTGGAAGATGCCCCATCATCAATAGGAGACCTTAGATCTTGGTCTACCGTTGAAAGAGGAATCTTCATGTCTTCTTTTTTAGAAGAAGACTCTCCATCCAAATGTGGATGCCTCCAATCCCTTTCTCCTTTGGTATCTTCCCAATGAAGACTACCAATCTCCCAAAGAAATTATTCCTCCTTACACCTCATGGGAAGTTGAGATGTAACCCCTTGGAGATATTTTAGAGAAGACCTCTCATCAATGATCCTCTTGGATCCAACTACTGCTACAGATGGTTGTCCCTCCATGATAGCGATAGCGCTGGTACAAGGCTCCTTAAATGGAGAAGAGGGCTCCACATCCTCCTCTGAGCTTCTACTACCAAATCTTACGATCATTTGATGAGTGAAATTAGAAAAACTAGGTACTCTTTCATGACTTCCATGGTTGAACCACCAAGAGCTTGCCTTGCCCTCCAAATGCAGCACTGAGATCTCCACAGCCCCTTTCTCCACTACTGGATGTAGTAGGAAAAATGCTTCTAGCTTTATTACCCAAGTCTCGACTGCACACTTGAGTGATCCATCAAATGTAGACAACAAAAATCTATTTCTTCTTACCATTATCTCATTGCATGGTCTTTTTTCTTCTCTTAGTTGAATAAATTGAGGAAAATCTAGGGTCTCTTTGAAAGCCCTACGTTGGCACTTGTATTTTGCTAAATACCCACTCTAGATCTCATGTTCTAAGTGGTATTCTTGCTCTCCACTTCCTCTATGAGAACATGAAGTACATGGATCTTCTTCTTTCTCTTGAAACCTTCTAGAGGTCTCACTGCAGCTTTCTTCTTCTTGAAACCCTATAGGAATTTCATTGATTTCTTCTTCTTATTTCTTCTTATATCTGAAAATTGATGAGAGTAATATCATCCTCTCCATAATTTTGTTCTCTACTACTTCTCATTCTATCACTTTTGCTTGAATCCCACAGGCTGAGCCAAATATCTTGCTCTGATACCACTGTAATCTCCCAAGAGGAACTGCTTAGCAAAATATGCCTAAAAACCACATTTTTCAGGGATGTGTGCTTCAGAAACCAAGATAAGACCTTGGATTCCTTAGATCTGGTAATATAAGACCCAATTCCAAGAGGAGATCAGAAACAAAACAAACTAGGTGAGGCAAGCATTCCTCCCACACCTAGTATGGCTTGTTAAATGTCCAATGAGGGACTGCAGCAACATAATAAAACTTTTTTGGAGTAGCAGCAAGCTAATAATGCATGGGAGGTGTTAATAAACCCTCTACTAATAGTAATATCTACATCATAAAGGAAATTTATCTATCCCTTCAAACCAAAGTGGGGAAAAGCAGTGATTTAAGCCCTAAAATGGTTATTTTCAAAAATATGTGTGAAAAAAAGAGGAAAGGGATAGTTGTATCTATTACGTAGGTCATTAGGGACTCCCATACCAAATTTTAGCTTTAAAAAATCACTCTAGCTAAGTTAAATAGTCCCCCCACTCCCGAAATGGCTTTAAAATGTTGATTTCCCATGACCTAAAGTATGCAGAAATTACTGAAGCACAGACATCATGATTTTTTGAAGGTGTTAGCTATAATAGGGTCTGAAAATAAGTAAATTGGATCAAGGATATGGACCAAACAATATTTAACATGAATATACCCTCAAAATAGAGGTGTTGCACCATGTATGAAGACTAAAGAACTTGACAGTGTAATCTTCAGACGACTGAAGCAGTATTTCATTATAATTCAGATCTAGGGAAGATACTTAAATAAAAATATAGATCTATTACATATATATATTCCAAATATTCTCTTCTTTACACTCCCTTTGGGGATCTCAACAAAAGATGGATATTAATTAATAGATCTGAGATCTAAGCCATAGATCTGCAGTAATATTCAAAAAAATTTGAAGCATATGATACACATTAGATCAGATCTAAAATGGAAATGGATTGGTTGGCCAATCCATGGATCACCAGAGTCAAGGGAAGGGTCCCTTTCACCAGAGATCTTTCCTTCAAGCTGCTACACAAACCCCACTGCAACTCTGATAGCAGAAGGGACATAGTCTCTTCAAGGAACTGTACAGTTGAGGATGGAGAATACTTCATCTTGATTCCAATATCAAAACTGAAGCTCATAAAATGGATATACTCTTCCAAAAGGTTAAGATACACACCCCATGAGAAGAGGCTCCAATACAAGCTAGATCTCTGTAGATCTAGAGTTCCACTTGCTGCAGCTTACAGAAGCAAGCGAACTGTCACTGGATCTGCATTGCAGTTGGAAGTAGAAGCTTGGTCTCCAACTAGACAGTGGAAAGAAATACAAGCTCTCCCAAGAGTTCCTTAATGGGAAAAGATGGAACACCTAAACAGGATTTTCCAATGCAATCTAGGCTAAGCAACCAAGAAAGTTGTTTGTCTAAATAGACAATAATTCGGAAATAAAATCATGAACAACCTCAATATGTTTCCTTCCTCTTCATTTTATAAGATGAGAGCTTGCAAAAACCCTAAACCACCTTCATTCATTTAACCCTTTTCACATGGAGGACCTCCTTCTAGAACTGCATTGATCATCCATGAGGTTCAATGTATCTGGACTGTGTTGTGATTTGGTCCTATTGACCCAGTCAAATAGCTCAATCCTATTTCACATACAAGTGGATTTTATCAAGATAGCCCTAATTTACGGCTATTCACATTTGGGCATGTATTTATTCTTTTATTAGGACTTTTTGACCCTCCTTTACATAATTATTCTTTGAACAAAGAAAACAAAATGAAATTTAATATTCATATTAAAATAGGAATATTGCATATTATTAAACAAACATATTAAAACCTTATATATTAAATACCCAATATTCTAAACAAAATATTAGAAACCCCAATTATGAAATCTCCAATATTATAAACCAGATATTATAATCCTGAATATTAAAATGTAATATTCCCAAATTTTCACATCACATTTGGAATATTAGAGTCCTTGATTTTCTTAATGAATTAAGTAAATAAAATGGTGGAGGGACCCACAATCCTCACTAAGAATAAATATCCACTTTGTGTGTGTGAATGTGGATTAATTTAGTCTAGATCTGCAGAAAGAGGTAGTTGAGAAACTACTAATGTGAATGAGATTGGAGATCATGTCTCATTTAATGACAGAGATCATGGAGGGTTGATTCAATCAATTAAGATCTTGAAGATGTCAAACCAAGGGTTCATTGAGAACTAATGATCAAGTGGTGGAAGAAAGAAGAACACATGATGGAGGGGGTGTACATTACACCTAGACTGTTTGGTTGATTTGGTCAAATAGCGCAGTCCCAATTGGAAGATCTTATCCACCTAAGACAACGCAGTTGAGATTACAGCCAAGGCTTGAGGGGTTTCAAACATTATAAAGGAGATGAGGGAAATGGTGAAAGGTATCCTGGATTATTTTGATGTATGATCTTTTAGATCTGGAATTGTCAAGTGACATTCCACTGCAATCTTGGGTTGTTTAGCAAAGATTGCAGGTGTTGTTTAGCATAGGGTGTTCCTGGGTGGGAATCCTTCCTCTTTATTTGAGTGATCTCTAAGGAAGAGGTTTGTACTACATTATACATCAAGCTTTAAGTTCCTTTTCCATTTCCTACTTTCTGCAGAACATTCACACTCAGAAAACTATGTTTTTTCTGAAGATCAGTTTGGAAGGTGGTAGTTTTCTTTGGTATTTCAGCTGGAGAACAAGGTGAGGGATTATTCCCATAACTTAGGATTATATTTTAGCACTCCCAGAGCCACATTGTAGATCTGGCATTGGGCCAAAATTTATTGACCTCCTAGCAGTAGTATTCTCTCCAAGAATAACGCTGTCCATATTGCAAATCTGAAAGGAGGAAGGAAGTTGCTAGTATTTAAAATAGAAATCCAGTGGAGGATCATTCCTTCACATTGCCATCAGTATTACCATCATTCTGGATCTCATTTCAGCATTCAGTAGGTAGGAGGCCTCTCATTCCCTCACAGCATAGTTTTCAAAGGCAGTTGTGTTGCAGCAGCTGCAATCATCTTTGGAGGATTGAGAAGCTAGATCTAGAGCTCCTAGCTCATAGATATAAAGAAGGGATCAACCCTTCAATCATAGGTATGATTTGAGCACATGTTTCATCCATCTATTCTTCAAATCTAGCTTCAGATCTATATTTCCCAGCAGATCAAGGATCAAACCCTAGGAAGGTGATTTTTCCAAAGTTGCTGATCTGGAAAATACTTTTGGGTTATCTTGGGAATTCATCACAGTGGCCAGATATTGAATCTTCACATCATCAGAGCTCCAGTTTTGAGTAGATCAACATTTCTCTTTTCAAACTGCAACTCCATGTTTATATTCGGTTGAAGAGGTAGCGTGATATTTGATGCAAAGCCTCAATAGTTACGCTCTACCTTCTTCACACATGTTTTATAGGTGATCTTAGCTCATATTTTTGGCTAGATCTACCTATATCTTGTACTTGTGTAACTAATTCATCTCAAATATAATAAAATGGCTCAGCTCTTTCTGCATATTTTTATTTGTACTTAGATTTATTGTCTATCTTGCTGTAAGTTCTTATATTGTGTGAAGTATTGTTGCATGTTCCCATTTTGGGATATTACATAAAACCCAAATGTTATAAACCCCAATATTATAAACTGAAATGTTATAAACTATAGCACAATCACATTAGTAAATGTGATTGATATACATTGATCAACATATATCAAGCATATGCACAACCTCATTAGTAATTGTGGTTAATAATTTTTTAATGTCGCATTATGCCATTGGAGGAATTTAAATATGTTGTAACATTTACACAATGTTTGTGAGATTACAACATTGGATATATTTATGTACCATTATGATGTCGCAACATTCTTCATTACTAATATTAATCATTATTAATTATAAGTGATTATGTTTGACCCAAATTTATAAGATATTAGGAGCTCTGATAGGGTTTCGACAGCTCAGTCATAACCTTCTCCACCATTGTTCCTCTACTCTAACCCTCCTGTGCACTACTTCTGTGGGGCTCTGTGCTTATCCATGCATAGGTGGAAGTGCCCATGTCAAGCCCCTCGTCGCGATGGGAGGGGCCATAGTCCTACTGCAACGCAAAAAACTGGACCCCCTTCGTGCAAGTACAACCTCTCCATGGATCGAACGGATCCTCCTGAGCCACAGAAAGCTCAATTATGGGGGTGCATTGGCATGCAAGGAAGGGTAGTAGTCGCTGCCATACTAAGGCAACAACCAACCCCAAATTTTTCATCCCTAACAACCTCTTGGAAAAATATCAACAATATATGAAAGAACATGCAATGATTTGTAATTTTTTGGGGATCTCGCCTAGAGAACAAGATATTTTGGCTTGGTTCTCAAATAAGTGGTCCCCAAAGGGAAATATCGAGCTTAAAATCAAGGCCAAAGGGTTCTTTACTATGATATTTGAAGATCTAGAAGACCACAAGAAGATCTTTGAAAATGAACCATATTTTATGGGAAGTGCAGGCCTCTTCATCAGCTATTGGGAGGAATGCTACGACCCAGAAAAAGGAGAATTCACAACATCCCTTGTCTTAGTATGAATCTACTTCCTCCTTGATGATATTTTGAAGCCGTATATCCTAGAAGTAATCGGGAAATCAATAGGAGCATTTGTTAAAACCTCAGAGATCACCAAACACCAATGGCATGCGACCTATGCCTACATTTTTGTCCATATGAGCATATCACAACATTTTTCAGAATCCATCGATCTAATCTACCATGACTCTAACTAGACCTAACTGTTGGATTATGAACACGTCCCTTTCAAATTCCATAGGTTCCATGATTATGGCCATCTCTTTCGCGACTGCCCATTAATACTAGCAGAAGAGGCTCATGCGGCTACTCTGGCTAAATATGGTGATGGATTTCAACCAATTCAAGGGAATTTCTGTGAGGCCACTTGGCCATAGCAACCCAATCATCTATATTGTTAAGGCCCCTAATGACATGTCCACCCCTTTTCACATCAAGCCTCGCCCTCCTCCCCTCAGTCGGTGCCTCCTGAATCAAAAGAACCCTCCACGACTCTAACTGATGAATCCTTGGCCCTCACTCATCCCAACCCCCCCTTCCTAAGCCCTCCCCTATTCATCCCATGGAGTTCCTCAATCTATGGACAACGATAAGCTACTCTCCACCCTCGTATATAAGCTCTCCTCCAAGAGAAAGTTCCTGGAGCACATTGAATCAGATTGGTTCATACAGGATATCCTAAGGCAAACGAGTAAGATCCTAGAAACTGAGGAGCGACACAACAGGATTGAAGGAAAGGAGAAAAAGTTGCTAGAAATATTAAAAAGCTCCAGCAAGGAAAGCATCAAATATATCCCAGGTAATCAACTGAACCATTTGGGCACCCTTTTCACCCAATGGGTTGCTCGTTCTAGATGAGAAACTCAGATCTCCACAATATGGGTACATAGGGGAACCCCCTTAGCATAACAATCCCATACCCTGGGAAATATAAGAAGAGAAAGAAGGGCTGCGAATGTACCAAATATCTTATTCTTGAAGTCAAAAATTTTTTCTTAACCTTAGGGCATATGGGACAATTTATGGATTTCTTTCTCAAATCCGTCGCTCCTTCCTCATGAAGATCATGTCATGGAATATCATCAGCTTTAGTAGCCTTGGGAAGATCTTCTCCCTTAAAGATAAAATAGGAAATTACAAACCAGACTTATTTATTCTGTAGTAGATGAAGGTGCATGCCAACAAAGTTAAGGAAAATAGCCAGAGGTGTTTGAGGAATAACCAAGCTATGATGATAGAGGCCACCAGATCTACTAGGGGTATAGAAATTCTTTAGGACCTAGGGCATGTTATCTTGGAAGACTAGATTGACACAAAATTCATGATATCAACCTCGATTTTCTTTATAGGTGAACACCAATGGAGGAGCCTAACTATGGCCTACAGGCTGGCTATGCCTCACAAAAAATTGGTGTACCTCTTACATCTACAGAGTCTGAGTAGATTATGGGCCAAGGAATATTGGATTCTGGGAGGGGATTTCAACTTGATTCAAAACCTGGAAGAAAAGTACTGGGAGTTCGACTTTTAGACCCATCCTCACACGCCTTCAACGAAACTATTAAGGATCTCCGCCTCATTGATTTCATAGCTAGAAAAGGTCTCCATACCTGGAATAATAGATGAGGGGGAGAGAACAAGATCACCTACAGGCTAGATAGGTTCCTCTTCTTGGAGCACCTTATCATGACCAACCCCCGACTCTCCTCTGAGATCCTCCCCTCCATCGACTCAAATCATTGGCCTATCAGTGTGGATCTATCTTCATCTACCCCCCCACAGAGACATTTTTTCTTATTCAAGAGTTTCTAAATATGACCCCTGGGATTCGTGGATCAATTATCTTTGTGGTTGATAGCCTTGTGTTCACCACCTGGTAAAAAAATGTAATCATTTCAAAAGAAGCTACAAGGCCTAAAAGGCCATATCAAATCTTGGAACCAGGAAACTTTCAGGAACATTTTTAAGGAGAAGAGGAAGTTGGAAGCTAGCTTGGAGGAATTAGAACAACAAATTATCCAAGATGGATGCAGGGAAGGGCTGGCCAAAAAATAAGATCTCTTGACCAAGGACCTGAAGGAACAAAAGCAATAGGAGGAAATAATATGGCGACAAAAATCCAGAATTCAGTGGTTGAGAGAAGCGGAGTGAAACAAAATATTCTTCCACCAATCCATGATCCAACATCAACAAACCAATAGAGTCACCCACCTATAGGTGGTCGAATTTTCTGTTAGGATTTACTATAGAAATAAAACATTTACCGAGAGGAATAATAATCATGAAAAAGAACCAGCAACAAAGCACATAAACATAAACACATATGTTTATCCAGGAAAAACCCAACCAATGAAATTTCATTAACCTTTGGCCATAACCCTGGCCAATCTAGCCAAGTGAGCCTTCATCGCTCACCTCTAGGACTACATTACAATGAAGTGTTCCCAACCTTTTATAGGCTCCATTACATGCAATACCATGGGTCGAAAAACCATGGGTGCACAATACCATGTGCCCCAAAACCACTACTATTTACCCTAGTCAAAATTGACTCTATCCCAAGTCAATTTTACCTAACAATTCCCTCCTTAAACATGACTTGGGTATTATTGACTAAATCCAGCCAAACCTGCTAAATTCGACAACCCCTCTCACTCTAGCTCTTCCCCCCTCAATTTTTTTTTACCCAAGGTAATTGTTAACTTGACATCCCCCATATCACCTAGCTCTAACCCAAACTTTACCAGTGATTACCAAGGGGTACGCATGCCATACCATGTCTTACAGCAGTATGCCCATTTACATGTAATAAAATTAACTCCATTATAATAATATACTTTTTTTTGTTTCATTGTTGTTGTCTTTGTACATATTAAATCAATGTCCATATAAAAAGAACCCATCTACCAGATTACATGGGTTACCAGCCTCTATAACCGCCAGTCCTCTAGGAGTTCTCTTGGGATACATGGTTCATCAATTAATTAATCCATGTGCACATATCCTCTCTCATTTTGACAGAATTTTCTCTCGTAGCATTGCTCCACTCTTTGAGCCTCATGATCTTGAGCCATTGTTGCTTGACCTTCGATGCTACTTTCCAATAACATATCTTCATAGCCATAGGCTTCTGGCGGCACCACAAATTCACTCCATGGCGTCAATATACCTGCTCATCCACCCTCAAGATGACTTATCTCTCGAGATCAGAGGAAGAAAATATACACAATATTATCCTCTTAGATCAAGTTCGGGCATGGTTTTAAATCCCACAAAACCACACACTAACAACTACATTGATAAACACATGCTCGAGGTATTCCTTGGCATGATCTCTAACTACTACGATCTTCTTGAGCCCTCCTCCATTATCTCCACTTATAAAGCGCCTTACATCCCCCCTCCTTCACCATTTCTGACCGGTGGGGATGTTACAGCAAATCAGATACCTGCCTTTGGGGACACGCAATCCCAGAGTCAACATGTCAAAGACAAGTAAGTGGTGAAGACCCCTTGGGTGGTGTTAACACATTTATAATGATAGGACGAGGCTATAGCTGAGCTCATCTGATGTGTACATATGAACCACGTCAGCATCGGTCCGCTTGGAAAACCAACCTTTGATCCGCAACCTTGTCTCTGCATAGGCCTTCCTGGAAGCATACATGATCGTCTTCTCGAACTTGTGGTTCTTTATTTTCTTTTTATATCTCAGAATCCTAGCTTTGCAGTCAAGGTGGGCACTATCGTGGACACTGTCAGGTTTGGCCACCTTGAATGCCCCTCTTCTGTTAAGACGCATCGAGATGTCACTGAGAGTGGCATTGGGAACCACACTGACATCCAACGAGGATGAAGAGACGCTGTGGGTGAAGGACGACGTTGTGATATAACTACAAGTGGCCTTATCAGTGCTGGAATCGTGAATAATTTCAAGCTTGGACTATGCCCAAGCCCTGCAACATGTGCAGGATCGTGAGTGCTTCGCTCTATTGCAGGGTCGATGTCGCTTATCTCAGCTAAAGCTATATTTGCATTCACCCTCTCAAAATAAGCGTGCTTTCCCAACTTCGAAATCCATTTTTTTCAATGCTTCTTCCAATTTCTTTGACACACACATCGTAGATCGATCGCAATAAATCCATTTTCATTGCGGCAACTGCTTAGCCGGTTTCAAAACTATTATGATCTCCTTAAACACCCCCAACAACTTATAAATATGTGTCCATAGATCCGCTATGTCATCACTCAAGATGATGGATATGCAACCTGTGACGTGAAATATAAATATAGCCCTCCAAAGTCTCGAAAGCTTCGGAGTCTTGCGAGTTGGCCTCCACAAATTCGATGATTAGATCTGTAAACAACAAAAGAATATAAATTCTTACCAACACACAATATTTAACGAAAAAACCATTTTCAAAAAAGAGAGTCCAAAAAAAGCATCCCTTTGAAGTCAAAACCTAAACCATGGCTCTGATACCATTTATTAGGATTTACCGCGGAAATAAAACATTTACCGAGAGGAATAGTAATCATGAAAAAGAACCAAAAATAACGCACATAAACATAAACACATATGTTTATCCGGGAAAACCCCAAAATCTGAGGAAAATACCAACCAATAAAATTTCATTAACCATTGCCCACAACCCTGGCCAATCCGGCCAAGTGAGCCTTCACCACTCAACTCAAGGCCTACATTACAATGACGTATTCCCAACCTTTTATAGGCTCCATTACATGCAATACCATGGGTCAAAAAACCATGGGTGCAGAATACCATGTGCCCCAAAACCACCACTATTTACCCTAGTCAACATTGACTCTATCTCGAGCCAAGTTTACCTAACACTTTCCTGCCTAGACTGCCATGAGGACATAGAGACAGAACTTCAAGCCTTCTTCTCCTCCCTATTGCAGGATGAAGGCTATGATAGATCAGAGGATTTGTGTAAAGTTACTCAACATATCCCCTATTTGATCCTGTAAAACAAAAATGAGGCTCTTCTCAACCCCATCTCCCTCTCGGAAGTAAAATAAGTCGTGAAGTCCTTGTCGTGAAGGCCCTAGGGCCAGATGATTTTACTGTAGAATTTTTCAAGGTTCGATGATCTTTCGCTAGTCAAGACATATGGGATTTGGTGGAGGAATCATGACAACTTATAAATGTATGTTCTGGCCTTAACACCACTTTCATCACCCTCATCCACAAATCAAAGGAGGAAACAAGACCGAAGGATTTCAGACCTATCTCCCTATGTAACGTGATTTATAAGATTATTTCCACCATCATGGTCTGTAGGCTCAATCCACTGCTTCATCGAATCATTATTCATGAGCAGTTGGGTTTATGGAGGGACATCAAATCTTGGATGGCATTGTATCCATGCACGAGACCATCCACTCTATCAAAATGCTTAGGCTATGTGGAATGTTGTTGAAATCGGATCTATTAAAAGCATACAATCGCCTTAGCTAGGTTTACCTTCTAGCAACCTTGTGGGCTTTTGGTTTTTCAGCTGAATGGATTCAACGGATTAAATCAATTATCTCCACTATGTTTCTCTCCATTGTCATAAACAGCATGCCATATGAAACTTTTTGGTCCTTGAGGGGCATTCGTCAAGGTGACCCACTCTCCCCCTTCCTATTCATTATTGTTGCAGAAGGGTTGGGCCACTTGCTCAAGGCCACTAAACAATCCAATCAGATAACATGGCTTCATATACCTAGCTGAAACATTGACATGACTGACCATCAGTTCATGGAATATAACCTCCTCTTTGGTGCCACGACTCTGAAAGAAGCATCCCATCTCAACATCATCTTCGAGCACATCCAAGTAGCCTTAGGTATGTTGCTAAACAAATTTAAGTCTGAGATATATTTCTTGAACACTCCCTGCCCTGTTCAAGCATGCTTACCTAGAACCCGGGGCTTTAATATTGGTTCTCTCCCCTCTAAATACTTTGGAGTTCCCCTCCTCTTCAATCCTCTACACATTTCCCCATGGAGAGACCTTTGTGTGAAACTAGGTAGTAATCTCTCTAACTAGATTTTTCGGGTCCTTAACCTTGCTAGCCGGGCCACCCTCCTCAAATCTATCCCACAAGTAATACCCCTCTACCAGTTGTTTTCTCTTTCGGCCCCGAACTGCATCTACTTGGAGCTCATTGCCTTATTTCAGCGATTCCTCTTGGGAGGTACTGCGGCTGATAGAAAGTGACCTCCAGTAGCCTGGCATAAGATGTGTCTCCCAAAACTAACGGGGGGATTGATCTTGAGGGAGCCAATTATTCTCAATGCAACTCTAGGGGCTAAACTTTGGTGGCATTAGTTGAAAGGAGGACCGAAACTATGGAAGACTATTTGGTCTGATAAGTATGGCCAAGGAAAAACTCAGCGTCAAATCCTTCACACACCCCTCCATATGAAAGGGTCAGCCATCTGGAACCTCTCGAATACTAATAGTGACCTGATTCGCATGTGCCACTTATTATGGAAGGTGCATGATCGAGAAACTGGTCGATTTTCGGAGGAATCTTGATAGCAATCCTCCCATCTCTCTTAGGACGATTCTTTGGTGGATCTCCTATCCCTCTTCCATTCGTGTGGGGAAATGATAACAAAATAGTATTGGTGCAACCAACCAGACAAGTCTGGTTGGCGCCAATGGAAAACTGCCAAAGATTGGCCTATAGAGCTACCCTGCCAAGGGTCTGATCGGCTTGCCCAATATCTTACCCAACAAAAAATCCATGCCTCCCAAGGTCCCAAAAAATTAAGATAGGGAAACTTGTCTCCTTCATTCGATGGTGTCATTCATACCCAACACTCAAGTCTAGAAGGGAATATGGACCAGCCATCTCTGGCCAAAACTGGGTCACTCCCTCTGGCTAGCAATGCCCAAACGTATCGTGACATGGGACTGTCTCCTTAAAATGGGTTTTATCGGGCTGTCCATGTGGTTCCTTTGTCAGTAGGCTGAAGAAAATTAGCATCACATCTTCATGGAATGCCCCTTAACCCAACAGGTCTAGTTGCAAGCCTTTGATATTTTTGGCCCCGTCGATGACTTCCTTGCAACCTCTAGATTCTTGCTCAAGGCTGGCCAACCCTTAGATTCTCCAACCCAGTGGTCTCCAGAGCATGGTGGGTTCTCCCTTTTCTCCTACTTTGGAACACTTAGAAGGGGATAAATCGAGCTATATTTTAGAATCAAGCCCCTTCTGCCCCGCTCATCCAGCCCTTGATCCTTTACAACATTCAGGAATCCAATCTCGCAAACCCTTGGGACCCTGTAGACTGAGATGCAGACCCACCCCATCTACCCATGTTGCATCTCCTGAATATCTCCTCCAACATAGTCCACCCTCACCTGACTGAGGGCCGCCCTTCCCCCACGTCTTACTTCTCCCTCCCCCGTGGGCTATTTTCAACTCAATTTCGACGGAGCCTCTAAGGGAAACCCTATCCAAGTGGGATATGGTGGCATCATCCATGATGATAAAGTGTCACCACAGGTAGCATACGCAGGCTCCATTGGCACGTCAAAAAATAATGTTACCGAGCTAACTAGGCTGGAAGTGGGACTCACACTGGCAAGAGACCTTGTTTATAAGTGTCTACACATAGTTGGGTACTCCTAGATGATTCTGTATATGAACGACTCGGATACTTAAAAAATAGGTAAGATTTGGCGGCTGGACACCCAAATTTCCTGCATCAAATTTCTCATCAATCAACTGGAAACACTACGAGCCACGTGGTCATAGTGGGAACAAGGTGGAAGATTCACTGGCTAATAGAGGCATGACCAAGCCAAGTCATGAATTTCGTAGCACTTGGGATGAACTAAACTCACAAGCAGACTTGGACCCTGGCGAAGGCCGACACCTCCAAAGTCTCATGGATGAAGACCTTCAAGTCCTCACTAGGGGTGTCCAATCACTAGGTTAAGTGGGAGGGGGGTAGTTAAGGCCTGACCTGTCCCCAACCATGCACCAACCAACTCACCACCCTCCCACGTGTGAGTGGTAAAGAACCTTGGGGTAGGCATTCTCATGGCAGGTAAGTTTAATGTTAAGCGCAGGATGGAGGTTGTTCAGAGCATTTGGTTTCTGCGGCTGATGATAAAGGTCTATGTTGTGGTCTATGCATAAGAGCATCTACTGGCTCTCAAGCCCTGGCTTGAGCTCCACCAGCCAGAGATGAGGAGGGTGTTAGTTCCATCAGGTAGTGGTCGTGAGAGGTTGATAGTTGGGAGGCATCCTGAAAATGGCATGGGAATGCACATGCTACACAAGGTGGCAGATGAGTGTGGTGGCAATGAATTTAGAGTGCAGGATGCATCTTTCGAGAAGAGATTGCGTTTTCAGCTTAGGCTCCTCCTAAAAATATTCGGGCTACACAACAACAATTCCTCGGTGGCCCAGTCGTTGGGTGGTTCTACCTTGGGCTCACAGAGCAATCCGTCTCTCTTGCAATACATATATGTGGGTGGTGGAACTTTTTCACCTTATTGCACGACAGTGTGGAGACTAGTGGTGGTCATGTGTCCCTTATTTATGGGGCTCAAGATGCGGTTAGAGACAAGCTCAGCCGAGGGTGCAGGAGTGGACCATGTGTTTCACAGGTTGAGGAAATTGGACTGACTTGGAGATGCAACCTAGCACAATGAATGAAAGAGGAGGGTGTCTATATGTCGAGAGAATGTTGAGCAGCTTGGCATGGTGGGTTTGGACGAGGCATGAAAAATTGTGAGGTACCAGGAAAGTCAAGCTCCCACTTGGAGTCTACCGAGAGTCAACATTCAGTAGTGGCTATGGAAGTTTCTCCAGCCCAATCTCGAAGCCAGATTGAGGCTCCAGCCACCCTTGAAGCCATTTCTACTTAGCCTCAGCAGATCTAGCTCAATCTAGACACCCTACATGAACAAAGGTATAATGATCGAAACGAATTAGTGGCCTGCATGAATGATGTCCAAAACCTACAAACAGAGACCCTTGAGGCTCTTGAGAGTTTGTGTTGTTTACTTAGGAACTCCCAAGACCACCTTCGAGCCCTTGAGACCCAAGTGGATTACATTGGCTACCACATGCACCATCACGATCATCTCTTCATGGCTCCTCCACCTACCCCCCTGCACCCACCCCCATGCTGATATTTTTGGTATGCTATTTTGTAATTTTTCGGCGAATAACTGAGTTCTTTTAATGCCTTGGCAAGCACCCAAGTTCTATAGGAAATGCATGCCTCCTGGGCTCACTGAATGTAATCAAGCCATGGTGGCTCCTACTATAATTTTTTTTTGCTACGATAATATAATACATACTTTTACCAAAATAAAATGATTAAGTTTGACCGACGTTTAAGAGTGTTGGCTATCAAACACAATAAAAAATAGCTCAACATAGTCAATGACACCAGTAAACATGGTTGACTAATTTTGTAATATTATAAAATCTAATATTATTAAACCCTATACATTGAATCCTAAATATTAATAACCATATTTTATAAACCCAATAATATAAACCCTAATTAATTGAACCCAATATTATATTAAAACCCTATATTATCAAAATCGATATATCATGAACCCTATATATTGAACCTTGATATTGCAAAATCTTATATTAAACCTCGATATTATAAACCCAATATATTAAACATATATAATAAACACCATGTATTATAAATCTTAATATTATAAACCATAATATTAAACCCTAATATTATTAATGTCAATGTTATAAACCTGAATGCTACCAACCATTGCACAATCACCTTTCTAAATGTGGTTGATATACATTGATCGACATATGTCAAAAAAATGGAGAATCATATTAATAACTTTGGTAGCATAGTTTTATAATGTCACATTGCAACATAATGTAACATTGGCACAACGTCACATTGTGATGTTGACCAAATTTGATCATTATAGGCTATTAATATTATATGCAGTCATATGATAACAATAATATACTAAAAAATAATATTAATAACAATATTAGTCAAATTTATTATTATTAAATATTTTTGAATCTCAATTGTGACCAATCTAGGATGACCTTTGTTGAATAAGTTTGACAATATTTGGCTTTGGTCGACCATGGTTGATTGTAATTGAATATGCTTGAGTTACTTTGACATAAGACAACTATGAGTGACTTTTGACTTTATTAAATACAGAAAATATAGGGTTGACTAAGTTTGATCATGGTAAACTATTTAAACATGGACTATAAATATTAACTATGTTTGATTAATGTGGTTGACTATCTTTGACAATTAACATAATCAATAATATTAATAGGTGATTCTATTTGACCAAAGTTATTGAGTTTTGAGTGTTAAACATAGTAAAAAGTTATCAAACATAATCAACGACATTATTAAATGCGGTTAACTAATATAGTAATGTTACATTGAGATGTTGGATAAATTGCAAGGTAAAATTGTGACAATGTTTGTCATAATGCCACAATGTTTGTTACATTGTGAAGTGTGATAAACTTCTATGACCATGGGAGAATGTAACATTGCAAAAATGTTTGTCAATTGTGACATTTATCACATGTCTTTACCAAGTTCCCCATGGGTGAACATGGTTTGACTAATTTGACTTTGGTTGACCATAGTTTTATTTGATATATTATTGTTCTCTATATCGATAATGGAAAACTACCATTGACCATGTTTTACCATGGCGACCTAGGTTGACCATATTTTACCATAATAATAATGTTTAGCCATGTTGAGCATTGGTTGACCATGGTTTTTAAATTTTTATTACAATGATCATAGTAGACCTAATATGACCATGATTGACCATGGTTGGCCTAAGTTTCTCATGGTTCAAATTATTGGCCGTGGTTGACATAGGTCAACCATGTTCAATACAGTAAACTATGGTTGACACTGGTTGGGATGGTGACCATAGTCAACTGTGGTAAATCATAGTCAACAATGATGAGCATAGTTAACTATGGTAAATCATAGTCATCCATGGTGATCATAATTGATGATGGTTCAACATGGTTAGATTATGGTTGATAATGTGTGACTATTGTTAAATAATTCTATCCATTAATGTAGACATTATAGGATTAGATTCATTACTCACCTTCTTCCATGTTCTTTGTTGTTCACCATAACCTGATGGTTCACTGTGTTCCTAATTTCTCGGTGTTCTACATTGTAATGGACTGAATCTTGGTGACTGTCTTGTTGAAGTGCTTGCAGTAGGTGCACATGGAATCGACTATCCACCTTGTACCTCTTTCTTATCTTCATTATCATATCTATGAGATAATACAACTCCCTCAACAACATATTTATCTATTCTTCCATCCCAAGCTTCTTCTTCCTTGAAGTCAACATCTCTACTAATAATATATTTCTTGGTGATGGGATTATAGAGTTTATATAATTTAGATTCATTACTATATCCAATGAAGATACATTTCTCACTTCTATCATATAACTTCTTTCTCAATTCTTTAGGAACATGTGCATAAGAAACACAACCAAAAATTGTTAAATGAGATATATGGCAACTCTTACCATTCCATGCTTCTTCAGGAACTCGGTCCTTCATGCTCTTCATTGGACCTCTGTCAAGGATATAAACAACACAATCTACTTCTTCTCCCCAATATTTATTTGGTAGATGTTCTTCAAATCAACATACTTCGGGTCAAATTTATAATAGTTCGATTTTTCCTTTCAGCTATCCCATTTGGTTGAGTAGAACATGCAATAAACTGCCTCTTGATTCCATGTCATTAACAAAACTCAATGAAATATTTTATAATATATTCACCACCTCTATCTGATCTCAAAATTTTAATATGCTTTCCACTTTTCTTTTTAACCATAGTTTTAAATCTTTTAAATACAAAAAATGCTTCAGATTTCTGTTTCAGAAGATGAAGCAATATTTTTTGAGTGTAGTCATCAATAAAAGTTAAAAATTAAACATTACTAGCTAAAGAAGGTGTTTGCATCAGTCAACATAGATATGTGTGACCAATCTCCAAATGAGCTTTCACCCTATATGAAGCTCCAGAAACAAATTTTTGTCTACTATGCTTTGCAAGTATACAACCTTCATATGAACTCGTTGGATGTTGAATACTAGGTAAGCCTTTCACCATTTTTTTCTTCTATAACAAATCTAGACCACCAAAATATAAATGACCATATCTTTAATGTCATAACCACGATTCATCGAAATTCTTATTCTATAAGCATTGAAGGAGGGAGACAACTCATTTCTCATTATAAGAGGAAACATCTTATTCTTTGTCATTTCTACTCTTGCTATCAACTGATTTATTAGATATTTTTCAATGATAGCACACACATTATTCTTGACAAACACTCTATACTTTTTCTCTATGAGTTATCCAATGCTCAAAAAATTGCATTTTAAGCTAGGTACATAATACACATCATCAATTGTTCTTCTCTCACCATTTCTAGTATAAACATGAATTGATCCTTTACCTTTAACACATACCATATTATCATTATCTATCTTGAATTTAAATTGAATACTCATTTATATATTGGAAAACAAATCTTTGTTTCCCATCATGTGATTACTGCAACCACTATCTAAAAACCAAATATTATCTGAACAGTCTTGAGTTACATTACAAGTCACAAACACTGACTTATTATTATCTTCAAATTCTTCTGAGATGTGTCCAAACCTCCTACTTTCTTACCAATATATGTCTCCCTCTTCAAACACTTAGTAACAAAATCACCATATCTCTTGCAATAGTAACATTGAACTTTAGACATATCATACCTTTGATTCCTCGATGCCATGTTCTATTGTTACTACCCCTTAAATTAGGAGGGCGTTGTTGAGATTTCCCTTCATGCTCATAATAAGCTCGCAGACATCTTTTATCAACTATTTTTCCACCTCTTCCTCTATTACTCGATCTTCCTCTACCTCTTCCTCTATTAAATTGCAGCTAAGTTTTGAAGGCATTCTCCAACGTGCTATCATCATATCTTGACATCCTCGATTCATGTGCAATAAACGAACCAATCAAATCTTCAATTTGCATTTGACATGTGTCGTTGAACTATTCTATGGATACAACAACATCTTCAAATTTATTTGGAAAACTTCGAAGAGCTTTCTCGATCACTCTTTTGTTTGAAAGGTCTTCTCCATATTGTCTCAATTGATTAACAACGCTCATGACTTGAATCATAAAAGCATCCACATTTTCATTGTCTTTCATTTTCAGATTCTCGAAATCTCTTCTCAAATTTTGCAACTTGGCATTATTTAGTTTCCCTACACCTTAATAAAATGATTCAAGGGTGTCCAACAACTTCTTAGAAGATTCTGCATTTGACACTTTTGAAAGCATCACGTCATCTAAGCCTTGTTGAATAAGGCTGAGAGCTTTACTATCTTTCTTTATGTTCTCTTTGAACAACATTCATTCAGCGTTTGTAAGAGCCATCTATGCTACCTCATTAGCAGGCTATGGATACCCATTAGTAACAAATTCCCAAATATCATGAGAACGCAACAATGTTCTCATTAGAATAAACTAGAAATCATAACTTCTTTAATTCAAAATAGGAACTGATGAATGAGTAATATTTGTATTTGTCACCATCTCTCAGAAATAATTGCAATCTTTAGATATAAATTTAAAAACACTTTTACATTGTATTACTTTCAATTTCATAGGAAAATTAGAAAATGATGGTTTCTGAATATCCTTCCAATAACTTTCTGCAACACTTTAAAAAAAAAAAAATTTCACCTTTTTATGACTTTAAAGGCTTTATACTCCCTTGATAAAAAAACATATTAACCATCATCTTCATAAGGATAAACCATTTTTTCAAACTTCATAATATAAACCATATAAATGGTCTTCAAACAATATTACTACTCAAACTTATAAAATCTATGAGAAAAACTTACGCACTTCACCTTTGCATATTTGTCTTGAATGAATTTAAAAAACTTGCGAACTTCACCTTCGCATATTTTCCTTCAACGAATTTGAAAAACTTACGCACTTCACCTTTGCATATTTTCCTTCAAAGAATTTGAAAAACTTTGAAGTAGTTTCTGATACTAGATTCAAGATCCAGGCGTAGAACAGAAGCTCCAACCTCCTCCCTAGTAAATTTTCACTCTGGCTTACAAGCTTGTAGGAAATTACAAGGCCAAGTGGGGTCTCTCTTCCAACCAACAACATAAAAATTAAATAACACTTCACCTTACCGACTCTGATACCATATGAAAGAAACAAAGCATAGATGAA
The DNA here is from genome assembly GCA_034641835.2 of Pinus albicaulis. Lineage (NCBI taxonomy): Eukaryota > Viridiplantae > Streptophyta > Pinopsida > Pinales > Pinaceae > Pinus > Pinus albicaulis. The sequence goes on along the minus strand of CM076571.1, from coordinate 362,754,727 downwards.
AATAAAAAAAAATCGACAAAAAACACGAGAATCTAGTTGCTGTTTAATTACACATAGAAATTTCAAACAGAAAATGGCGATGTCAGACTCTTGTTGAGCATCGATATTTATACAAAAATTTGTGTCGGTTACAATAATTAAAATATTATTTTCTCACACGGTGTTTTCCCTTTCACTTATGGTGGTGACTCTTCAACGTTTTGAAAAGTCATGGCGGTGAGGCAGTGCTGGCATTGAAATAATTATGCTTACAACTACAACCATGTAACTCTAATAATGAATGCCATAGTTATATTTATTATTATCTATGAAAATTTTTGTGTAACATTTTCTTTGATATTTATTTATATTTATTATTATATATGAAAATTTTTCTGTAATATTTTCTTTGACATTTATTTCACCTAATTGGTCTCCAAATGTAGGATTTCACAGTCCATTAACAGATTATGCACAATTTTGTGTTAATTACTTATGAAAATGTGATACAATGCTTATGGACTTTTCACCCATCAAAATCAAATTTTAAAAGATACAGGTAACGTTTATATGGAAGCAGCGTGATTCTTGGTCCATGAAACTCTCTAACGGACAAGACATGTGCTAAAATATAATGTTAGAAATTAAAAATATGGCTTCACTCCTAAAATAGTGAGCATGCTAGCAAGTATGAAATTGTTGAGATCAACCAATAAATAAAGCTGCAAATTAAATTTGAAAATTATAAATGTAAAATGAATGCAATAATTATGTGGGGAGTGTTGGAGAATGAATATATATATAATTCTGGGAATTTATCATGCAAATACGATGAGATTATGATTCTTGCATAGTCTCCCTTTGGTTTTATGGTTTTGGTCATTTCTCGAAAATAGAGTTCCGAGTGGATGTTGTCATGAGTCATCATTCATTTACAACCTTGCTTGGTTCTAACGGTTGCCGAGGGTTTTTTTCCTACTGGAAATTATCCTTAATTTGTGACCCTACTTGGTTTTAATGGTTGTTAATTTGTAAGTTATAAATTCTTTGGGAAGCTTTATTAATATTTCAGATATTTTTAAAATAACGTATCTCTTTAATAACATTAATTAATACAAATCTAGTTGATAAGGAATCATTATAAGAAATCTGTGAAATTTTTCAATAAATATGGAATCATTAAAAAAAAAATTCCATCTAAATTTACATCTTAAAAAGTTGAAAAAAATCATTTTTTTTCAAAATTTTTATCATATTAAAATTGTTATACAAATTACAAAGTTTAAACTACATAAATTCCAAACCCAGTTTCTAACACATTGTTAAAACAAAAGTAAAAGGAACTATAGTGATGAAACATTATAACCACATAGTGCCAAAAACTATTAAGAATTTCAAATTCACGTACATTTCATTTTAGTGATGCACTGTGGATTTTGTATTCAATCAATTTACATATACCTAAAACAAAATGTTGCTCTATATATTTAAAAAATGTATATATAAAAACATGAGCCCATAATTAAAATTTGATATACTAAGTAAATTAGCAAGCTCGATAACTCATAAGATGCTTCTTCTAATCCCCAGATGTAGGTGTTAATTAGCATTAAGGTTGGTTGCCACCTGGCCTCGCGGATGGTGGACATCCGTCCTCCTCACGTGGGAGCACATGGCCATAGCACGAAGATTAAAGCCTGGAGTGTGGGCTCTTTATACTCCAGCACCCTTTCTAATCCATACCTACATTAACGTTGACTTGAATACATTCACTCTTTTTGTCCCACCTTCTTGCCTTATGCCACCATTCATGGACCATAAGTTTGTGCCTCCAGGTCCCTACTTTAGCATTTCGATTTCTCTCCGGCTTGGCTTTGTTGCTCCCCACACCTCTGCCTCTTCCAAGCTCCTGCTCCATTTCTCTGCTCTTTAGGTTCATAGCCACGATATCGTGCCTCACCCCTCACCTCAATTGCATTCTTGCTCCTCCACCATGCCCCCTCATCACTGCATGCGCTCCCAAAGGGGCGGTGAACGCGGGCTCCCTTCCTATCCTCCCATTCATGCCACTGCTAGAAGAATTGTAAATTTTTCTGTCGATTGGGATGAGCCAGAGGTCATAGATCCCATCAGCCACTCTGCCCGCCTGTCAATGCACCTTCCTGAGTCTTCTATTGAGACCTCTCGCTCCGACTCCCACCCCAGGAAACGCCCTCACAAATCCACCATCTCCCTCGCCTCCCACTTTCTCCCTGGGAAGATGGTGGCTTTTTAGTTTCAATAGGCCTCTAACGGTGATAGAAGTGGTAGCTCAAATGAGGACTACACTAATGCAGAAACTAATTCTCACATGATATCCTCTCTTTTGTTGAACGCCTAGGTGTCCAACCTCGAGGACGATGACTCCGAGTACATGTGCAGAATAGTGGAGGAGCCACTTCAATTGCAAATCTAGGATGACAAGAAATCGACAACTCAACAACTGGGTTCTTCCCTCTATTCTTTTTTTCAGCCAATTTTGCTCTAGTCTAGTCAATTTTCCTCTTTTTATTTTTGGGTCTAGAAATGGTATGAACATAGTTGGTTTCCCTAAATGGGCAGCACCCTCCAAGTTTCTATAAGACTTCTCAAGGGTTGGTTTCCCCATTTCGGGAAACCCTTATTTTGTTGTTTTGAATCTGGTATTTCCCGCCGTAATTGGCTTGCCAACTCCAAAGGATGACGAATGTAATATTGTGACCTACATTATATAATAGAAGTAGAATTATTTAGAAAAAAAAAATTATGCTTCTTCTATTCAGATATTTTTCACAAACATATTTAAAGTTTTTCAAATCTCAATTACAATCAACATAATACCTTTGAAAAGGGTACGCGATCATGGCCATATGCTGCCAGTTATGATTCTTATTTCGGTATACATGTATATTTACAACACCTTGGTATGCTCAACAGAAAATGAATGATGTGATAACATGAGTAATTTTCTATTGCATGCAACATTACTTGCAGATTTGATTTTCCACTAGAAATAATTTTCATACCAGACTCTTCTATGGCATCAAAGCTTTGTGGAAATATTAGGTAGGATTACATTTTGTGTATCTAAATATTTTTCAATCCATTGGAATCTCATATGCAGTGACCATTCAATAAGAGTATATCAAGCACATGGGAAACTGTATTAGTAAATGTGTTGGATATATGGAAATACGTTATAATAAGGTCCATGGTCTAGATTTAACACAGTGGCTTCATTGGAGGAGAAATACCATACAACGGGTGTTCATATTGGGGGATATATATTAAGGAAAAGATTACATAATATAATGAACATATAATAGGGGGTAAAGAGCTTTTGTATTGGTAGGTCTAAAACATGGAGCTCAAAGTTAATGAAAAAATCTAAAGGGGTATAAAAAATATTAATAAAAAAATAGATAACAACAATATCTAGTGAAAGTAGGGGTTTTATAAATTGTGAAGGTGTATTAGGTTCGTATTGGTAAGGGGTTAAATAATGTGATTTTTAGAGGTATTCTCCAATATGTAGTCAAATTAAGGGTATCATTTAGTTTTCATTGACTACTTGTGATATGTTGGAGGTTCACTAAGTGAAGCCACGGTGGAATTTTTTTATTTTCTAAGTTAAGCTACTTCTATTATGTCATATAGAACAAAAATTTATGGGTCCCATCCTGTGGATTAGACAAGTCCAAACCTGAGGGAAGTTTCAAGAGTTTTCTATCAAGAGTTGGACTGCCCTTGTTCGGGAAACCAGTCCTTAGAAACCAGAGAGCGACTATTGCCCAAAGAGGGAAAATAGCATATTTAGTTTTGAAAACAAAACATGTATCCCAAGGAAGACAATTCCTAAACACGAGCATTCCGATAAGAAAGAAGAAACTGAGCCTATGGAGAACTTGCATTCTGATTACTGGAGGTTGGAACCTCTTCCATGATTCTGCACACGTAACCCCCTTCCTCCGTCTCCTTGCTGAACATGTGGCTAGGGGGCTAAGGACGTTGTGAAGCTGGGATGCCGAGGTCAGATGCGGAGGCATCAAGCTACTTGGGCTGGTTTGAAATACCTTCATTATCTTGGTCCGAGCTGCTACCATCATTATTTCTGGTGGAATCACTAGAGTCTTTGCTTCCACTGGAAGAAATTTGCACTAGAAGGGCTTTCATCTTGTGCAGGATGAAAGCGAGCTCAAAAGGAATGGTGGACTTGTGTGGCATTTTCTTATTGTAGGAGTGGGAAGGAAGCGAAGCAAGGGCAGGGAGCTATAGAGAGAGCTGGGCATTCAAATTTACAGGGGTGTGCTACTGAACTCGTTCCATCCAATGGAGAGGTTCAGGTCGTGGCCCTAGGAGAGCGAAAGTGGAGGAATGGAAGGCTGGCCATGCCCCCAGCTCTTCTGCACCTCATTCTATGGCACCGAGGCATAATTTTCCAGGGATCCGAGTTGTCGGACTAGGTGGGGGCTGAAGTAGGCTTCAGGGGATAATAGCTACCAGAATGAGGGTGGGGCCTAGGCGAATGTAGTCTTTGCACCAGAGGTGGAGGGATGATAACAGACAGACACATAGAGAGAAAGCAGGCTAGTCGAAGTGAGGTCGAGAGGGCCAAGGTGATAGGCTTAATGGCCATGGCAAGTAGAGTAAATGCAATGCAGGGCTGGTACATCAAGGAGAGGGTGGCGGAGGGTGAGTTAATGGTGCCCTCACGTTAAAATTTATCATGATGCTGCTTCCGAGGAGTTGTCACGTGGAGCCATCATGTGTTTTCCCACATTGATACCCAGTGGCACTCTTGCTTAATGTCAATCCCTTGCATTCGGGGGGAGCATATATTTTTGCACCACTTGAGTGCATTCATGTTTGAGTGCTTCATCATCCAAGGAGGAGAGAGTGCTAGAACTTAGAGGAGCATTGTGTGAGACTCCTTTGTTGGCTAGAAGATCAGTGACCTTATTGGCAGTTCTCCTAATGTGCTTGAAGTAGATCGCTGAGTGGTTTTGAATCCATTGCTTCAGAAGAGTGATTCACGACGGTAGACGCCAACTATTGGATAGCTTCGTGAGCAAGGATCTTGCTTGAAGTCGAGTGGCCATGTCAATTATGATTTGGGAGTCAACCTCGATTGCCAAGGGGAAGAATTTATTGTCTTGTGCTAGAAGGAGCCCTTATAGCATGCCCTAAATTTCATAAAAGTTGTTGGTGTCCCATCCTATAGAGCCATAACAGACGAAAAGAACATTTCCACTAGAATTTCTGAATATACTGCCAAACCCCGCATCTCCCGAGTTCCCTTTGGATGCTCCATCAAAATTGAGCTTGAAGAGCCCATGCTGTAGATGAGACCAGGATCTAGGGGGTCTATGGATTTGGTTTGATGGGGACTCAGACATTAGGAAAGAGTGGAGCCTGAGATTCCAACTATCCCATATAATTTTTTCCCTCGGATGGGAGGGGAGGTCAGAATCATGCCAACGATGGAGGGCTAGGGTCTCTTGAATATTGCAGTAGATGGAACTCCAAAGGATGTCAGAAGGGGTGCCCAAATCCCTAAATATTCCAATATTATGCTCTTTCCATATGGTCCAAAGGATGTTCCAGGGAGAATATTCCATAGAGCATTGAGAATGTCACAGTTGTAGGGAGTAGGATTCCAGTCCCTGATGGTATCGAGGATGCTTCTAGGTATTCTGTCTTACCTTCTGATTAGAAACACTACCTTGTCCCATAGAGTGATGGAAAGGGTGCATTAATTGAAGAGATTCTCATTGTATTCTTCCTTACTTCCACAGTTGGGGCATCAAGAAGGGTCGAAAAACCCTTTCCTGCAGAGGTTGTCCTAGGTGAGTATGCGCTTTTTATTGAGGAGCCACAGGAACGTAGAGATGTTGGGCCATATTCTGGGATGCCATATTTTTTTCCCAAATGATATCTTGTTGGTCAGGGTGGATAGGGAGGAGCAAGCAGTATGATTCCTTGGTGGAGATGGTCCCCATTGAAGTGTAACCCCACCGAATGATGTCATCCCCCTCTGCCTGGCTGATTCAGCATTTATCGAGTTCCTGTTTCATATTATTGGTGAGTTGGAGGCCATGTTGCTCCTGGATTTGATTTGATGTAAGCCACTGACAAAATTGAGAGGGAATTTGCAGATGATTTTGTGTTCCCCATAAGCGATTGATTCATGGTTGTTGAAGTTTCTCTATGATGCCTTGCCAATTAGAGTTAGGAAAGGGTGGAAAATTTTGGCATTTTTTTCCAAGAGTCATTCCAGAAATTTCCCTGATTTCCTAACCTTACTTCCCAGAAGCTATGGTCTAAGCCACGGTGGTATTTAACCCTAATATTAAACCCGATATTATAAACCCTAATATATATAAAACCTAGTATTAAACCCAAAATTATAAACCATAATACTACACCCAATATTCTGAACCCTAATAATATAAATTGATCATGATCATACTTGGTAAACCCTATGTTTACAAAATTTAACAATTGTGAACATGATGAAATAGTCAAACATAATATACCTTTCTAGGATGAACATGGAAAATCATAATTAATTTGTTCAACTATATTCAAGCAATCATTAACCATAATGAGAACATAGTTGACGATAAGGTCAGAAAAATAGAAGTTTAAATGAATTGTATGAGTTGAATGATGAAGTAGATCAAGTTTTGAATTTTGTGTTACTTGCATATGATCTAGTAAATTTTGATGAAGCTATGAAAGAAAAAGTTCGGATAAAAGCTATAGATGAAGAAATTGATGCTATAGAAGGAAATAATACTTGGTAACTTGTATATTTTCCTGAAAGTAAGAATACTGTAGGTGTTAAATGGATTCACAAAACTAAAGTGAATGTTGAAGGTTAAATTGAAAAGCATAAAGCAATAGTTGTAGCTCAGGGGTTCACTCAACAACCTATTATTGATTATAATGAAACTTTTTCACCTGTAGCTAGACTTGACATAGTAAAAATGGTATTAGCTATTGTTGCACAAAACAAATGAAAAATATACCAAATGGATGTTAATTACACATTTTTAAATGGTTTTTTGGAAGAAGAGGTTTATGTGAAACAACCTCTTGGATATGAAATTGATGGTAAAAAAGATAAAGTTTACAAATTAAAAAAAGCATTATATGGATTGAAACAAGCATCCCGATTGTGGTACAGTAGAATTGATGAATATATGAATAATAATGGATCGATCAGGAGTCCAAGTGAGCCAAATTTGTATATAAAAGTAAATGAGGAAGGTTAAATTTTGATTTTGTGTCTGTATGTTGATGATTTTATTTTCAATCGAGATATATTAGTAGATGATTTGAAGACAAGCATGAAAATATAATTTGATATGATTGATTTAGGCCTAATGAAATATTTTCTTGGTATTGAAGTAACTCAATCTGAAGATGGTATTTTCATTTTTCAATCTAAGTATGCAAATGATATATTGAAAAGGTTTAGGATGGAAAATTGTAAGCCAGTTGTAACCCCAATAGCAATTGGTACAAAACTCAGTAAGGATGATCAAAGCTCAAATATTGATCCAATATTGTATAAGACATTAGTTGGAAGTCTTATGTATTTGACTCCAACAAGGCTTGAAATAATTTTTGTTGTAAGTTTCATTTCTAGATTCATGGAGTCTCCTACGAGTACCCACTGGCTAGTTAGAGAAATGATTTTAAGATATGTCGCTGAAACAAGAAACTATGTGTTTTAGCTGCTACAACAACACCCAAAATTATGGGTATATTTACAATTTTGGGCCCCCCCTCTACCTGCTTAGCCGTTAAGGTTTTAATCTGGCCTATGAACGATGATATCCTCGTAACTTGTCCCAAGCCCCTCATGAGCCTTCTTACCATTATGACGAGATACTATCACCGCAGCCGCACCATGTGTGAGAGGATCATCATGCATATGCTCGAGTGGAAAATTTTGTGTATTAAGTATGTACTTTAGAGGCCCTCTCACCATGGATCATTAGGAATTTTGTTTGGGTACTTCACCGAGCTCATAATATGATGCTAATTATTTGGGGGTGTCGTTCTGTAAAGGATAATTGTGAACTAATTAATGTGATAATGTTCCATATAGGTAAATTCCACAAATGATTATCAATGACATCAATGCACCGAGGGAAATCCACTAAAGATAAACAACAAGGTCACAACTATGAAGTAGCACACTTTCATATACCTGCACTGCCTAGGTGGGGATGAAACTTAAAGCTACCATTGAAGACCATTGTTAAGGCAGATGACAAGGATATGCCCACAAGTGAGAAAGAGGAACAAGTTAACATTATTTTTAGATGGAGGATGGTGTTGGGTATGTTCATTTAGATAAAGGATCAAGGAAAGAATTGTTCATGGTTGACCGATGCAATAGAATTCTTCACTAATGCACATCAGATACTTAGACTCATTTCATTGCGGATTGCACGCATAAGTTGGTTTGCTAACAAAATGCTTGAACTGTTGATGAGGAGCTTCCGACATATAAAATGAAACTCCCTCCCCACACGAGGAAAGGGTCAAGAATAAGACAGATTCTTGAAGAGCATAGAAGCTTCTGGTCTACACTGTTGGTTGCAGCTTTACTGGGCAATTGTATGGTTATTGGAGATGGTGTGCTAACACCAACCATTTACGTGTATTGTGCAGTCTCAGACTTTAAATCTGTTGCGATGGAACACCTACATGAATACGTACTGGCTCCTATTTCATGTTGTATTTTGGTTTGCCTTCTTTTGCACTGCAACACTATGGGACACATCGGATAGGTTTCATCGTTGCCCAAATTGTAATGATTTCGCCTCTATGTATCAGTGCACTCAGTCTATATAACATTATTCATTGGAACCCAAAAAGTTATCTTGCACTCTCTTCATATGCTATGTACCAGTTTATGAGGAAGACTCGGTCTAAAGGATGGGAGTCTTTTGGTGGCACTCTGTTATGTCTCACAGGTTCAGAGGCAATGTTTGCAGATTTTGGGCACTTTTCACAATTGTCAATTTCTCTCACTTTTATGGTTTATCCTGCCTTGATTGTAGCTTACATGGGTTGAGCTGCTTACATTTCACAAAACCATCAATGTGTTAATCCAATCGGCTATTTTTTTTTTGTTAATGCCAGAAGCCGCTAGATGGCTTGTAATTGGAGTTGTGAGCCAAGCAATGATCATGGAGACATATCAATCATTAACCAATGTCTGGCACTTGGATACTTTCCTAAGGTAAAGGCATTACACATGTCTGATAAAATTCATGGGAGGGCATATACTCCTAAAATCAAATGAATGTTAAACGATGTTATGTCTTACTGCTACGTTTGGTTTGAGGGATGGTAAGCGTGTAGGAAATTCCCTCTACACTCCCTTGGAGGCCACATTCTTCAATGCTAGCCAGAATAGCACCTCCACATTGGTGAATATCATTCACAATCTTAGATAATTAATTACAATGGTGAGTTTTTATTGGGAAGTTTCCAGGAAAATAATTTGCAATCGTTCTTTGCAAGCCTCCTCGGCATTAAGAGATTGGATCAAAAAGGGAATGATGCAAAAACACGTTGAACAACTTGAACGCTCAACCGAAATTGCATGCCAATTAATGAAGTTAATTTATCATTAACACGTGATAGGTACATTTTCCTTCTTTGTAAATGAAAAACCATTTTTTAATGGAAATGAAGCTGTAAATGATAAGCTTGGAGGAGGTTACGATATGCATGGTTGTAAAATTGTTTTTTAATCAGAAAACACAGATTTTATGGTGATTTTGTGGCATGGGCCACTTAAATAGCGTGGCCATATGCCATAATCAACGCCATTTAAGCAACGTTATCTTTTTACTTCCAGCAATAATGATCTCCCACGTCTCTCATTCCCCATTGAAACTCTAAATATTTGTTCACGGTGGCTGGTCAACAATTCCAACTGTCAGAAAAAATAATGATGATCGATGATGTTTCCGAAGAGTTTGATGGAGAAGCACGACTCTTAAGTAAAGAAGTGGCCATACCGCACCTCCTATGCGTATAAGGTATTATGGAAAAAGCATCATATCTTATATATTGGGCAAGGTGGGGCATTTTGGATTTTCTCTATTATACAAAGTAAAAAATACGAAAAGAAACTTTTGCCTCCCGACGTTGTCGTTGTTGCAGCTAAGATACACGAAAGAGGCTGGTGCAATGTCTAATATCCTTTCTCATACACATGGCGTCTTCAGAAACTGGGAAATTGGTGAGCAATATTTTGTAACCATGTCTGGGAGATTCGACACTAGCAAAGTCCTGTAGTATTAGTGCATGCGGTGACGTTACAGTGCCTGGAACAGAAGGAAGATGGTTGGAGCATTTCAATATTCAAACGGGGATAGGTAAGGGACATATATTGATAATACGCACATAATGGAGAAGTGATTGGGCTGGCATGTCAAGTTAGAATCACCATTTAAATGAGTGCGGGGTATCACGGAGACCGTAAAAAAATGCAACACGTGATGTGTTTCTTTGTTTATTTAATGCCACCACCATGCGGATGGTGCACATATTTGATGGACACATGGAATGCATCACTGATTTGTGTTTTAAAAGGAATGAGAACAAAACAATGGTTGCAGAATCAAAATCCAATAAGACCGTCGACACCACGCTCTTCCGAACAGGCAAAAGAAACAAACTCACGACGATAATCATGCTCCATGAATCGTGTCTCCATATTCCAACACTCATAGAAGTATCAATTGAACCATATTTGAAGGAATACGACCTGTGGCGATTGCAACCAGATCACTAGGTTGCAGAACGGGAAAAGCTGCTTAAACCACGACAGTGTGACCATGCGACCAGGTCACTAGGTCGCATAACGTGTAAAGTCACCCGAAAATGCAAATCATCCGACCATGCGACTGTGCAACCTCTCCGAGGTTGCAAGGTCACGAAAGGATCTATTCAAGGGATGTTGCGACCATTCTAATTCTCCAACTATGTTACCATCAATCAACAAATGCAACCCTTCTCAAAGGGCAACACCTAGGCTCATATAAACGCAAATTCACACTCATATAATAGAGTGGGCACCCATTTGTATTACAGTGGGTATTAAGCTTACATAACAGCGAATGATCAAAATGTTGTTACGAGAGGCCCCATGATCGTACTGTGGAAAGCACACCAGAGGTGCACACATATACATGTACCAGCTTTGCCAAGAATTGTAACCCATTTTGAATCCATTCAAAGATCTTACAATGTGGTAACCAAGAAGGAAATGCGTGAATAGAAGCACGCTCTCACAGGCCTGTCAATAGGCGCTCCCAGCCTTTGACGCCTTAAACAACTGCTAGTATCTGTTTAATTTTTGCATTTCAATGATTGCAACTACAAGACCGGTTGATGTAAACGTACAACCAGGTTATGGAGTCATTGTTTCAAAGTTACTTATGGTTTGTGCATGTGGCAATGATGTGTCTACCCATTCATGCAGGAAACTTGGGGTTGCACCAAAGCATTGTCCAAGGCCGCACCTCATGAACACCACGAGCTCCCATAAAACTTGTGGTTATGGGATTCACATGATTTATTTAGGGTTTCTGAAATATTCGCATACCTCTCTCATGATATTGATATTTGGTATAGTTCTAGCCTTCTACCAAAACATAAAATGGAAGCTGGAAACCCATCATATTCAGTGGGAGATGGAACAAGAAGAAGGTCTTTTACCTCATCAATGAGTTTTCACTACGAACATTTGGATCCCAGGAGAACTTGATAAGGACCACGCCGTGACATAACACTTTACCACAAATGGGTCCAAAGTTTTCATTTTTACTTGTGTAGTTAATTAAATGCGCCTCTTAACATTTTTATTCAAGTAATGAAGACATGTAACCTAAGCTAATTGACTACAGGTGGAAGCTATTGGTTTTCACGATGAGATGGAGTTTTCCCAGCAAGCAAGAGGTCCTGTTTTCAAATCAAGGAATGGGAGATGAGGAATATTGCTATAAAATCCGGAGATAACCAAAAGAAGGCCGTAAGTCTCAAATTTGTTGCAGGTCGCAAATCGTGGATTGTTGGAGATCGCAGGTCGCGGATTGTTCAAGGTCGCAGGTCGCGGATGGTCTGAGGTCACAGGTCACGGATTGTCCGAGGTAGCGGGTCGCAAGGAAACCCAACGGTCAGGAAGAAAAAAAGTCAAGGAAGCCCAAAGGGCAAGGTTTTTCTTATAAATACTCCTTCAAGAGCTTGTAAATAGATCTTTTTTTTGGGACTCGAGTTGAGTAGATTGTATTACTAGGATTATACAATTTGAGCATGAATACAGGCATTTTGAAAAATCCCTTTGTGGATCTGGTGTTGACATATGTATGAGAACTATTAAGTATTATATTTTCAGTTTATGAACATATTTATATTAAGGGAACTATATCTTCAATTCATATCACAATTTCATAACAGTTTGCTGAATATATGTTAATGGTGGTTGAGCTCATTTCACTTTTTTAATGAATGTTGATGACTTTGTTTATTAGCATTTGTGTTATCATTTAAAAATTTTAGGAAGTGAAGGGTGCTCTTTCCATAAGGAATTGTTTCTTTTGTGGTCAGAACATTTTATAAGCATGACCCTAATGAAGTGTCGTTAACAACACTTCATTCGGTACTTATGATTTATTATTTCCTGTTGCTACTCATAGTGTTATATGTACATTTAATGCATCAATCATATTTCCTCTATCATTTGATTAAGTGTGTATCCACAGGTTTATAGAGTCTAGACAAGACCCGAAGAAAGGAAAAATCAGCAGTAGTTGGACCCACACCCATGATGGGATCCCTATTCCAAACGGTTCAAGGTCTAATTGGGACTTTTTACTGGGGAGATCCCATGCTGTTGGACAGACAGATTTTCCCGTCAATAGAATTGGCGCTAGAAGGAGGGCCAGATGACAAGATGAGCCCTTAGAGCCTGCAGTTAATCTCATATCTGTAATGGCACGTCCCAAAATCATCCTCCCGAGATGTTTTTTGGAGTTTATGAGCCTCGATGCTTCATCCTCGATGAACTTATGTATCACTCGTGCTACGAAATTGATAATGAAGGTTTTATTTGTTTTCTTTTCTCCATCACTCTCGATGGTCACACTAAGCAATGGTGCCACACATTGCCGGAAGCTTCCATCCATTCATTTGAACAACTTGCCAGTGAATTACAACAAGCATTTCACAAGTACGATTTTCAAAATGTATTTATAAATTTAAATGATATCAAAATGAAACCTCAAGAAGCTCTAGATGAATTCTGTATCAGATTTGTTCATTATTGTTTTGAGTTCCCTGAAAAGGATGTTGATTGGAAGTTGTTAAGTGAACAGTTCAGCTATGTTATCCTCGTTTCCCTTGAACAATTTCAATTAGCAACCCAGCCTAATCCTAGTGTTCCCTATGACGACCTGCAAGTTACCAGTTGTTCAGATTGCATCCCCAATGTTTCCCTGTCCATCTCCCTGAGTCTAGACCACATTCAAGCCTCCAAGGAGAGTATTTCTATTTATGGTATTCCTGCTCCTCCTCCTGAATTGTCGGGTAGTGGAGTTATGACCTTGAAAGTTCTGAGCAATGATAGACCTTTGCAAGAGGATAAAACCTATTGTGCCACCTCTAAATCTTTCACACATTGTGTCAAATCAGAGTTTGAAAACCATAGTGGCTCATTATCTCTCCCAGTTCATGATACCTATATTGAGCCCAATGAATGTTTCCATAAACATAGTCCTAAATATTATTCACACGCTAATAACAAATTGACTCTTGTCCCAGATAAAGTTGACCGTCCTAGGCACACAAGACCTTTTTTCACTCCAGATAACATCGACATGCGAGATGAAAGTCCTTGTATGGTTAACACCCCTGCAGCTCAATCTTTTCGTCCATTATTCCTCGATTTATTTCACGAGTCCACCATAGCAGTAATTTCTTCGATACATTCAAAACTCTTGTATGGGTATTGGAAACAATCAAAAGCACGTGAGTGGTGTTTCACACTCACATTACAAAGTGGATGAATCTCTTAGATCTGATCTTTTTCATCTGAAATATTTAAATAACCAAAGCGGTGATATCCTGTTTTGGCAACATCAAGATGTCCCCTTTATTGATCCATCCCAATTGGAAAATCACACGGAGCCTAACATGCCAGGTACCCAACTTGATCAAATCGATGGTCCCAACAATCACTTCTTATCTGAAAACATATTCATTCATACCACTGAGGACTGGCACTTGTATCTCATTGCCGAATATATGAAGAAACCCAATCTCAATGATCCGCTTTATGAGGATTCGAGGTCCCATCAGGAAATAAAAGAAATTCACCTTTGGCTGGCTATGACCTCAAATTCTTCTAATCCTGATGAGACCCCTCAAATAAATCCAACCATGGTTTCCCGAATTAGGGTTTATGCCCTTGGATTCACAAGTATATGTAATTCTCCTGGCAGATGCTTATTTTTCCCACCCTATTAGGTTAATCATCCTCAACACCATGATGATATTTCAAGTCAATTCGATGAATCCTACCCAGTGAATATGCTTGCAAATAGGCAATGGCTTACCCCCCTCCCGTCGGACCTAGGTTTGTGCATGAATGGATGTGTGTCATTCATAAATAATTTTAAGTTTCAAGAACATATTTCTGTGTATCAGGATGAGAGTGGAATCCAGCTTGCACAATCCATTCTGGCACGTTCTCTGGTAAGTATCCATGATCTTCTTGCCGTTGCACATGCTCTTCAGGTAAGTTTTGTTGTTCGTGGACATTTTTGGATACTAGCTCTGATTCCGAGCATTTTTGTTATTGCAGGATGGGAACCAATGTGGTGGATGCACTAGAAAGCTGATTTCACATAACCTGACCACATCATCATTTAAACTAGGGTTTTAGGTGTAGGCTAGCTAGGACCTGTTAATAAAAAAATTTGTAGTTCAAAGTTTAATTAAGTTGCGAAATTTTTTATTTTATGATTTAAAAGTGTGTTTTCTATTTTTGTTTACGATTAATATCTTTGGCATAATCATGTTACAAGTATTTTCCATTCATTTCTTTTTCAGTTTCTTGTTGCTGCATAAATAATCACTTCTTGTGTTGCACCTCTTTTCCACCTACAACTGGTTGATCGTTCTCGCACATGGCATTGCATTGCATCTAGAGCCTCGCCTATTTCATTATGTCGTACACTTTCTTCCTCACATCATTTCCACAGGTTGTTGATATAGCTTTGAAAATATTCCACATATCGCCTATCACTGCATGAGCCCTCATCGAAACCCTACTACCTTGCGCATTTGTTTCACTCCAATTGCTGAAACAATAACCCTGTTGTTTGCAGTAGGTTGCGGTGGCTATCTCAAGAGGTAGATTTCTCTCAGAACAAGTCATAAAAGTCACATTCTCAACAAGATGCCTATGAGTCTAAATTTATTAGCCAGGGAGATAGGAGCTTGTTTTTTGTGGGAGACCTAATGAGTTTGAATGGCCCAATACCCGTAGCCTAAGCCTTATGCCTAGCAAAGTCTTGGACATCTTAATGATCTATTTTGCATGCTTCGCCTATTGCGGTAGATGGGATGAGAAGGTTTGGCACAAGGGAAAACCCAAATTAGGATATCTTTCAGTTTCTGTAAAACAAGAAACAACCTCTCTTGCACATAAAATAAGCTGGGATCCCTCATCCGCCCATGTAAAATAAGTGCCACGAGCACATGAAAATAAATGCTACAAGAACATGAAACAAATAAGGGTAAAGGATTGAGAAAGGCTTCCTGCGTAGAGAGGTAATGCAATGACTCCGCTGGGGTACTGACCAAGCTCGCTGGAAGCGTAGCAACGCTTGTGATTTCTTGAAGTGACAATGCCGAGGTACTATCCAGGCCTACTGGCAGTGGAGTAACACTGGAATCTTACTTTAAAAATCCTGAAAATAATAAACCTGTTGCCTTGCTCTTCACATCATCAACAACGTACTGGCATCCATGAGCTTCTGCTTTAATGTGTTCTGATTAACAAGACGTAGCTAAGGCAAAAGGACTGGGCATATCTGTAAAGGCCAAAGTAATACAAAGGGCACCCACAAAACTTGTTCAATATTCCCTTACATCACTATCTGGACTCAGACTATTTTTGTGATATCGATAGAGATACTAGATTCTACCAATGGTTCGCCATTTTTTGTAGCTGCAACAATAACACCCAAAAATTTTGGATATATTTAAAATTTTGGGTCCCCCCTCTACCTGCTTTGTCGTTAAGGTTTTAACCTAGCCTATGAATGATGATATCCTCGTAACTTGTCCCAAGCCCCTCATGAGCCTTCTTACCATTATGACGCGATACTCTCACCGTAGCCACGCCATGTGTGAGAGGATCATCATGCATATGCTCGAGTGGAAAATTTTGTGTATTAAGTATGTACTTTAGATGCCCTGTCACCATGGATCATTAGGCATTTTTTTTGGGTACTTCACCGAGCTCATAATCTGATGCTAATTATTTGGGGGTGTCATTCTGTAAAGGATAACTGTGAACTAATTAATGTGATAATGTTCCATATAGGTAAATGCCACAGATGATTATCAATGAAATCAATGCACCGAGGGAAATCCACTAAAGCTAAAAAACAGGGTCACAACTATGAAGTAGGACACTTTCATATAGCTGCCCTGCCTAGGTGGGGATGAGACTTAAAGCTACCATTGAAGACCATTGTTAAGGAAGATGACAAGGATATGCCCACAAGTGAGAAAGAGGAATAAGCTAACATTATTTTTAGATGGAGGATGATGTTGTGTATGTTCATTCAGATAAAGGATCAAGGAAAGAATTGTTCATGGTTGACCGATGCAACAGAATTCTTCACTAATGCACATCAGATACTTATACTCATTTCGTTTCGGATTGCACGCCTAAGTTGGTTTGCTAACAAAATGCCCGAACTGCTAATGAGGAACTTCCGACATATAAAATGGAACTCCCTCCCCACACGAGGAAAGGGTCAAGAATAAGATAGATTATTGAAGAGCATAGAAGCTTTTGGTCTACGTTGTTGGTTGCATCTTTGCTGGGCAATTGTATGGTTATTGGAGATGGTGTGCTAACACCAACCATTTACGTGTATTGTGAAGTCTCAGGCTTTAAATTTGTTGCGACGGAACACCTACATGAATACGTCTTGGCTCCTATTTCATGTTGTATTTTGGTTTGCCTTCTTTTGCATTGCAACACTATGGGACACATCAGATAGGCTTCATCGTTGCCCAAATTGTTATGATTTTGCCTCTACGTATCAGTGCACTCAGTCTATATAACATTATTCATTGGAACCCAAAAAATTATCTTGCACTCACTCCATATGCTATGTACCAGTTTATGAGGGAGACCCGGTCTGAAGGATGGGAGTCTTTTGGTGGCACTATGTTATGTCTCACAGGTTCATAGGCAACATTTGCAAATTTTGAGCACTTTTCACAATTGTCAATTGCTCTCACTTTTATGGTTTATCCTGCCTTGATTGTAGCTTACATGGGTTGAGCTTCTTACATTTCACAAAACCATCAATTTGTTAATACAACCGACTATTTTTTTTTAATGCGAGAAATTGCTAGATGGCCTGTGATTGGAGTTGTGGGCCAAAAAATGATCACGGAGACATTTCGATCATTAACCAATGTCTGGCACTTGGATAATTTCCTAAGGTAAAGGTGTTACTCATGTCAGATAAAATTCATGGGAGGGCATATACTCCTGAAATCAAATGAATGTTAAACGACGTTATGTCTTGTTGCTACATTTGGTTTGAGGGATGGTAAGCGCGTAGGAAATTCCCTCTACACTCCCTTGGAGGCCACATTCTTCAATGCTAGCCATAATAGTGCCTCCACATTGGTGAATATCATTCACAATCTTCGATAATTAATGACAATGGAAATTTTTTATTGGGAATTTTCCAGGAAAATAATTTTCAAACCTTCTTTGCAAGCCTCCTCAACATTAAGAGATTGGATCGAAAAGGGAACGATGAGAAAGCATGTTGAAAAACTTCAACGCTCAACCGAAATTGCATGCTAATTAATGGAGTTAATTTATCATTAAAACATGATAGGTACATTTTCCTTCTTTGTTAATGAAAAACCATTTTTAAATGGAAATGAAGTCATAAATAATAAGCTTGGAGGATGTTACAATATGCATGGTTGTAAAATCATTTTTAATTCAGAAAACACAGATTTTATGGTGATTTTATGGCGTGGGCCACTTAAATAACGTGGCCATATTCCATAATCAACTCCATTTAAGCAACATTATCTTTTTACTTCCAGCAATAATGATCTCCCATGTGTCTCATTCCCCATCAAAACTCTGAATATTTGTTCACGATGGCTGGTCAACAATTCCAACTATCAACAGAAATAACGATGATCGATGATGTTTCGGAAGAGTTTGATGGAGAAGCACGACTCTTAAGTAAAGAAGTGGCCATACTGAACCTCCTATGTGTATAAGGTATTATGGAAAAAGCAACATATCTTATATATTGGGCAAGGTGGGGCTTTTTGGATTTTCTCTGTTATACAAAGTAAAAAAACTGAAAGGAAAATTTTGCCTCTCGTCGTTGTCATTGTTGTAGTTGAGATCCATGAAAGAGGATGGTGCAATGTCGAAGATCCTTGCGCATACACATGGCGTCTTTAGAAACTTGGCAATTGGTGAGCAATATTTTGTAACAATGTTTGGGAGATTTGACACTAGCAAAGTCTTGTAGTATCAGTGCATGCGGTGATGTTACATTGCCTGTAACAGAAGGAATATGGCTGAATCATTTCAATATTCAAACGGGGATAGGCAAGGGACATATATTGATAATACACACATAATGGAGTAGTGATTGGGCTGGCATGTCAAGTTACAATCACCATTTAAATTAGTGCGAGCTATCATGGAGAACGTAAGAAACTGCATTGTGTGATGTGTTTCTTTGTTTATTTAATGCCACCGCCATGTGGCTGGTGCACATATTTGACTAACACATGGACCACGTCACTAATTTGTGTTTTAAAAGAAATGAGAACAAAAAAATGGTTGCAGAATCAAATGCCAATAAGATCATAGACACCACGCTCTTCCGAACACGCAAAAGAAGCAAACTCATGATGATAATCATGCTCCATGAATCACGTCTCCATATGCCAATGCTCATATAAGTATCAACTAAACCAGATTCTAAGGAATGCGACCTGTGGCGATTGCGGATAGATCACTAGGTCGCAAAACAGGCGAAGGTTCTTAAATCATGACTGTGTGGCCATGCGACCAGGTCACTAGGCCGTAGAACATGTAAAGTCACTGAGGTTGCAAGGCCGCGAAAGGATATGTCCAAGGGAGGTTGCGACCATTCTAATTCTTCGACTATGCGACCATCAATTAGCAAATGCGACCCTTCTAAAATGGCAACACCCATGCCCATATAAATGCAAATTCACACTCATATAATAGAGTGGGCACCCATTTGTATTACAGTGGCTATTAAGCTCACATAACAACGAATGATCAAAACGTTGTTACGAGAGGCCCCATGATCGCACTGTGGAAAGCACACCAGGGGTGTGCACGTATACATGCACCAGCTTTGCCAAGAATTGCAACCCATTTTGAAGCCATGCAAAAATCTTATAAGGTGGTAACCAAGAAGGAAACACACGAATAGAAGCATGCTCTCGCAGACCTGTCAATAGGCGCTCCCAGCCTTTGACACCTTAAACAACTGTTGGTATGTGTTTGAATTTTTCATTTCAACGATTGCAACAACAAGACCGATTGATGTAAACGTACAACCAGGTTATGGAGTCGTTGTTTAAAAGTTACTTATGGTTTTTGCATGCGGCAATGATTTTTCTGCCCATTCATGCAGGAAACTTTGGGTTGCACCAAAGCATTGTCCAAGGCCGCACCTCATGAACACCACGAGCTCCCCTAAAAATTGTGGTTATGGGATGCACATGATTTATTTAGGGTTGCTGAAATCTGCGCTTACCTCTCTCGTGATATTGTTATTTAGTATAGTTATAGCCTTCTACCAAAACATAAAATGGAAGCTAGAAACCCATCATATTCAGTGGGAGATGGCACAAGCAGAAGGTATTTTACCTCATCAATTGGTTTTCACTACAAAAATTCGGATCTTAGGAGAACTTGATAAGGACCACACCGCGGCATAACACTTGACCACACAGGGGTCCAAAGTTTTCATTTTTACTTGTGTAATTAATTAAATGCTCCTATTAACATTGTTATTCAAGAAATGAAGACATGTAACCTAAGCTATGTGACTGCAGGTGCAAGCTATTGTTTGCATGATGAGCTGGAGTTTTCCCAGTAAGCAAGAGGTCCTGTTTTCAAATCAAGGAATGGGAGATAAAGAATACTGCTATAAAATCTGGAGATAACCAAAAGAAGGCCGCAAGTTGCAGATTTGTTGGAGGTCGCAGCTCGCAGATTGTTGGAGATTGCAGGTTGAGGATTGTTCGATGTCGCAGGTCACGGATGGTTCGAGGTCGTAGGTCGCGGGTCACAAGGAAACCAAATGGTCAGGAAGATGAAAATTCGAGGAAGCCCAAAGGGAAAGTTTTGTCTTATAAATACTCCTTCGGGAGCTTGTAAATAGATCTTTTTTTTGGGACTCGAGCTTAGTACATTGTATTACCAGGATTATACAATTTGAGCATGAATAAAAGAATTTTGAAAAATCCCTTTGTGGATCTCGTGTTGACATATGTATCAGCACTATTGAGTATTATATTTTCAATTTATGAACATCTTTAGATTAAGGGAACTATATCTTCAATTCATATCACAATTGCATAAGAGTTTGCTAAATATATGTTAATGGTGGTTGAGTTCATTTCACTTTATTAATGAATGTTGATGACTTTGTTTATTAGCATTTGTGTTATCATTTAAAACTTTTAGGAAGTGAAGGGTGTTATTTCCATAAGGAATTATTTCTTTTGTGGTCAGAACAGTTTATAAGCATGACCCTAATAATGTGTTGTTAACAACACTTCCTTCGCTACTTATGCTTTATTATTTCCTCTTGCTACTCATAGTGTTATATGTACATTTAATGCATCAATAATATGTCTTGTATCATTTGATTAAGTGTGTATCCACTAGTTTATAGAGTTTAAGCGAGACCCAAAGAAAGGAGAAATCAGCGGTAGCCGAACCCACACCCCGGACAGGATCCCTATTCCAAACGGTTCAAGGTATAATTGGGACTTTTTACCGGGGAGATCCCCTGCTGTTGGCCGGACAAATTTTCCCGTCAACAAGACGATAGATCTCATCCTCAAAAAGAACAAAGTTTTGGATCTTGTTCAAGGAAAAGTCAAGAACCCTACAGATGAAGCATAAAAAGCAATGTTTAGAGAAACCGAAATCTTGGCCATGAACCTAATAGGGGATGGAGTAAAGGACAACCTCATCGCAAACATATCCAACATTGATTCCGCTCAAGAAATGTATGAAGCTCTTTCCAAGTTATTCACAATCAAGAACATTGGTCAAATAACAAGCCTCAAGAATGAATTAAGAATTCTAAAGATGACGAATGATGATACTGTTTCATCATATTTTGTAAGAATCTCTGGAATAAGAGATGAACTCCAAGCAATAGATGAAATCATATCGGAAAAAGAGCCCATAATTACTGCTCTTCTAGGACTACATAAATCTTGGAGTGCTTTGGCATTAGGAATCAACAGTTGGAAGGAAGCTCCAACATTTGAACAAATGTGGAATGCATGCAATCAAGAAGAAGCCAAAATATTGTTAGTAAAAAACAAGGAGGATGAAGAAGAAAATACCTTGAATGCATATTCTGCTCAAAACAAGAAGAAGGGAACCTTCAAGAAGTTCACGGGACCAAAGAAGAAAGTTGACCTATCAAAGATTGAGTGCTACAATTGTCATAAGATGGGTCACTATAGAAGTCATTGTCCCGAGAATCCAAGGAATAAGAAGAGAGTAAAAGAACATGCAAATGTTGCAGAAGAAGCTCCATCAAAGAGGAACAAAACTGAGGAATCGAAAGTCATGGACTTATACTACTAAGTCCTCTCCTAGATATCCTTCTTAGTCTTATACTTTTTTCCTTTATGTTTTGATTTTGAGATTTTGTAGGTCTAACATGTCTTGTTACAACATTTTTTAATTATTTTGATATGTTGTAGGTTGATAGGTTGTAGGTATCCCTCAAAAGGATTGGGTTAAGAGGGAGCCTCCACCATTTTACCAAAATATAAGTATCTTATTCTTTGTTTCATCATTTCATGTTTGATTTCCTCCTCATATCAAAATTTGTTTGTATTACACGCTAATAACCTTTCTCTTTATATTTTCCTTGGTTAGGAAAGTTTGCTGATTACTCAAAGGTTATGAAGGAGACTTCAAAGGATAAACTTGAAGCATGGAAGAAGTTCTGCCCTCCAAGAATTGATGTCCTACAAGGTTTGTTAAGGAGCAACGAAAAGGTGTGTTATACACTATAAGCTTTGTTTTGAAGTTCTCGTCATGTAAAAGGTACGATCATTCTTCTTTTGAAATTTTCTTTACTTTACTGACATCGTTATGTCTAGGGTTTTGAATCTCAAAGATTCATGTTAGGGTGATTAATGATTAGATTGAATTTACCCTCGTGATATTATTTGATCATTCTTGTGTAACCCTAACCCTTACGATTCACTATAAAACCCTAGAATCTTCTTGCTAAGGGTATATCAATATTGATTATGAAACCCTAGATTACTTAGGGTTGTTGATCCTATTCTTTGATGATTAGATTTTGATATTGTTGTGATAGAAACCCTAGCCTTTTAGGGTTTTTTGTTAATGTCTAGGTTATGAAACCCTGTATTTTTACGGTTTGGTGATTAAGGGTTCAGGAACAAAATGTTTATAGTTAGATCCTAGGAATGAAACCCTAGATATGTATATGCGAGTATGTTAACTTAATTGTTTGATGCTCATGTTTTAGTTTGTGAAATCTAGGGGTTGTAACAAAACCCTAGTAAAGATTGATATTCTAAGATGTGATTGTTTTCTGATATAGTTTTGATAAAATATAGGGTTTGCAACAAATCCTAGTAGAGCCTGCCATGTAAATTCTGAAAATTGGTGAAGCCTTAGATGTATAGTAGGATTTTTATTTGATTTAATTACTGATATCTAAGGCTTTGTGTCTCGAAGATGGAGTCTAGGGTTTATGACAAACTAGTATGTAAGAAAAGATGAGTCTCTTACTAAGTTTAGGTGTTTGATATCTAAAGTTCAAATACTTCCAATGTAGTAACATGATTTTGATATAGTTAACTTCATGCTTCTGTATGTTTTTGGTTGTACTTTCTATTAAAGTTTTGCAGGCACATAACCTTCAAGATGTTAAGATGTTCGTGAAGATGACTTGATAATATTGATAAGCATGAAAAAGTAAGTTATGACGATCAAGATAACCTTGATACCGTAAGAAAGAATAGAAGCCATTAAAGGTTCTCCGATGTTATAATAGAAAGTTATGACGATCAAGATAACCTTGATACCGTAAGAAAGAATAGAAGCCATTAAAGGTTCTCCGATGTTATAATAGAAGGAAATGGTTGATCTCCCTGCGTTAAGAGGGAACCTGCATAGAAGAAAGGGTATATCTCCCCCAGTTGAGAGAGAGGGCATATTATGACAGTGATTACTTTGAAGTAAGCAAAAGTACTATAGATAAATGTTCATGAAGTTGCAAACAAAAGACTTGAGGAAAACTGAAGATATATTTGGTGTTGTTGAACAAATGAAAGAAGAAGAAAGCTTCTGACAAATTGTAAATGGATAACTTAATGATGAAAGTAGCATCAGAATGATTGAGGACCCTGAAGGTTTGTGTTTACTTGTATGTATATTTGAAAGTTTTTAATTGGGATTTGTGTTTGTACAGGTAGATCTCTCTATAAGAAGAATGAAGCATGCTTGGAAAAATGGATATATCTGGTTTAGTTTATAAGGAAAGGTGAAGCATCTAATGGCAAGATGCTTGGGAGGACATATAGTCAGCCTATGCGTTGATGTCTAGATCCCGAAGAGGGGGTGGCGTAGGTCATGGAGCTCCGACCTTGGATACGCACCTAGATCCTGGTACCTAGAGTGGTTGAAAGCTTGAGTCCATCTTAGTCCCACAGGGATAAAATACCCTGATCAAGTATCTAGTCTGCAACACTGAGTGTGCTAGAACTCTTCATAGTTCATTTTGAGATCTACCATGTACGTCTATATATGTGTGTGTGTGTAATTATGAATACCTCCCTAATCAAGAGGGAGTGTTGAAGAATGTAACTAGTATCGATCTTCATAATTGTATTTGAGTCATGATGTAATGTATTTGTCAAAAGAAAGAAAAGGAAATTTTATTATTAAAGAAATTGACTTATTAAAGCATGGATTTCATGCTTGGGTCAATTATTTATAGGTCAAAGCCTCCATTGTAGCTTCTAGGGTTTATATCAAATGTCCTTGTCGATTTCATAATGTAAAGAACCCTTCTTGGGATTTATTTGCCAAGAAAAATAATAATTTTAATGTAAAGTAGGTCTTCTACGCCTCCTCCACCAAGTCAACCTCAAAGAGAGACAAGTCAGCCTAATTGAGGGACAAAATCACCCATATAAAGGTAGCAACTCGACTTCATTTGAAGTATCATCTCATCAAGTTCGAATTGCAACTTCTAGGCAAGGAAAAGGTGTGAAATTCAAGAAACAAGAAGGAAGAGTCTAGCTAAGAAGGAGGTCATTAACTTGCAAAAGAAACCGAAATTTCTCTCTCCTATCCCACACGTGCAAAGTTTTAAAGTTTTCGCTGGAGGGTTAGAATTTTGCATAAACTGGGAGGACGAAATTCTAAAGCAAGGACAAAATTCTGGTGAAGTTGGGGCCGAAATTACTGGGTTGATGTTGGGTTGTAGCTGTTGGACAAGAAGAGACTATTGGAGGTTGTTGTATCTTATTGGAAGGATGACTTGGTGGAGGAGGAAGATCCTTGGTCTAGGGTCTTGGTCTATCTCATTTTAAATTACTAAAGGAAGAGTTCTTGACTGGGTTTTCCCCTATAAGGGGTTTTAGCACTAGCTGAGTGCCTACATCTGGTGTCCTTGATCTTCGTGTTTTGTTTTTGGTAATTGCTTGATGAACTAAGATAAAAAGAACATAAGAAAGATAATAAGAACTCAAAGATATCATAAGTAATTATCAACTAGAGAAAATCTTTGTCTTTCTAATTTTCTAACAATGTAGAATTAATGCAAATGGAATCATTAGAAGTAGTTATTGTACTGAAGAAATTTGTTTCTAGTGTGTTCCCTATAAAAATCAACATGGTATCAGAGCCAGTCAAAGCGCAGGTGAAAATTATATTTCTCTCTGAAAGGATCAATCTAGAAAGGACGTATTTCTCTAGAAGGTCAAAATTTTGTGGATCTCTGTAAAAAGACTGAATTTCCTTGTTTACCAGAAAATCAAGCTTTTTAAGCATTATTTAGACCGAAGTGTTGAATTTTTATCTAGGCCCTAGGGCATAGCTTAGAATAATTTCCATGTTTTTCACAATATCAAAACATTATTAGCATTATAAAATTACTTCTTTATACAATTATAAGAAAATCATTCATAGGCATGAAAGAGCAATAGAAAATCACAATAGAGATATCAAGAAACCATGACACAAGACACAGAGATTAGGCACACAGCCAGAGAAAAACCCACAAGGGGAAAAACCCAAAACAATTTCTTCCTTATGAGAGAGAGTTTCTAGATTCATCAATACATCATAAATAACAATAGCAGAACAACAGCCAAACCAGCAACCAAAATCATGATCAAGTGCCATGTCAAAATCCAAGTTCCTGAAATTTCAGCCCTCCCTAGAATTTCGACCTCCTCCTGAAATTTCAAACCTCTTGTAATTTTGTTGGATCATAGATGCATGAGACAAAATTGATGTGTCCAAATGAGGAGAAATGACCACCTTTATATAGCCTTCAAGTGGGGGTCGAATGGGTGCCTCTTAAGGGCCCAGCCAACCTAAAACATCATGAGGCCGACTTGAAAAAAATTTGGAGGAAAATTTAAAAATTCAAATTTCCCTTTTCTTTTCCAAGATGAAAATACCAACCATGCCTACCATATTTTCTAGTACTCCCTCTTAGTCAGGGAGGTACCTTTCATTCTCTCTCTCAAGATCAATCTTCCCGACCAATCATAGGTCTCACAGCCCATGGCCTAAGGAAGAGATCACAAATACAAATCCCTCACTGTCAGGATCAATCTCCCCAACCAATCATAGGTCTCACAACCCACAGCTTAAAGGAGAGATCATCAATCTCATCATAAGGAAAGATACATATCATCCAACTCATCTTAATGCATCTCCCCAACCACAAGATCTCACAACACACGACCTAAGGGGCGAATTACCAAATCAATGCATCCCCCGAACCATAAGGTCTCACAACACACAAACTACAGAAGGAATCATCAAATCAATACATCTCTCGGACCACAAGGTCTCACAACATAGCCTACAAGAGGAATCATCAAATCAATACATCTCCCAGACCACAAGTTCTCACAGCACACAGCCTACGGGAGGAATCATCAAATCGATACAAGTTTTCTCTTTTGGAGTATGCTTGTCCTTACTAGTCTTCTTGGATGCGGGAAATGTTTTTTCTAGGTGAGATGTGTCGTCCTCTTCTTCAATCCTCATTTCCTATGCCGTAAGCACTCCATGCAATTCATATTTGCTGAGAATGATTAGATTCGAACTATATTCCAAGACAGATACCTTTGGGTTCAATCTTTTTGGCAAGGTTCTAAGGATCTTTCAGAAAACAATTTCTATGTCGCCAGGTTCTCCCAAACCTTCCAATGTATTTGTTATTTCATCAACACGTTGTAAGTATGCATCAATATTTTCATCTTCCTTCAATTTGAGTTGCTCAAATTTTGCCCTGTAAATTTGAAGCATCGCTTCTTTCACGTTTGAGTCACCTGCATATATATTCTCAAGTTTGCCCCATACTTCTTTAGCAATTTTGCAACTCAATACCTTAAGATAGACAGATTTGATAAGCCCACTGATAATGAGATCTTTAGCCTTTGCATCATATACCATGTTTTTCTGACCTTGTTCATCTTGGGTCACTGTAAAGCCTTTTTCAACGATTTCCCATGCTTCATATCCTTGCGCCAGTAAATGAACCTGCATTCTTCCTCTCCAAAGTGTGTAGTTATTTCCATTGAACAGAGGAACTCTATTCTTATTATACTCCATGATCTCCTTCCAGTTGTTAGACTGCTATTGAAGGAACCAAGCTCTGATACCAATTGTTGGAAACACTGAAGGGTGGCGGGTGGGGGGTGAGTCCGTATTTCTTATCAATTAACACTTTTAAATCTTTTCATAGCATTAGTTAATCTTCAATTTTTCTTGATGTTTATCCAGTAACAACAGTAAACAATAGAACACAATAGGCACACGAATTTCAGGTGGAAAACCCCCTCCTAGTCAAAAACCACCGAACGCTTTTCTAATAAATTCTTTAATCTTCAGCCCCAATTGAAATGAAAGGTACAACTTCCTAGAATTCTAGGAAACATTCTCCAACTCCCACTGGAAGGACGCCCCAACGCCCTGGTTTTTTCAATAGTCAACAGAATGGATGTCCCCACATCCTAGACCGACCTACCACCTTGAAGTGTTCACAAGCTCCAACCTGTAGGTGACTTCATACACCAACCTAGCACCTCCCTGCCACCCTATAATGATCATAAATAAGACAAGTGTGTGGACTCCCATACCAGGGACAATGATCCATGATACAATATGATTCACAATGATTTTCTTGAACTAGACCAATCACCCAATCACATTATGACCTGCAACCCAACCATAATATTATCCAACAATGACACTTATACCTCCCAACAATGCCTCTCCAACTCTAGGCAGATTGACTCTTTTACAATAATGACTCTTTTACAATTTTACAATGATGATTTTTACAATGCTGACTTTTGACACAACCTGATACTTGACTTGACACTGCTTCTTTGAACACTAGCAGCTGTTGACGACCGAGGTATTGTTGTGCTTGCTTCAAGTAATGGTACTTAGGCGTTACATTGTCATTCTAGTATGTGTCGGAGTTGTCCTATTGTGTCCTTCCCGCAGATGCATTAATGAACAAGACCTAAACCAATATACAAACAAAATACTTACATTGTCCTGCAAACCATATGTCAGATAAATATTCAAAATTCAAATGTAAATACGTTCAACATTTATGAACAGAACCCAATCAAACATATATACAAAATACTTACATTGTCCTACAAAAACACATGTCAGAGATGATATTCAAATTAAAATTTAAACACTAATCATACATAGTAACATACCTTGTAGCAAACTTACCCTTTGTTGATTTATGGTAGCATCGGATGTGCTCTAGCCTTGTAACTTTGTATATAGGCTAGGACAGATGTATTCCATAAAACCCAGAAATGGTTTTGGAAAATTCCACTTAGAGATGATTTAATTAAAATAATTAATCGTTTTTTAATGTTTTCCTAAGTCTAAACCAGGGTTGCAGGGGAGCGCACCCCCCCCCTCTCGAAACCCCTCCCAATTCGTGCTCCGAGCAGGAGCCTTTTGGGAGCACATCGGGAGCGTGCTCCCGAAAATGCTCCTGCTCCCTAAACAGGAAAAATGCTCCCTGGTTTTCAGGGAGCGTTTTAGGGAGCGTTTTTTTAAAGAGGGACCATTTTAGGAAGCGTTCTTTTTAAGGGAGGGAGCGTTTTAGGGAGCGTTTTTTTTTAGGGAGGGAGCATTTTCAAGAGCAATTTTTTTGCTTAAAGACTTGGTTCTAAATGAAATTACTTGCTCTCCATTTGCTTAAATCATCCATTTTCCAACCTAACTATATTGTCAATATAATTTGTGTATCAACTATTTTTTAACATATTATGATACAATTCCATTTGGTAATGGCCATTAATTTATTGTAAACCCAGGAAAGGTATATCCTTTAACAATCTTGAGACAAAATTTCCTACCATAAAGTGGAATTGATTTTGTTCAAACTAGTTGAAAAGAATACATCATATTCGTTTATGCAAGGATCAATTGTCAAGATATGAGTAAAGGCTAATTTTCATTAAGGAATAAAAACAAAAGCTTAGCTTTAAGAATCATTGTGTTGTAGTTATTATAAGCAGAATATATGACCCTTGAAACTCAGTGTTTAATTCAACAACAATATCTCTCCACTGTAAAAAGGGCCTTAATATTATGAAATCATTCTTTGTACTATTGTTAATTCCTTACACCTACTCCTTTCTCACATTGAAACCAAGTTAAAAGTCCTTTGCAATCAAGATATGCCATCTTATTGGAGACAATGATATATTTGTTGATGTTTCATCAATTCCTCTACCCTTTTAGGTCATGGCCATATTGCTTGCATGAGATGGGGGCTTGTGTATTTTCCCATCTACTGTTTCTTAGAGATTTTATGACCTTAATGGCAAAGTGGGTAACAAGTTGATGAAAATGCAATTGCTTAAAATTGGGATAATTAATGATATGCCTTCTAGGTTGAATTTCCCATTTCCTTAAAAGAAATTAATTTATTCCTTAGCAACACATTCTACGTATTCTCCACCTGTTGGACATGCTAAATACCTAAGCAATCAGTGGAAGTGCAGATCCCATTCTCCCCCTGGGGACTGACTTACAACTCTAAGATTTTAACTCTATTATATTTTATTAGGCAAGATCCCATTTTCTTTTCTTAAGTGGCCATCACATAAAAAAGCATGTGGCTTCCTGCACAATGATATCAAAATCAAAGCCCCAGTTTAAGCTACCTAATGTGACCCCAACATTACAGTATCTTACTGTATCTTTAGGATGATATTCCATTAGAAGTGTTCCAAAAACTAGATGTGTCATGTGATTTTCTCAATATGTGTTCAGTGTTTATTAATACGCCATCATTTTTAAGATTTTTAAATCTTTACAACCATCTAGATTTATATGGTTGACAATTTGCACATTATTTTGTCCAAGACAAACCATAGGTTAGAGCTTTTTCATTTTCTTCTGGGTTACATCTTGGGAATTTGTGTGCATATTTGACTGGATCATTATCTTTAAGTGGTTGTCTGACATAAAGTATCTTCTCTTCATTCTTACATCTTTACAAATACCCTTTAACGTTTCATGAAATTTGAAAGTTTAGAAGAAATTATTCTTCCATTCTTACATCTTTACAAATATCCTTTAACATTTTCTGAAAATTTCTTGACTGCATTAATTTAATTATATTTTCTAAGGAAAGGCAATGTCAACAACAAGCATTAAAGGCCAACCTTGAGAAGACCACCATTCTTGTTATGCTCTAAAATTTCAAAAAATTAGAAATTTCTCGTGGCAAGAAATTAAACAATAGATAAAATAGATTTACTAGTCTTTTCTAATTTGCTAGTAGTTTTTAGCTTTTATATTTGTTGAAATTGGCTCTTCCATATTTTGTGATAGTTTTTGTAAACAATATGTAAAATTTAAGTTTGAAGTTTGAAACTTTGAAATTGGATGTTAAAAGTTTATAACTCATTATGAATTATGAATATGATGCTTCGAAATTTGAAAGTTGTTTCATTTCGTTTCATTTTATAACATTCCATTTCATGTTAAATATTCTTTGTTGTAAATGTTACACTTAACTTACAAGTACAACTATGGTGATCAATGAATCGATGATGATAAATGTTATTTTTTGAATTTTGAAAGCTTGAAACTTTAAGATTGATGAATCATGAGACTCAAGAGTCAATATGTTGTATGTTTCTAACTTCTAGATTAGAAACATAATCTTCTAGATTAGAAGATTATAACTTCTAGATGATTGATGTTATATGGTTCAATATATGTTTTTATGTTTTTTATGTCTAATTCATCATTCTACATGCTTTTGTTGACATATGCGCATCAGAATATAAAAAAATAAAAAATATATATATATATTATAAAAAAACGCTCCCAGACCGGGAGCTTCTAAAAATGGTGCTCCCGCTCCCACTCCCTGTTTTCGCTCCCACTCCCAAATAACCTTGGTCTAAACTTAGGGAAACCGATTAATTAAAGGGTATTAATTAAACTAAGTGTGAATCTTCTAGATAAAGTCATGGATCACCTCCAAGTTAATCTTAGCCCTTGATTATGTTTTAAGCTTGGTCGTTGAAGGTTCAACAGAAGAATATAAGGAGGGTGAGGGGCCTATGGAAAATACATTGAGACACTTGAGCCATTGAGCATTTTCGAATTTGTGTGAGGAGACACAGCTTTTGATCAGAATCAAATCACTAGGGCAGGGTTTGCTACGTGATTATGATTTTATGATTTAGTGATCGAGATTCGAGAGAAGAGGAAAAAGCAAAATCTAGTTGAGGAGGACCGAGTGCATTTCAATAAGAGACGAAGTGACGCGAGGAGAGAGGCGGCGCGGTTTTACCGAAGGGGTGGGCGGTTCAAAGTCACGCGGGGGCAAGGTGCGGTGCCTTCCCGGAGTCGATCAGGAGATAGCTAGAGGTTGGGGTTTACGAGCCGGAAAAGGGCCAAATCTAGTCTTAGATCGGCTCGTCGATTACGAAGAGGGTAGCGCGGTTCCTCAAGCTTGCCTGCAGAGTATACGATACCCGGCGCATGAACAATCAGAGCGATTGAGGGCTTCACCGGCGATATTTAGATCGATCGGAGACTTGCGGAGTGTGGTACATCTCACGATTAGATTTGTTGTCTGGGTCTGCGGAAGGGTTTGCCGGATGTTGGCACCTAGTTGTACTCAAGACTATTGAGATTTTATGTATTTGGGGTAGCATCGGTTGTGCTCTAGGTTCCAAATTTCGAGGAAGGACTAGAGTTCACCTGATCTACAAGACCCAGAAATGGATATGGGAAATTTCATCTGGTTTAGGAGATATTAAATTAATTAATTATTTTAATGTATTTTCTAAGTTAAAACTTAGGAAAATAAAATAATTAAAGTGAATTTAATTAAACATGTGATGAAATTGTCTTAAGTCACACGGATCAAGCTTTCTTTTAATCTTAGCCATTGATTAAAGATTTAATCTTGGTCGTTGATTTGTCAACGATAAAAGTATAAAGGAAAGGCTTGGGGTCATTTGTAAGACACCTGAAGCGAAACGAAGCTAGGCGAGATTACGAGGCGGAGTTGCTAAGAATTCTGAAGTGTTTGATTCTGAGAGAGAATTTAGACCAAGGAGATAAAGTGATCCAAGGAGTCTAAAACCTAAGCGAAGAAAAGAGATCAGCGAAAAGGATAACCTGAAAGAAGCGGCGGTAGCAATAGAGCCAACCGCCGTATGACGGTAGCAACAACAACAATGTCTTTCAGGGGCAGATCTGGGGTTTCTAGGCCTAGATTTGGTTGAGTTCTGTAAATCCCGTTTGAGGATGTGGATCAGTCAATATTGTTGGTCTTAGATCAGCCATGTGTTGCAGATCTAGAGTTTTCTCTGTAGGGTTTTCCAGATCTGGAACCCAAAGTTGTGTATTCAGAAATATTCTTAATAATAGAGCCCTCCAATAGCCAAAATAAAGGGCCGGTTTTCCCTCATTAGGTTTTAAAGTGGGCGGTTGTCAAGTAAACTGTCGCCTGTCATATGTGCATGTGCTTATTCTAGATCTGAATTGGTAGAGATCTGTTATGTGTTTTGCTTTGACGTTAACTTGAATTTATTCAGTTGATAACTTGTATAATTAGGAGAAGCTTAACCGGATTAACAGAAATAATTTCTGCATAAGAATTAAGATTCAAAATTTTCTACATGGTATCAGAGCAATTGTAGATCTAGAAGGGTCACCAGCTGAAGAATCTGAAGGATCTAGCTACAGAAATCAACTGGAAAGGCAGCAAAAAAAGCACATTTGAAGGGGCAGCGCAGTTTTCAGGAGGAGATTCACGCAGAGGGAAGGGTGACGTTGTCCAATGCTGTGTCCTAGCAAGCCCACGCAATTACTACGTAGAGGCAGCTCAGAAACAACGTTGGTTAGGTCTGAATCCAGCCAGTGTGATTCAGATCTGAATCTGTTAGATCCAGAAAAAGTCTGCAAAAAAGTTGCAGAAATTCAGAAGAGCTGGTGGGGTTAAACTTCTGAAGTTTTCAGATTTTTAACCTTAGCACAAGTGACAAAGTTTGGGAAGAGATCAGCTTCTCAGAGAGTTTCTTGCCAAAGGAAACTTGCAGTTTGGTCAGAGGATCAAAGAAGAAGTTGAATCATAGTTGATTTGGTAGATTTCCAAGGAGGGAAATCAATTGTCAGAGGGAGCAGAGGGTGCCCAGTTCGAAAAGGACCCTAGATCCAAGATCTCTAGCATAGAGAAGAGGAGCTCTGACACATTCTGAGCAGATGGCTCCTCATGGATTGCGTGATCAGGATAGGCTAGAGGGCCTCTCAAACTTTTCGATGTGGAAAGCAAGGATCCTGATTGTCCTTGAGGCATACAATCTAAGAGACCATGTAGAGCAGACCCTAGCCACACCGATAGATGCAAATCTCCTACGGAAGCATAGAAAGCTGCTAGGCATGCCAAGCGGCTGATAATGGACAGTATCAAGGATCATATTGTGCCACACATAGCTAAGAAGAGGACAGCTAATTAGATGTGGAAGGCCTTGACTTCCCTGTATGAGGGAAAATCAGTCCAAAGAAAGATGTTGTTGGAGGCCCAAATGAGGTCATTCATGATGACCAAGGGAGAAGACATCAAGCATTTCCTCTTCAGATTGCAGTCAATCAGGGATCAGCTGACTGCAACGGGTGCAACCGTAGATGATGCAGTGATAGTCAGGACTGCCCTCAATGCAGTCACGGATGAGTGGGAAACCTTTGTCCAAAGTATCTTGGGCAGAGCGGACCTCCCAGATTGGGACAACTTGTGGTCGATCCTGCGGCAAGAAGAACTACGAAGGTTCACCAAGAAGCAACACAGCCCTGCGTTGAGCAAGGTTAAGAAGGAAGAGGAGGAAGATGCAACCTTGGCATCAAAGAAGCAATCGAAGAAGAAGAAGGATCTTTCAAAGATCAAGTGCTTCCAATGTGGTGAAATGGGACATTTTGCCAACCATTGTCCAGAAAAGAAGAAGGACAAGGAAGCATCTTCTTCCAAAGCAGCGGTGGCAGATGGTGGGTCCGGAGATGATGTAGCCATGAGTGCTCATGAACCACGGAGGTGGGGTGACATGGACATGTAGAGGAGCTACATGGAAGAAGGCGGGATCCTTGAGCAGCTCATCTCTTGGATCAACAAGCGAGTTACTACAGCCTTAAGACAGTAGCGGGACAAGTGGAGCAGTGGATGCATAGATCACAGATGAGACATAAGCAAAGGCAGATCAGGAGGCTGGGAGGAGCAACGCAGAGCATAGAAGTAGTAGCAGCGCAGAGGCTGATGTGACTTCAACAGCGCAGTGCAGTACTACTTACGCAAAGCCAAGAGCTTCAGAGGGACAGCGCAGTGCAGCAGCAGCATGATAGATTTCAACACAAGGAGCTGATGTGACTTCAACAGCGAGGGAGTCCGACACGCAGTAGCCGTAGCCGTGCATCATTCCTTAGGATGCCGCTGATAGATCCGGCTTCAGGAGCTTCAATGATGAGGATGCAACCCATCAGACTTGTTTGTCAAAGATTGGGCAGGAGATTCAGTTGTTTCTCTCAACAACTAAAGTTGCAGTGCAGCAGATCAGCAGTGGCAGTGCTATGAGCAGCACAGATGCAACATATTGAGAGGGAGCTGCAGCACGCTGGTCATAGTAAGGTAGTCATGGGTAGCAGACAATGGCAAAGAATAAGGGGGGTAAGAGTTGAGTGGCAAGAGGCCAAGCTTCAGCAGCACAGAACCAGTGCCCAAAATCTTGTAATGCATAAGTGTGATGTATTGCTAGAGCACACCCTTGATGCTAAGAGGGAGTGTTGAGATTTTGTGTATTTGGGGTAGCATCGGTTGTGCTCTAGGACCCAAATTTTTAGGAAGGACTAGAGTTCACCTGATCTACAAGACCCAGAAATGGATTTGGGAAATTTCATCTGGTTTAGGAGATATTAAATTAATTAATTATTTTAACGTATTTCCTAAGTTAAAACTTAGGAAAATAAAATAATTAAAGTGAATTTAATTAAACATGTGATGAAATTGTCTTAAGTCACACGGATCAAGCTTTCTTTTAATCTTAGCTATTGATTAAAGATTTAATCTTGGTCGTTGATTTGTCAACGAGAAAAGTATAAAGGAAAGGCTTGGGGTCATTTGTAACACACACGGAGGCAAAGCACTGAAGCTAAGCTGAGTTTCTAGGGCGGGGTTGCGAAGAATTCTCAAGTGTTTCAGTTGCAGAGAGGGGAATTTAGACCAAGGGGATGATCTGATCCCGGGGTCTAGAATACATAAGAAGCAAAGGAAGAGATCGCAAGGACAACCATGGTAGGCAACAGTCGGGCAAGATATTTCAACAGCAAAGCAAAGAATGGAAGAATGGATTTTAGCAGCTAGCAGTTGAAGCAATGTCTTTCAAAGGCTACTGGATTTCTAGGCCTCCAGATCCGCTAACTTCTGTAAATCCCGTTTGAGGGTGTGGATCAGTCAGTATTGTTGGTCTTAGATCAGCCAGGTGTTGCAAATCTAGAGTTTTCTCTGTAGGGTTTTCCAGATCTGGAACCCAGAGTTGTGTATTCAGAAATATTCTTAATAATAGAGCCCTCCAGCAACCAGAGACCGGTTTTCCCACATTGGGTTTTTCCGGGGACAGTTTGTCCAGAAATAATTGTGTCACTTTGTCTATGTGTGCATGTGCTTATTCTAGATCTGAATTGGTAGAGATATGTTATGTGTTTTGCTTTGATGTTAACTTGAATTTATTTAGTTGATAACTTGTATAAGTAGGGAAAGCTTAACCAGATTAATAGAAATAATTTCTACATAAGAATTAAGATTCAGAAATTTCTACAAAGACTTTGTCGCTATCACAAACCCTCAAGACTGCCGCACCGCTTTTCCCAAGTTGGGTTTTTCCTAGGACTTAGTCCAAAATAATCGTGTCAGTTGTGGTTTTTTTTCATTATATCAGGTGCTGCAGATCTAGAGTTTTCTCTGTAGGGTTTTCCAGATCTGGAACCCAGAGTTGTGTATTCAGAAATATTCTTAATAATAGAGCCCTTCAGTAGCCAGAGATTGGTTTTCCCACATTGGGTTTTTCCGGGGACAGTTTATCCAGAAATAACTATGTCACTTTGTCTATGTGTGCATGTGCTTATTCTAGATCTGAATTGGTAGAGATCTGTTATGTGTTTTGGGTCACCAGTTGAAGCATCTGAAGGATCTAGCTGCAGAAAGCAGCTAGAAAGGCAGCAAAAAAGCAGATATGAAGGGACAACACAGTTTTCAGGAGGAGATTCATGCAGAGGGAAGGGTGACGCTGTCCAGCGCTGTGTCCTAGCAGGCCCACGCAATTACTGCGCAGAGGCAGCTCAGAAACAACGTTGGTTAGGTCCACAACTAAATAGATCTGATCAATCGTCATCTTTGATGTCTCTAAAAGTTGCTAATTAAGTATGAGTCATGGGGTTAAGCTGTTTTTTCGTATTCTTAACCTTAGCACAAGGGACAGTTTTTGAAGAGGCTAGCTCTACAGAGTTTTTGCCAAAGGAAACTTGCAGCTTGGTTAGAGATCAAAGAAGAAGCTGAATCATAGTTGATTTGGTAGATTTCCAAGGAAGGAAATCAAGTGTCAGAGGGAGCAGAGGGTGCCCAGTTCGTAAAGGACCCTAGATCCAAGATCTCTAGCATAGAGAAGAGGAGCTCCGACACATTCTGAGAAGATGGCTCCTCATGGAATGCGTGATCAGGATAGGCTAGAGGGCCTCTCAAACTTTTTGGTGTGGAAAGCTAGGATCCTGGTTGTCCTTGAGGCATATGGTCTAAGAGACCATGCAGAGCAGACTCTGGCCACGCCGACAAATGCGAATCTCCTACGGAAGCATAGAGAACCTATTGGGCATGCCAAGCAGCTGATAATGGACAGTATCAAGGATCATATTGTGCCACATATAGCTGAGAAGAGGACAGCCAATGAGATGTGGAAGGTCTTGACTTCCCTATATGAGGGAAAATCAGTCCAAAGAAAGACGCTGTTGGAGGCCTAAATGAGGTCATTCATGATGACCAAGGGAGAAGACATCGAGCACTTCCTCTTCAGATTGCAGTCAATCAGGGATCAGCTGATTGCAACAGGTGCAACCATAGATGATGCAGTGATAGTCAGGGTTGCCCAAGGTTGCGGGGAAGTTTCACCCCCCCCGTTCCCACTCCTGAAACGCGCTCTGTTCGGGAGCGCTCGAAAACGCACTCCCGAAAACGCTTCCTGAGGGGAGCGTTTTCAGGAGTGCGCTTCCAAACGCTCCCCAACGGTGTGAAAAAAATTTCTTAAAAAAATCGTTTTTTTTAAGAGGGAGGGAGGAGGGTTGGGTAAATAAAAGCCCACCCTCCCCCTCATTTTGTGTTATTGTTTTAGTTGAGTGAGTGAAAGCAAGAGGAGAGAAGGAGAGCTTGGAGCAAGAGTTGGAAAGCTTGGAGAGAAGGAGAGCTTGGAAAGAGCAAGGAGCAAGCTGCAAGAGAGCAAGAGGAGGATTGCAAGAAAGAGGTAGGTCTTCTAATCTAGTTTTGTGTTTTCTAGGATGAATTTTTAAGTTGTTCAAAAATGAAAACTTGATTTTTTTTCTGAATGTTGCATTTTATTGTGTTGAAAACTTAAAAATTGAATTGTTTTTATCCTATGTTGCATTTCCTATTCCCATTTGGCATTTGTCCTTTTTTTTTGCAGGCTAGAAACTTGAAACTTGAAACTTGAAACATCATGGCTATATGGCTAGGGATTTTCATCATGCTGGTTTCTTTCTTTGTAATAATGGTGTTGGAGAGTAGAAGAAAGAGGCAGATTAGAGAAGAGGAGGATGAAGAAGTGGGTTATGGTGAATTTGATGGAAATCCTGAAGAGGA
Source organism: Pinus albicaulis (assembly GCA_034641835.2). Taxonomy (NCBI): domain Eukaryota; kingdom Viridiplantae; phylum Streptophyta; class Pinopsida; order Pinales; family Pinaceae; genus Pinus; species Pinus albicaulis. The sequence goes on along the minus strand of CM076571.1, from coordinate 362,716,466 downwards.
GGAGGATTATGCTGAGGAGGAAGGGGGGAGTGGAGAAAATGAGGCCACAGATACCCCAACTAGACAAGACCAAACTCAGACGCCTTTGTGGAAATATGTTCAGAAGCAGGAAGGAGGGAAAGGTGGTGGAACCACTAAATTTCTTTTCCCCCATTGCAATAAAGAATACCATGGTTCATACACCCGTGCGAGAAGGCACCTTTGTGGGAAAATGCCAGGGGATGGAGACAAAAATCTAGGAATCAAAATTTGTGTTAGTGTGCCAGCAACACAGAGAGAGAAATATAGAAAGGAAGAGGAGGCTGCCCTACAGAGATCTAAAAGATCTAGGGGTTTCGTTGATTCTTATACACCATTAGGTGCATCACATCATGGACAAAGAAGTCCATCAACTTCCACCTATGGCAGTGGTTATGGAGGCAGTGGCACACCTGGATTAAGGTGTAGAACCATATCCGATTTCCTTGACGAAGGGTGTAGGAATGATGTGGATTCAAAAATTTTCCAGTTTCTATATGCATGTGGGGTGCCATTCAATGTTCTTCGCTCACCTTATTGGCATGAAATGGTTTTTGCCATTAATGATGCCCCCAAAGGATACAAGAGCCCTGGGTATGACAAGGCTAGAACCGTGGGTCTTGATCATGAAAAAGCTAAAATAAACCATTCTTTGGCTAGAATGACAAATTCGTGGAATGAGCATGGGGTGTCCATTGTCTCTGATGGATGGACCAATGTAAAAGGAAATCCATTGATAAGTGTTTTGGCTGTGTCGGTTAGTGGTGCAATCTTCCTGTCAGCATATGATTATTCAGACAAATTCAAGACCGACATTAACATTGCAGAACCATTACTTGCAATAATTGAAAAGACTGGGCCATACAATGTCATACAAGTCATCACTGATAATGCTGCTAACTGTAAGGCAGCAGGAGCAATTATTGAGGATAAATACACCAACATATTTTGGTCTGGGTGTTTGGTTCACACAATGAACCTTTTGATGGATGATATCATTAAAAACAAACAACCTAAATTCAAATGGCTTGGTGATTTGTACAAGAGAGGTAAAAAAATGATAAAATTCATTACAAATCATAGCAATACCCATGGGCTTTTCTGTACTCACTCCAAATTGGAGTTGTTGAAGATAGCAAAGACTAGATTTGCTAGCTATTACCTCACCTTCAGGCGCCTTTTGAAGGTAAGAGAGTCATTGGCTGCAATGGTATCAAGCCCACACTAGCAGGTATTAAAGGACAAGGCAACGACAATAGTTGACAGGCAAGGTTTTGAACATGTGGAGGAGACCGCCCTTGACCCTTTCTTTTGGGCATGTGTGAGGGAAATTTTGAACTTCACCAAGCCCATTTATCACATGATTCGTTTTTCAGATACAGATAAACCAATGATTGGGGAGGTTTATGAGTAGATGGATAGCATGTTGGGCGAAATAAAAGATGTTGTTAAGGATAATGATCCCAACTTGTATGCAATGATTCACGACTGTGTGTGTGCACGGTGGAATAAACTCAATGTTCCACTACATGCCTTGGCATATATCCTTATGCCAAAATACTACTCTTCATCTTGGTTGGGCCAACCTGCACCTGGAGGTGGGGTTAGGATCAAACCTCACACAGATCCAGAGGTACAACAGGGATACATGAAGGCATTAGACAAGTTGGTACCCGACAGGGAGGAGTGTGCTAGATTGCACCTTGAATTAGGCAAATACTTCAGTTGCACTGCGAGACAGATTTGATGCTCTCACATGGTGGGAAGCATATGGCGGCATGGGACTTTTGCCAAAGTTGGCAAAAAAAGTTCTTTCACAGGTTGTGAATACTTATTCTGCAGAGAGGTGTTGGAGCACCTACAACTTCATACATAATGTGAGAAGAAACAGGCTGAATGAAAACCGAGCTAAAAGCTTAGTTTATGTGCATTACAACTTGAGGTTGTTGAGCCATTACTGTGATCGGGCATATGAGGATTGTTAAATTTGGACAACTAGGTCCAAACTCCATGTTATGATGCTCAGATTAAGAGGCTAATATTTTTGTTGGATTCCTCTTTCGGAGAGGTGTAAAATCCATATATAATATGTCTTAATCCGATGAGCAGAACATTTATTTTGAATTTATTATTCATAATAAATTATATGTGCAAGTCGGCCTTAAGGTTTCACACCCCCAGCAGATGTGTCACACGCCCCAATGATGGATATAAATACAGGCAAAGTTGGAGAGCATTTCATCACAACTCAACTCATCACATCTTCTCTCATCTGATTTAGTACGAGCTCCTTGGAGGACGAGTTCAGCCACACGTGTGAAGGAGAAGAAGGACAAAACAGTACGGCTGAGTTGAAGGACGATTTTCTGCAGTTAGGGTTTTGCAGAAAGTTTGACCAGCGTTGACTTTGGTCAACACATGGTCCAATTGGGCTGAAAATTTGTGGGAAGTTCGATTTTGGAAGGCCGTACTGTTTGGCACAGAAATCGAGGTCAAAGGGTTGACCAATCTGCTGCTGCGTTGACTTTTAGCTTGCTGCCCTGCGTTGACCTTTTCAGGACAGCGTTGACTTTTTGGAGTTGACTTGGGTTGACTCGTTTGCTGATTGGAGGACTGTTGTGACACATTCTGGGTTGGCTGACCAAGGAGACTTTGCTGGTTGAAGCATCCTGTTGACCGCCGTAACGCACCACCACATTTTTCCTGTTTCTGATTTGTCTTCTATAAGATCCACTTATATGTTCTATCTGCATTTTACTTAACTATTTTGTGTGATTGCTGTGAGAAAAGTAAAGTTGCTCCAAGCATAGAACATCTACAAAAATTTACATGGTATTAGAGCTGAGGTGAAGACAAACTCTATCTTTAGCAATCACCACCGGAAGAAATGGGTTCCACTAGTCTTGAATTCAAGGAGAATGACAAGCTGACTGGAAGAGATGACTTCCATGCCTGGAAGATGATATTAGATCTCAAATTGGAAGATCATGATCTCTTGGATCATGTGACGGGTAAGATTCAAGAACTTCCATCCAATGCTACCGCTGCTGTTAGAAACATGTATAAGAAGGGAGAAATCAGAGCAAAGTTGTTGATCAGGGAATCCATACATAAGAGTCTGGTTGCCTATATATCTGAACTAGGCACATCCAAGGAGATGTATGACAAATTGATCCTCATGTTCAAGGTAAACAATGTGAATCAAGTGCTATTCCTCAAGAACAAGTTGAAGGATATGAAGAAGGGCCGGGATGAGTCTATCCAAACTTTCTTTCTGAAATTGACCGAAACAAGGAACAATCTGCTAGCTATTGGGGAGACAATAGCTGATTGTGAGATGGTTCTCACCGCACTTGGAGGACTCCCATATGAATGGCAAGTATTCACAACTACCATTCTCAACAATAATACCATTCCTAACTTTGATGAGCTTCTGTCTAGATGCATGCAAGAAGAAACAAGGATGAAGGAATTCGATAATGACAGAAATGTTGCCTATGGTGCTCATACCCGAAAGAAGAACTCTGGTGGTTCTAAGGACAAAGGAAGAACAAGGACTCAAGAGAAGAAGGGAAAATGTTTCACCTGCCATAGGCCTGGTCACTATGCTAGAGAATGCCCCTTCAAGAAGGATTCTCCCGATAGTGATGATAACAACGACAACCGAAGGAATGGGAATCAAAGAAATGACAAATCCAAAGGAAAGAGGAAGGCTCACTTTGGAGGAAACAATCAACCTTCTAAAAGGTCCAGAAATACCAGGTATGAGGAGTCTAATGTTGTTGATAAAAGAAATGAGTATATTCTTGTATCTGCTCTCTCTGCTGCATCTCCGCCCGACACGATGGATGTCTGGCTAATCGATAGTGGTGCCTCAAGACATATCACCGGATTCAAGGACGCACTTTCTGACATGGCTGAAAGGGATACTAATCTAGAAATTATCCTTGGGGATAATGCCACATATCCCGTGAAAGGGACAGGGACTGTGACCCTCCACTTGTCTCAAGGACAAGTTCTACGTTTGCAAGATGTACTCTATGTACCTAAATTAAAGAAGAACCTTGTGTCTGTATCTGCCATGGAAGACAAAGGTTTCAATGTAACTTTCTCTGATGGAAAGGTGCTCATGTGGAAGGAGAGCTTCAAGGAAGCTGTCTCAATTGGTTTTAGAGTCGGTACACTCTACCAGGTTGGAGGGAGTCCGTTGAGAGCTATGACTTGTGATACTATCCGTCAAAACGAACTATGGCACCGAAGATTTGGACACCTTCATTACAAGGCCCTTCCCGAAGCAAGGAAGGTGGTGACAGGGATGCCTGATTTTGGAAATAATCATGAGTATGTAAACAATGTGAAGGAAAACATGCAAGCCTTTCCCCTAAAAAAGTGTCTAGAACATACGATATATTGCAAGCTGAAGACATTTCTGATCTATGGTATGTTGCGGTATTATCACAGGGGGATGTTCTTACTACATGACATTTACTGATGACTTCTCTCGCAAAACCTGGATATACTTCTTGAAGAAGAAGGATGAGGCTTTCATGTGATTCCGTACCTTCAAAGCCTTGGTGGAAAATATGACCGGAAAGAAGATCAAGATTTTGAGGACTGACAATGGCACTGAATATGAGTCAAATGAGTTCAAAGACTTTTGCAAAGAAGCTGGCATTAAGAGGGAGACTACCACTGCATATACTCCTGAGCAGAATGGTGTTGCTGAACGCAAGAATAGGACTATTGTGGAAGCTGCCCGTGCCATGCTATGTGACCAGGGTCTACCAAAGTTTCTGTGGGGAGAAGCTGCAAATACTGCTATGTACATTCAAAACCGATGCCCTCATTCCGCTTTGGACTCCAAAACTCCCGAAGAGGTTTTCTCTGGTAAGAAACCTGATGTCTCACATTTTAGAATTTTTGGATGTTCTGTCTATTTTCATGTGCCGAAAGAAAAGAGAAGTAAGCTGGATGCTACTGGGAAGAAAGGAATGTTTGTGGGCTACAGTGAGACTTCTAAGGCATATAGAGTCTATGTACCTGGTCAAAGGGAAGTAGAGATAAGCCACGATGTCACTTTTGACGAAGATGCTTCCCTGAAGAAAGTAGTAGATCTTCCTAGATCTGAAGAAAATCATGAAGAAAGACCTGGAAATCTGGAAGAACCCCGGGATGAGACTATGCCTCTATGGATATTCAGAGGACCAATGGACCCTATTGATCCATCTCCTTCAACATGAAAGAAGCCATCATGGGGACATTCCGAGAAAGCAAGAAGCCGTGTAGATACCAAGGGTATCTAGCTGCCATGAGTACTATTGTACAATCTGAACCTGGATCTTTTGAGGAAGCCGTAAAGCATCAAGTTTGGAAGGATGCTATGCACGAAGAATATGAGTCCATAATAAAGAATGATGTCTGGGATGTGGTCCCGAGACCGAAGGACAAATCTGTTGTCACCGCGAAATGGCTCTACAAGATCAAACATGGATCTGATGGGAGTGCTGAAAAGTTCAAGGCAAGGTTTGTTGCCCGTGGCTTCTCTCAAAAGGAAGGAATTGACTATGATGACATATTTGCACCCGTGGCACGATATACCACCATTCGATCAATCATAGCCCTTGCTGCTACGCAAGGATGGAGTCTTCATCAGATGGATGTCAAGACCGCTTTTCTGCATGGTGCAATAAAGGAAGAGGTGTATGTAGAACAACCTCTGGGATTTGAAGTTCAAGATCGAGACACTTATGTCTGCAAGTTGAAGAAAGCCCTCTATGGGTTAAAGCAAGCACCCAGAGCTTGGTACGAGAGGATGGATAGTTACTTGATGAAGCTGGGCTTCACTCGAAGTAATGCTGATCCGAACCTTTACTTCAAGGTTGTGCAGGAGAAGCCTCTCATTCTAGTGCTGTATGTGGACGACCTCTTCCTGACAGGTGCCGACCCTCTCATTCATCAATGTAAGAGGGAGCTCGCTGCTGAGTTCGAGATGAAGGACCTAGGACTGATGCACTACTTCCTAGGCCTGGAGGTCTGGCAGAGACCTGGAGAGATTTTCCTTTCTCAAGGAAAATACATTGTGAAACTTTTGGAAAGATTTGGTATGGTGGACTGCAAGTCTGTGTCAACACCAATGGAACTCAACTTCAAGAAGTTGAGTGGCAGCGCTGCTGGGCCCGTATTGGCCAATCCTACTGAGTATCGTCAACTCGTAGGGGCTCTGATGTTCTTAGTGAACACCCGTCCAGATATATGTTTTGCAATGAACACTTTGAGTCAACAGATGGTTGAGCCTCATCACTTTCACTGGGTTGGTGCCAAGAATCTTCTGAGATATCTTCGGGGCACGATAAACCATGGGCTGAGATACACTGCCGGGAGTGTGACACTCCGTGGATATACCGATGCCGATTGGGCTGGCAGTGTGGTGGATCGTAAGAGCACATCGAGATGCTTCTTCAATCTTGGTTCTGCTTCGATTTCATGGATGAGCAGGAAGCAGAAGTCGGTGGCTTTGAGCACCGCTGAGGCCGAATACATTGCAGCGAGTATGGCCTGTTGTGAAGCAGTTTGGTTGCGAAAGCTCTTTAGTGAGCTGTTTGGACATGTGCTAGATACCACCGTGATACTCTGTGATAACCAAAGTGGGATTCGCATGACTGAGAATCCTGTGTATATGTTTTGTAGTGAACACTTTGAGTCAAAAGATGGTTGAGCCTCATCATTTTCACTGGGTTGGTGCCAAGAATCTTTTGAGATATCTTCGGGGCACAATAAACCATGGGCTGAGATACACTGCCGGGAGTGTGATACTCCGTGGATATACTGATGCCGATTGGGCTGGCAGTGTGGTGGATCGTAAGAGCACATCGGGATGTTGCTTCAATCTTGGTTCTGCTTCGATCTCATGGATGAGCAGGAAGCAGAAGTCGGTGGCTTTGAGCACCGCTGAGGCCGAATACATTGCAGCAAGTATGGCCTGTTGTGAAGCGGTTTGGTTGCGAAAGCTCTTTAGTGAGCTGTTTGGACATGTGCTAGATACCACTGTGATACTCTGTGATAACCAGAGTGGGATTCGTATGACTGAGAATCCTGTGTTCCACGACGGATCCAAGCATATTGATATCAGGTACCACTTTATCCGGGATATGGTACAGCGAGGCGCCGTAAGGCTCGATCATATAGGAACTGATGAGCAGGTCGCGGATATTCTCACTAAGCCCCTGGGGAAGGTCAAGTTCCTAACCTTCCGTGAGAATCTTGGTATCGTGGAACGACCCTATGATGTGGGTCTCGTTGGACGATGAGCTCTGGGAGCTCTGGGGGGCTTTGGGGATAGCTTCTCGGAGCTATAAGCACTCACGGGGCTAGGCTTGCCGAACCTTGTGGTGCTTCTGCCCCACCGTTGTGATTATTGAGTTGGTTCACCTCTCATTTTTTCTATGCCCCGTATGCATCAAGAGGTGTATGTAGAACAACCTCTAGGATTTGAAGTTCAGGATCGGGACAATCATGTCTGTAGGTTGAAGAAAGCCCTCTATGGGTTGAAGCAAGCACCCAAAGCTTGGTACGAGAGGATGGATAGCTACTTGATGAAGCTGGGCTTCACTCGAAGTAATGTTGATCCGAACCTTTACTTCAAGGTTGTCCAGGGAAAGCCTCTCATTCTGGTGCTGTATGTGGACGACGTCTTCCTGACAGGTGCTAACCCTCTCATTCATCAATGCAAGAGGGAGCTCGCTGCTGAGTTCGAGATGAAGGACCTAGGACTGATGCACTATTTCCTAGGCCTGGAGGTCTGGCAGAGACCTGGAGAGATTTTCCTTTCTCGAGGAAAATACATTGTGAAACTTCTGGAAAGATTTGGTATGGTGGACTGCAAGACCGTGTCAACACCAATGGAACTCAACTTCAAGAAGTTGAGTGGCAGCGCTGCTGGGCCCGTATTGGCCAATCCTACTGAGTATCGTCAACTCGTAGGAGCTTTGATGTTCTTAGTGAACACCCGTCCAGATATATGTTTTGCAGTGAACACTTTGAGTCAACAGATGGTTGAGCCTCATCACTTTCATTGGGTTGGTGCCAAGAATCTTCTGAGATATCTTCGTGGCACGATAAACCATGGGCTGAGATACACTGCCGGGAGTGTGACACTCCGTGGATATACTGATGCCGATTGGGCTGGCAGTGTGGTGGATCGTAAGAGCACATCGGGATGCTGCTTCAATCTTGGTTCTGCTTTGATCTCATGGATGAGCAGGAAGCAGAAGTCGGTGGCTTTGAGCACCGCGGAGGCCGAATACATTGCTGCAAGTATGGCCTGTTGTGAAGCAGTTTGGTTGCGTAAGCTCTTTAGTGAGTTGTTTGGACATGTGCTAGATACCACTGTGATACTCTGTGATAACCAGAGTGGGATTCGTATGACTGAGAATCCCGTGTTCCACGACCGATCCAAGCATATTGATATCAGGTACCACTTTATCCGGGATATGGTACAGCGAGGCGCCGTAAGGCTCGATCATATAGGAACTGATGAGCATGTCGCGGATATTCTCACTAAGCCCCTGGGGAAGGTCAAGTTCCTAACCTTCCGTGAGAGTCTTGGTGTCGTGGAAAGACCCTATGATGTGGGTCCTGTTGGACGATGAGCTCTGGGAGCTCTGGGGGGCTTTGGGGAGAGCTACTTGGAGCTATGGGCAACCACAAGGCTAGGCTTGCCAACCTTGGTGGTGTGCTTGGACCCCACCGTTGTGATTTTGAGTTGGTTCACCTCTCATTTTCTATGCCCCGTATGCATCCTACCCATTGAGTTCAGGGCTCATGGGAAGTACCTCTCATTTGGCCAATGAGGTGGGAAAAGCTAGAGACTAGTAGCAAATACTGATGGACGCATCAGAGATTGCCATACTCTCTATCTAGGATGGCACGGTCCAACCACTTGATCTGGGATCAAGTTTAGTGAGGTCTGGGACCTCTACCTGACTTCGGGTCAGATGAACCAACTTCGGGTTGGTTGGAGACTATTTGTGAGTCTGATAGAGGTTTCGAACCTCTGGACTGATTATGTCAGTCGGGGGATGATGTCTTTGTGACTGACCCACTTCTATTCTGAAATAAAGAGGCTAGCAAAGCAAGTTACGGCGGGATGACGCACAATGTTTGATTGCACTGATGGATGGAGTTCTCCCTAGTTGAGAGGGAGTGTTAAATTTGGACAACTAGGTCCAAACTCCATGTTGTGATGCTCAGATTAAGTGGCTAGTATTTTTGTTGGATTCCTCTTTCGGAGAGGTGTAAAATCCATATAAAATTTATCTTAATCCGATGAGCAGAACATTTATTTTGAATTTATTATTTATAATAAATTATATGTGCAGGTCGGCCTTAAGGTTTTACACCCCCAGCAGATGTGTCACACACCTCAATGATGGATATAAATACAGTCAAAGTTGGAGAGCATTTCACTCACTAATCATCACATCTTCTTCTCTTCTAATCTAGTACGAGCTCCTTGGAGGACATTTTCGACTCACACGTGGGAAGAAGGATGAGTTACTACAGCCAAGAAGAAGGACGCATTGCTGCAGCTAGGGTTTCCAAGAAATTTTGACCAGCATTGAGTTTGGTCAACGCATGGTCCAAAGAGGCTAAAATTTGTTGGAGACTTCGATTTTGGGAGGCCGTACACATTGGCACAAGAACCGAGGTCAAAAGGTTGACCGAAGTTGGAGTTGCGTTGACTTTGATGTTGCTGCCCTGCGTTGACTTTTCTGGATAGCGTTGACTTTTTCTGGAGTTGACTTGAGTTGACTGGGTGACTGATTTGAGGATTGTTGTGACACATTCTGGGTTGGCTGATCAAGGAGACTTTGTTGGTTGAAGCATCGTGTTGACCGCCGTAACGCACCTTCACATTTTCCTGTTTCTGGTTTGTCTTCTATAGATCCACTGGTATGTTCTATCAGCGTTTTACTTAACTGTTTGGGTGATTGCTGTAATAAAAGTAAAGTTGCATCAAGCATAGAACATCTACAAAAATTTACAATTTATGATGAGCTTATTCAGGGTTGCCATAGGGAAGTATATGTCTTCTAGAGGTTGACAACCATATGGCAGGATGAAAGATCCTTGGAAGAAATATGGTTGGTAGGAAAGCAGCATACATGAAGCTAGACCAGATGGATAACTTTTTGATAAAAGACATGACTCATGGATGAAAGTGATAGATGATCTATGCCCTATGAAGAGATCCAAAAGATGAAGACTCCTCAACAACGAAGAAATTTATGACATCAAAGAAAGGAGTTATTCATGAGCAGCTGGGTGTTTTCATCATTGTTGTTGCAGGTCCTTGAATAAGAGGGAGCATGGTAATAAGTTTCTTACTTGGAAGAAACTTGGTAATTCCTAAACCAAGATGGAGCTTAGGTACATTCCTTGTATAGGAATGAGTACATTCCTTTGTGGAATATGTCCTCCCTAGTTGAGAGGGAGAGATAGACACGTCATTCTGGTCTTCACCTGGGAAGACAGAATGGAGGATTGGGTAATCATCTGGCATCTGATACTCTTGAGGATGTATTAGGGCATCCAAGATAAGAGTAGTCGTGGAAGGATCGATATTCTTTGAGGACTAGGAATCCAAAATAAGAATAGTCTTGGACATACCTTGAGTGAATCTGGGTGGGGTATGATCCAAGAGAGACAATGATATAGGTGTCTATTCATCATTGGTCTCGCCAACATTGGAGCTCAAAGATATCGTGGAGAGTTGGAGCTGTTAGTCAAGGCCTTGCACTATGACAATGTTGCTTGATATGATGCTATACAGATGGGATTAGCAATCCGATTCTTCTTATGAAATTTTTTAGATTGAGAGTGGCCATGTACCATTATGAATACCTCCCTAGTTAAGAGGGAGTGTTGAAAAGTGTAACTAGGTTCGGTCTTCATAATTACTTGTAATTATGAATTTATGTAATGAAGAAGACAAAGATAATAAAATGTACTTTGTAATGCTTGCCTCATGGGTTTCATGAGCAAGGAGTTTTTATGATAGGTCAAAGACTTCTTCTTGATGTCTTTAGGAGTTTGTCATCTTGTCATAAATATAATTTAGAGTCATGTATATGAAGTGATGTTACACTTGTAAAGGGACAAATTATTGATGTAAAAGTATACTCCAAGACCTTGTCAATATGCTCCACAAACTCGGCTCAAATATGATGGAAAGATCTCCTTGAAGAAGTCGTCCTATACTCAGTTAGTCATGTCGGACTAGGGCTGTGGAACAATCCCTATATAAAGGATGGACTGCAGCCTCATTAGCTCACCAACAGTTAGGACAAATCTAAGATCACAGGTGTGAGATGTAGTCAGCATCTTGGTGCGAAGAAGAGAGGGAGTTCAACAAAGGAAGAAAAGGCTTTGTTGTGTCTCTGTTTGGGTATAACACAACTCAAATATTTCAGGTAGGCTAAGGGGCTACTTCAGTGAAGAAAAGGGTCTCCAATACAGTGCAGAAAAAAGGTGTATATACAGTGTTGGTAGAGAAGAAGATATAGCGAAGAAGAGGAATGTTGTAAGATCAAAAAAGGAGGTATACTATCTTTGTTTTTGGGACAACAACTATATCTAGCATATCTCTGAAAGGGGCTGAATTGACTACAGTATAAAGGTGGGTCACCACAATGTGAAAGAGATCTCGGGCTTAGGCATGAAGGATGCAATAAGAAGGCCGTGGAGGATTCTCTAGGAGGCCGAGGCTAGATCGAAGGAATTCAAGGGATCAGTCAAGGGTTTGTGTCATGGTCGTGGTACTCGTCAATTGAAGATCTATAAGAAGAATTATTATTGGGTTTTCCTCTCCAAGAGGGAGAGGTTTTGGCCCTAGCTTGAAAGCCTAAATATTTGTGTCTCTTGTGATTTTGATAATTGACTTGATGAAGAACGTAATAATCTAACGAAGATAATATCTAAGTGAAAGAAGCATAACGAAATCACAAGTAATTATCATGAAAGAGAAATTTTAATAAAAGCCTTAATTTATCAACATTGCACACCTCATACTGGTTGACCTTCAACTCTATCAACCCTTTCATAATCTCCCTAAGCACATTAAGTGCTCCATGATGAAGATGAGCCATCCTTCTATGCCGCATCTACCCCAACCCTTTGCTAGAACTCATTAATGCCTTTGTTGGCTCAAACTGAAGCCTGGAAAAATTTCCTTTCCTGACCCTTATCACTTTGGTTGTCCTGGAATTCTTGGGTTGAATGTATACTTTAGCCTCCACAAAGTTTACGATGTAACCCTTGTCGTCTATGGTAGCAACTGAAATCAGGTTCCTTGTCATGCTAGGAGTGTACAACACATCCTCCCCCAATAATTGTTTGTCGAATTCCCTTTGAAACTTGACTGTGCCAATACCAGTTGCCTAGTACTTTGCATTCTCTCAAAGTTCTATGTAGAAATCCATCTCCTCTTCCTTCAAGGTGGTGAAGTACACCTTGACTCCCATCATTTGGCAAAAAGCCCCATTATCAATACACCACATGCTAGTGGAAATTGAGCTTGAGAGACAAACAATGAGTGAAAACTCATTCACAAAATTTTCTGCAAACTCATCCACTTTTGTAGTAGCAACAACATGCTTCTTTTGTTTTCCCTTATTCTTGTAAGGGCACTTGTTATAAAAGTGTCCTAGCTGATGGCATGCAAAACACTTGATCTTACTTAGGTCCTTGTTCTTCTCACCCTTTGAAAGATGACCCATCACTTGGCCCTTTCTTGACCTTAGACTTACGGTTGCTTGTTAGGGAAATATTCTCCTCCTCTTCGAATCTCTTCTTCTGGTCACCACACTGAGCTCCCTCTTAGATTTCCTCCTGGATGAAATTGTCCCACATCCTTTCCTAAGAGGGCAGGTGCTCCCAGCCAAAAATACACTTCGCGAACGCCTCCCATTGTTTCGTAAAGCCATTCAAGTCTATATGCACTAGCTCAAGTTCTGGGATTGTTCCCCCAACAACTACCATTTCGTCCCTCAACTGCATTATCCTAGTCAAGTAGGTGGCTATGCCCTCACCCTTGGACATTATGATGTTGTGAAGCTTGTCCCTTAGCACCATCTTATGACTTTATAGTTGCTCTAGTACAACTTTGTGAGTGCATCTTACATCTTCTTGGTAGTGTCTTTCTCCAACAGATGGGGTATCAAGTGGTATTTGACTCCATTGAGCAATGGGATCTGACTAGGCAGAGTAACTGTCGTATTGACAACGTTCCACAACTTGTTTTTCCTTCAGAACTACCATGATTCGAACCCTTCACTGAAGATAGTTTGAGGAGCCTTCTAGTCTATATTCATACCAAACCCTAGTGGCCATGGCAGTAAACCCTAGAAGCTTGTTCATTGACATTTGATTGCTTGACCTAGTACATAGCATCAATTTACCTGGATTTGTATTCATAGGCTACAACTCTAATACAATGTTAATTATTAAAAAACCCAGCTACAGTTTTGATGTCCAACAAAATATTCACAGAACAAATAATGAAAGATACTTTCTAAATTGATTTGTAACAATGAATACCCTAGGTTCTTAACTAGCACAAACAGTAGAAACAAAATTCATAAAGCCAAACAAACATATAATAATCACACAAATATACCCTAGAAACCCCAATGTGGAGAAAACCAGTAAACGGTGGGCTTTGATTCAACTTCAAAAATTAGTTTACAATAGATCTTTACCAAACAAAATTGCTACGGAATTTTGTAACAGTGAATCTAAGTCAAACCAACCGCTACTCATCATTGTACAACCCAACAAATCAACCTCTGCACCCAACAAATTTTGGCCTATAGAGCCCAGGATAATCGTGGTTGTACGACCCCCCTTTTGCTTGATTTGCTCGCTGATATGAAATTTCCCAGTATGCTACCCTAATGTCTTGACCTACTCTTTGCTACTTTGACCATCAAAATGTTCTTTCTAGTTGAATGCCCAAGCGTGCCAATCAAATGATCTCCTCAACAACTCGAAATCCCTTCATAAAGTTTTTAACCCTAATCTCTAAATAGATGGATGGATGAGATTTCATCTCATCTCTTGAGATCGAGGGATACAATTTAATCTGTCATTGGCCCTTTTACCTTTTCCAAAAAGGTGGCCAGTAAGTCAAATAATTAAATTAAGTTGTTGTCCCAACTTAGGGAATTAATTAAATAATCATTGTAGGAGTTATTTGAGGTGGTTGGCTGCATGCCATGGCACATGACCTATGCAGAACCACGTTCCAAGCTACGAATTCAATGCTTTTATGCATTGATATCTTTATCGTTTCTTTATAAATGCCTTAGTTGTGCCATTTAAAAGTTGACTTGTCTATCAACGATTGGGCAGGAGTCTCTTAGTTGCTTACTTCTCAGCAACTAATTTGTAGTGCAGCAGTTAGGAGTGGCAGTGCTATGGGCAGCATGATGCAACAATTTGAGAGGGAGCTGTAGTACAAATGTGGCAGTGTCAGTGGCAGTGACATGGGCAGCAGTACAGAGAGCAGTTGTGCAGTGGATGGAGGGCAACATGCCAAGCATCAACAACATAGAAAGCAACATCAAGATCTTGCAATACATGGTGTGGATGTATTGCTAGAGCACACTCTGTGCTAAGAGGGAGTGTTGAGATTTAGTGTAGCTGGTGTAGCATCAGGTGTGCTCTAGCCTATAAATTTTGTGGAGGGGTTAAGACACACTTGAACTCGAAAACCCAGAAAGCATTTGGAGAAATTTCAACTGGTGTTCAAGATATTCAAATAATTAATTATGTTAATGTATTTCCTAAGTCTAAACTTAGGAAACTTAAATAATTAAAGTGAATTAATTAACACATGTGTTGAAATGTTATAAATGATGCGGATCAAGCAGTCTTTTAATCTCAGCCGTTGATGAGTGTTTTAATCTCAGTGGTTGATGAGATCAATGAAAAACTATAAGAGAAAGGCTTGAGGGTTAGTTGGAGACACACACACAGAGGTAGAGCTGAGAAACTAAGCTGGAATTCTAGGGCAGGGTTTGCTAAGAATTTCTAGAAGAGTTTTCTACAGCGAGGGGTAGTATTGGCTAAGGGGAAGATCTGATCTCGAAGCCAAGAGACAACAAGAGGCAAAGGAGCAACTTTCAGGGTCAGCGCAGAGGAGAAAGGGCAGCAACTACGCAACAGCTACGCAACGCAGCTTCAGCCGCTACGCAGGCCCAGGAGGGGCAACGCTGCAGCTTCAGAGGGCTTCCATAGTTACACAAAGGCCTCTTGAGGCAGTGTAAGGACTGCGTCACCCACTTTGGGGTTACACAGTCCCTCTCTGAGTAGCGCAGAGCCTAGCAGGGCTGACGCCGGGGCTTCAGGGGCAGCGTTGGGCTTTCTAGGGCCAGATCTGGGCTGAGTCTTGTAAATCCCATTTGAGGGTGTGGATCAGTCAGAATTTTGGTCTTGGAACAACAGGTTAACTGAAGATCTACTTTTATTCTCTGTCAGGTTTCCAGATCTGGAACCCAGGTTTGTTGTATTTAGATTCTACTTAATAAAATAAACCCTCATATCTGCTGCACCGTTTTTCCCGCTTTGGGTTTTTCCGGGGACTTATGTCCAAAAATCAGTATGTCACTTGGTTTGAATGAGCGGAATATTCAGTAAATGGTCTGCATATGTAGGCTGTTAGTAGTGTTTACTTCGGTGTTTTCTGAATCTAATTTCTAAAAATAATTTGTATAATTCAATCAAGTAGGAGAAGTAAACCATGATACTGTAGTAGAATTTTCACAGTATTAAACTTTCAATTTTACAATTAGCATTAAGATCTCTTTTTTGCAACTTAGCATTAATATTTCCTTTATCCAATTAGAGATAGACTTTCAATTTTGCAATTAGAATAAATTGAGATTTCAAGTTTTAGGTTAATTTTCAATTCAGTTTGTAGGTTTTAACCTCAATGCAAATTATCTACACACGAATCTTATAACAGTAAAAATAAATAACAGAGAGAGAATAAACATAACACAGATAAAGCCACAGATTTTCCCCCGGATCCCAAATCGGGACGACCAACTTGATTTTTCATTATATCTTTTTAGCAAGCAACACATATATATACATGCCGAAGCATACATAAACCCTAATCCATTAACTCCGGGATTAGAATATAACCGTAGTTCCCTTGACCGGGATCTATAAAATACCAGGGCCGAAAACCATTCGTACCCCAAAACCATGTGCAAACTCATACACAAACCACAAGGACTACCCAACGGGAATTAAGGACCAAAATTAATGTGGCGCTACCCCTGCACTTTTGTGCCTGCCGCAGCGGGGGCTATCGCCCTCTTACCCCCCCATGCGTGCTTAGTCGTGGAAAGAATATAACACATACTCAACAAGTTTGGCATTTGGTTTTGGTGTAGCTTTAATGGAAAGAACATGTGCTGACAACTCTCTAATCTCATTTAACATCTGTCCATAGTTCAATTTCATCCAAAGATAGAATTCCTAGCACATATGGTGCATACACACTTCATAAGTACATGAACTTTGGTTGACAATTAATGAATTAATTTAATGTCAATTAAATTACCCAACACCATGGTAGAAGAATATGAATCCATCATGAAGAACAGTGTATGGGAGGTGATGCCGAGACCAGAAGGGAAATCAATGGTTGGTTCGAGATGGATATACAAAGTGAAGCATGCAGCAGATGGAAGCATTGAGAAATAGATGGCTAGATTTGTGGCCAAAGGATTCTCTCAGATAGAGGGAGTGGACTATGAGGAAATTTTTGCACCAGTTGCAAGATATTCCTCAATCAGATCCATTGTAGCATTGACTACGTAGATGGGGTGGAAAATCTACCAGGTTGATGTGAAGACTGCCTTTCTCAACAGTGTTGTTGAGGAGGAAATTTACATAGAGCAGCCAGAAGGATTTAAGACATATAATCGAGAGTCGCATGTGTGTAGACTCAAGAGAGCACCGTATGGTCTTAAACGGGCGCCCCGAGCATGGTACACTTAGATTGACCATTATCTCATTGGATTGGGCTTGGATGGCAAATTTCTTATTCTTGTTTTGTATGTTGATGATTTAATATTGACAAGTGATGAGAAGCTAATCCACTCTTGCAAAGAGGATCTTGAAAGGGAATTTGAGATGAAAGACATGGGCCTCATGCATTACTTCCTCGGGCTGGAAGTATTGTAGGGTGATGATGAATTGTTTGTGTCTTAAGGAAAGTATGCTACCGAGATGCTTCAGATGTTTCACATGGAGAATTGTAAGCCCATGGACACACCTCTAGCTACACACTGGAGGAAGGAGAATGCCACTTCTGGTAAAGAGGTTGATCCTACCATTTACATGCAGCTTGTGAGTCTACTGATGTATCTTGTGAACAAACGAACCAACATGTGCTATGTATTCAAGTAGCTTAGCCAAGCTATGTGAGGTTTGCCAAAATTTATTGGAAGGCAAAAAAACATGTGTTACGATACCTCATAGGCACTACCCAATATGGATTATGGTACAAAAGGATATAGGGAGTGAAGCTGCAAGGCTTCACCAATGAAGATTGGGCATGGAGTCCGCCAGATAGGAAAAGTAAATTGTTGCTATCTTCAGTGTTGGGTCTACAACTATTTCCTAGTACAAAAGGAAGCAGAGGTTTGTGGCGCTCAACTCAGCAGAGGTTGAATACATGGATGAAAGTCAAGCAACATGTGAAGCAATCTGGATGAGGGAAATACTTGTGGGACTATTAAGTCAGGAGATGGATCCGACAGTGATATATTGTGATAATCAAAGTTGCATTAAGCTCTATGAGAATTTAGTATTTCATGACAAGTCCAAGCACATTGATATCTGATATCATCATTTGCGGGACTGTGTGTAGAGTAGAATTATGTTTCTATAGTACATTTCAATTGAGAAGCAAGATGTCGACATCTTGACAAAGGAATTGTTAGGAGGTAAATTCAAATTTCACAGGTGCAAGATAGGGGTGGTGGAAAATCCCTTTCCTGCTAAGAGGGAGTATTGAGAAAATGTAGCAAGAAAGGCTCAATTTGACTTTAGCCATATTCAAATTGAGTAAAATCGAATTTCCACATCAGTAGGACAACTTGTCGGCATTTAACTAGTGTGACATGGATCTTGTCACTCATTTAGCTCAGTAAATTCGAGTTAGATGGCTCGAAGTTCAGTTATGCATGTGTGATAGCTAAATTTTAATAATCCAATTCAATTGTTTTCAATCGTATGCAGTTATAACTCACCTCTAACTATTGATAGAGTTTGTTGAAGGTCAGTTGTGCAGTGGGATAACAGTCTAACTCATAGATCTGTCAGTTAATTGATCAATCGACCCAAAATAGCTAGCATGTAAGGAATTTGAATTCCTCAGCTGAAGTGGAGATGACAGACTAGTTTTGAGTGCACATGTGTTGCATGCAATTAGTGATCAATCCTTGGGAATTGCACAATCAATTTGGAGGAAATTCCTAATAGGGGATAATTTCCTTAGGATTTGCACAAGGAAATGAGAGGCTAGGTGAGCTGATATTTGGCTAAGTGTTGGCCAAAGTTTTTCATTGAGTAGAAAGAACAATTATTCTTTTGCAGATTGAGCTCAGAGCTAGAGCTAGCAATTGTAATAGATTCTCGATTGATCCAATTAATGCAAAGAGGCTTGAGGGTTTTTTCCCAGTCGGGTTCCCCTAGAAATCACTGTGTATTTGTGGTTTTGCTTATTTCATGTCTATGCATGTTTTTCTAAATTGTGAATTTCATTCTGCATATCAGTGGAGTAGAATTGTGTTACTTGATTTTGAATTAAATTTCTTGAGCAGTTACAATTCTATCAAATTTCTACATTGCTTTTTCATAAGAAGGATTTAGTTCTGAGAGCCATGAACCCATTGCTTTCAAAGAAGCAAAAAGGCCCATGAACTACCAATCAAGTCTCTTTTTAAGAATATAGAAATCCTTGGTTTTTGTGGTGTTTTTATGTCCAAAGATAGGACATGTTCTAGTTTTTTTTGACAAACATTCATAGTGTAGATTGAGCAACTATAACTTTCTTTGATGCTTCTCATACAAAGCCTAGATGAGAAGTTTATTAGTAGGAGTTAGGATGAGTCTCTAGCCCGACTCATTGGAGAACTCATGAAAGCAAACCCTAGCACGCTCAATACCCTCATTCATCCTTAATTGCTCACTTTGAATGCTTGTTTGTTTTGCAATATTATAGTTGGAATTTATCTAACATTGGAAAGGTTGTTGGGCATCTGAATATCCCATAGGAAATTTTCTCTTCTATCAAAAACTAATTACCATTATTCATTTTCACATACCACTACCCTGTATGATGCATCTGGTCAACCTTTAATCTATATCCTCTCTTTTCCCTCCTCCTGTTACTTAATTACTGCCAGAGACAATAATAGAGTTCAAATCTTGATCATTAGTAAAGCGACAAACAAATGTTTGCAAGCTAAATTTCTTAAGCATAATATTGGTTCTCTTACTTACTACATTGTTGATCTCTTTGATCACATCATTTGTACACGCTTTCCCTCTTCATGATCTCAACATATGATCCACTCAATCTTCAAAGTTCAAATTTGGGAATGTTTTTTTATCCAAATAATTATAGGGCTAGTATGATTGGGCATACTGTTTCCAAACTTTATACAGCAATCATAAACACATTGCTTTCCAAATGTCTAGAGAGGAACAAAATTGAAGCCAAGGGGCATGCACGGTTTACGAGATATTATCAAATTACTGATTATGTTTTTATCTCTAAGCTATTATCAAGGTGATGAGACAATGTTCATCTAAAGCTTTCTATTGCTCTCTAGATTTTTGGAAATCTTTTGACTCTATCCAAAGGAAATATAATATTTATATTTACATCTCTACCCTATGTTTATACGGCATCAATTATTCGATTTTTCCTCTTCTTCTCGAAATATTACTGCAGGGCCGAGGACAGATGAGCTGTCGCTGTGAAATATCTGATTACGACTGCTGTGAAATATCGTGGCCTCTCATCTTTTACAGAGTGAGTGCTTCTTTACTGATCCTCCTGAGACTGATTTGAGTGCAATCTCCACTTCCCATTTCCTCATTACGACATTGATTATTCGTTTTTTCCTCATTACGACAACCATGATTAGCCATTCAACTTAACAACTGATTGGCCTTCCATTTCAAATGCTGAAATCTGACTTCGTTTAATTATTTCCCACAACTGTTAACAGCCTTCTTATTGGAATCTCCTTCAATATTGATTTTACTTTACTGGACCCAATTCTCTCTTCTTTTGTCAATCGTGAAATAACCCCTTGTTCTCTGCCATATTGCTTGATTTTGCCTTGGTAGTCTCTGATTATGCCCCCTGCCCCTCCGATATCCAGGCTTCCTTTCTAAGCCCCATCGAAGTTAACCTTGCACCACCCAGGCCATATTGTTCTCTGCCATATTGTTTTTTCATTCTCCTAAGTATCTGTAGAAGACCAGCTTGATTTTACCTTGGTAGTCTCTGATTATGCCCCCTGCCACTTGGTAGTCTCTGATCTGAAACCACACACCTATGCAGGGGATAATCTTTTGCTCATAAAAATCATAAGGTTCCTGGCTTTCCATAGATTCCACCCCAACAATTCCTGCATTGTATTCACCATTAGAATGGGCTGCTTTCTCCAAGTCCTCCATAAAACAATACCTTATATGCAAAGGCACTCTTGTGTAGGGGACTGCTACTTTCTTCTGCCTCCAATCATACATTAAACCTCGAAGGGCCAATATTGCCTCTGAATTTCAAGGCTTCTTCTGTCAGGGTTATTCTGGAGAAAGGTATGGAATCCAATGATATATTTCTTTGACACCGTGACTGCCACTTGCATCTTTGTTCCAGCCAAGACTTTCCTCTTGAGAAATCCTCTTAGGGACAGAATTGCTTCCATTGTGGAATTTCTTTCCTCATCAATCTCAATGGACTAATTAGAGATTATTTTCCAGGTTTGCAATGACTTGGATGGGTCTTGATTTTCTTCCTAGTAGTCACTGTTTTTTTTTCATCCTTTCTCCTTTATCTTATTCGTGACTTCCTTCCATTCTCCTCTTCTTTTAATGGTTTGTGACCATTCCATGGATCATCCCAGAATAATACATTGGTTCCTGATTTAACCTCCCTGAAAGCAAGGTCAGATATGGTTTTACATTTTTGGATATGCTATTCCAGATTGGTAACCTTTTCGGTATATCTCTGAGCTTGGCCATTTCTGTCGCCTTTTTCCTTTTTAAATATTTTAATCTTAATATGGTTTCCCACTGAGCATCAGATTCCTGAAGTAATCTACAAAACGACTTGGCTATAAAATCGACTAGCTTTAGCCTTTTATTCAATTAAATAGCGTACACTTCTAAAAAATGTATTTCCTCAAACTATCAGTTGCAATGAGGAATTAGTTTGTATCAAATGAATCATTAAAACATGATAATGTGTCAAATAGCCTTACAGTCAATAAGAAGGATTAAATGTCAGTTTATGGTAATGATTCTAATTTGCATTTTATGGCTGGTTATAAGTATAACTACATATGTACTTTTAGTTTCTGCAAGTTTCTGCTTGAATAGGTAAGGGGTTGTAATGTAAAAGAAGTTAGTGATTATTGATTCTGCATTGTTACAGGGTAAACCAATCTCTGTTTTATGTGCAGTACTACAGGAGTACAAAGAAGAATGGAAAGCAATGCCAATTCAGAGAAACTGTTTGAAAAGAAAAGGAGGTGGCAGAAGGTTATCATCACAGTTTGATGAAGAGTTGATTCTTCAAAAGAATCTTGATCTCGTTTATGCTCTCTAGTTTTAGTTTGAAAATTTGGAACTTTGTTCATAAGTACATGCAGAATGAAAGCAGTAGGATGGGGTGTTTTAGTGTGAGGTGAATTAAAATAATTTTGATGCGCTCTCATATATGATGTCTAGTTTTAGTTTGAAAATCTAGACCTTGATCAGAAAACAGTTGGAGGTGAACTGAAACCATTTAGCTTGAGGTGAATTAAAACCATCTTGTGATGTTAATTGAAACCTTTAAAAAATATATACACTAATAACATATGATTTTGGAGATTGAAATATTGCTCATATTTGCTGGCAATATAAGCTGTTTTTCCCCTTTCAATAACAAGAAGTGAACATTATCTCATTCTCGTACATTATTAACTTTAAAAAACGCTTCACACCTTTCAATCTTTAGCTTATTTATCAGATGAACAGATGTATTGCAGGAAATGCATGGGTAAAATTTAAATATCAATAAGGATCTCTGTTTTGTGATAAGGCCAGTATTATGGACCAAGGCTGCTGCTTTTAATTTTTGCATTTTTTCATCTTGTTTGTATCACATATATGTTGGTAAAATTCCGCTCTAGCAATGGAATCTGATCAACATTAAAAATTTTCTTTTTATATGCAATCTGTAATTTAAAACTATGAGCATTTATTTATATTTAATCTTAGAACTGGCAATTGAATCCTGGTAAGAATTTTTCAAAACAAATTTAATTATGAGGCAAATGTATGATATTGATTTCTCCAAACCATTGATAGCTATATGAGCCACATCTAGCCTTACTAGCCCATTTGTAGTGATATGTGTGTCTTACAGTTTCAACCTTCATTTTAAATGTGTTTGGGTGTGTGGGTTCGCTTTGTAGATTAACCCAGAGATATCAGTGGAAGAATATTGTAGATCAAGAAAGTCTGAACAAAGTTGCAGGTTAAAACTGTTGATACTTTTGTCATTACTCATAAAACTTGGGCACTGTTTTCCAGAGAATTGTTAATTCAATTTGAAAAGAAATAATTGCTCCTTTTTTGGTACATTGAGAATCTAAGTTTCGTTAAATGTGATTTCATAGGTATCTCTGTAGGAAGCTTTGTTACATACATGAGTTTTGCAAGCATATTTGTTGTTCTTTTTTATTTGTTAGGTAATGTGAGTCGTGAGATGTCTGACACATCTAGTATGTGGTTGGACAAGTAGTGACCCAGGGGCATCAAAGCTGTCAAAATCACCCGGGGATTGCACCCATCCTGGGCAACACCAGCTCTTAGCATACCTGAATTTTTTTCTCACGGTGTTTCGAACCAGTGACTTTTTCACCACAAAGTGTCTTAACAAAGCACCTTGTCACTGTTTACTCTACGCCTAGTGCGATTGCAAGCATTGTTGTTGTACAAACTTTGTTTCAGCAAATAATTAGTACTTTGAATGCAATTTCAGTAACAATTATCAAATTGGTTTTGATTCATCCTTCGCTTCATAATGTTAGATTGCAACCAAAATGCTTCAAATTTAAAGGATTTAATCTTATGGCTAATCAATGCCAATTTTGTGTTATGGGTATCCAAGTTTGTGGACTATGTGGGCTTTATCCAGATAGAATCCATGTTCCAATGGTGTTGTCTACATTAATAATTTTTTTTCTCAATCTTGATGGTAAAGAAAACAAATGAACTCTGTACACAAGTAAAACTCACTATTAGGGCTCATCTAAACGCTTTAGCTAATGCATAATTTAGACCAGAGGTATACTTCAAATATGAGGTTAAACTTAGATTTATCTTTTTAGAATGTTAGATTTATAAAACAAGTGAGGGCTTATTGCAATGTACTTAAGGAGTTGTGCGAGGCATTGAAGGAGATAGACTAAGTAGGCAAATAAATAGAAGAAAAAAGTTAAACAATAGGATGAATGGATGATGGTTAGAAGAATGTGAAATGTAATTAGTGGTTGAAGAATTAAGGATTGTGGATTGGATTATATCACCTTTAAAGAAGCGGGAAACTTTAGATTTACAAGTTTTTAACATAGGAAGATTGCAGATGAGGTTTTTTTTTTTTTGCATAGCGAGGCTATTGTAGAATAAATAGGGAAAGGTAATGAAGACACGTTACCCATTGTCATCACAATCACTTTTCTTTTTTTAGGTCATCTCCCCTTCAACACAAGGGGGTTTACCTAAATAATCTTAAGATATATTTTGTAAATGAAGTGACGATTGACCAAAACTAATTCATATTCAACTAGAGCAAATGGAGTCAAGGTATCAATATTAGAGGGTTATTTTTATAAATGATTAGGGCTAAAAAGAAATGGTACAACATGCTACAATCAACTTTAATTTCTTATTTACAATGGCAAAAAAATAACTATTGAGTCTTTGGATTAAGGTGATCCTCTTAGAAAATAATTTGCAATAAGTGTGTTCTTTACTCTAAAATGGGAAATCTCCAACAAACTTGGATTAAGATTATGGTTGTAAGATTAACGCTATGAAATGATTTATGTCTAAATCTTGTTACATTTTATTATCAATTCGAAGTATGAAAACTTGTAAAATGCAAACAAAGTATGTGTAGAATTTTATTATTCATAGTGTGATCTTCTTAAAATGCGCAATGCTTATTCTACTTATGCTTAAACTTGAATGATACTTTATCCAAAAATGTTGTAAATCAGGTTGTAGTTAAGTATTCAATCTTCAAGATGTAAACCTTTTACAACAATACTCCATTTAGTTTATATCATAATATAATTCAGTAAATAGATATTGGAATTCAAGAAGATATAAGAAATTAACTATAGAAGTGAAACGCACTGCTCCTTATCAACCAAAAACAAGTTTAATCATTATTCACAATAACCATGTTTTTGAACACCAAACATGCAATTAGGACCTTGATGTCACCAAGTTATCTCTTGCATGATTTAGACACTTATTCTTTCCATAAATTGTTGCCTTGGGCCTTATTGATTCATTTTTTTCTCTCAATCAGTGTTGTATTTGCAATGTATGTACTCTGTTTTGTCTCTTTTTTTATTCTAGTTGCCTTTTCCATCCCTCCTTTATTTCTTTGCAACCATTTTCCCAAAATTTGTTGGATGGCTTCTTTGTCTTTCTCATCTCAATAGGATACCTTCTTAATGGGATTTCTAGTCCTTGATTAGAGCTCCATTCTCTAACATTTCATTTGCAGGATTGATGTCCATTCAGTGTGCTTGTGTTCTGCCTCATAACACCTTTTCAGCTAGCTTGAACATCTTGAATGTGAATCGAAGTCCAAAGTAGCATAGTAAAAGTACCTCCCAAGTCTCTGTTTAGGTTTCAGGGGAGTCAGTCTTGATAAAAATGGTAGGATCAAATTTATTAAGCAACACTGGTTAGCTCTACAATAAGAGACTACACCAGAAGGGACTACGTCCGCAGGTCGCTCTACATTCTCATTACAATACAAACAATATATAGCTTACATGCTTGTAGGGAAGTTAGAACCAATACCTAAGAAATATGAACAAACTCCTAATATAAGGTTATGGTGAATCGACTCTCTAATTAAGTTTCTCCATTATCTTCAACACTCCTCCTTAATGGAGAAAGGGTTCACAAAAATTTCTAACATTTCCCTAAACATTTCAAATTTAATTCTACAAAGAGGCTTAGTAAAAATATCGGCAACATTATCACATATATTATAATATTCGACATGAATTTCGTTAGACTGAACTTTCTCCCTGACGAAGTGAAACTGTGTATCAATATGCTTAGTCTTTTTATGAAACACCGGATTATTTGCAAGTTTGATGGAGCTCTGGTTATCACATTTGATAACTGTTGCTTCTTTTTGTTCTTCTCCTGCATCTTGAACAAGTCTCCTCAACCAAATTGCCTCACAAGTCGCTACACACATCTCTTGATACTCAGCTTTCGCTGAAGACAAGGAAACAGTGTTCTGCTTTTTGTTGCTCCATGCAATGGCCCTAGACCCAATGCTAAATGCATAACATGTCGATCTCCTGTCATCTACATTTCCAGCCCAATCAGAGTCTGAAAAACCTGTCAATTTAGCATCACAAGAATTAGTATATATAATGCCATAGTCTATTGTAGAAGAAATAGGGAAAGGTAATGAAGATAGGTTACCCATTGTCATCACAATCACTTTTCTTTTTTTAGGTCATCTCCCCTTCAACACAAGGGGGTTTACCTAAATAATCTTAAGATATATTTTGTAAATGAAAGTGATGATTGACCAAAACTAATTCATATTCAATTAGAGCAAGTGGAGTCAAGGTATCAATATTAGAGGGTTATTTTTATAAATGATTAGGGCTAAAAAGAAATGGTACAACATGCTATTATCAACTTTAATTTCTTATTTACAATGGAAAAAAAATAACTATGAGTCTTTGGATTAAGGTGATCCTCTTAGAAAACAATTTGCAATAAGTATGTTCTTTACTCTAAAATGGTAAATCTCCAACAAACTTGGATTAAAATTATGGTTGTAAGATTAACACTATGAAATGATTTATATGTCTAAATCTTGTTACATTTTATTATCAATTCGAAGTATGAAAAATTGTAAAATGCAAACAAAGTATGTCTAGAATTTTATTATTCGTAGTGTGATCTACTTAAAATGCGCAATGCTTATTCTACTTATGCTTAAACTTGAATGATACTTTATCCATAAATGTTGTAAATTAGGTTGTAGTTAAGTATTAAATCTTCAAGATGTAAACCTTCTACAACAGTACTCCATTTAGTTTATATCATACTATAATTTAGTAAATAGATATTAGAATTCAAGAAGATATAAGAAATTAACTATAGAAGTGAATTACACCTCTCCTTATCAACCAAAAATAAGTTTAATCATTATTGGCAATAACCATGTTTTTTGAACACCAAACATGCAATTAGGACCTTGATGTCAACAAGTTATCTCTTGCATGATTTAGACACTTATTCTTTCCATGAATTGTTGCCTTTGGTCTTATTGAATCATTCTTTTCTCTCAATCAGTGTTGTATTTGCAATGTATGTACTCTATTTTGTCTCTTTTTCCATTCTAGTTGCCTTTTCCAACCCTCCTTTATTTCTTTGCAACCATTTTCCCAAAATCTGTTGGATGGCTTCTTTTTCATTCTCATCTCAGTAGGATACCTTTGTAATGGGATTTCTAGTCCTTGATTAGAGCTCCATTCTCTAACATTTCATTTGCAGGATTGATGGTCCATTCGCCATGCTTGTGTTGTGCCTCATAACACCTTTTCAGCTAGCTTGAACATCCTGAATGTGAATCAGAGTCCAATGTAGCATAATAAAAGTACCTCCCAGGTCTCTATTTAGGTTTTAGGGGAGTCAGTCTTGATAAAAATGGTAGGATCAAATTCATTAAGCAATATTGGTTAGCTCTACAATAAGAGACTACACCAAGAAGGACTATGTCCGCAGGTCGCTCTACATTCTCATTACAATACAAACAATATATAGCTTACATGCTTGTAGGGAAGTTAGAACCAATACCTAAGAAATAGGAACAAACTCCTAATCTAAGGTTCTGGTGAACCGACTCTCTCTAATTAAGTTTCTCCATTATCTTCAACACTCCCCCTTAATGGAGAAAGGGTTCACAAATATTCCTAACATTTCCCTAAACATTTCAAATTTAATTCTACCAAGAGGCTTAGTAAAAATATCGACAGCATTATCACATACATTATATAATATCTTACATGAATTTCGTTAGACCGAACTTTCTCCCCTGATGGCGGAAACTGCCCTTCCCACCTGGCCTTTTTATGAAACACCTGAGATTATTCGCAAGTTTGATGGAGCTCTAACTCTCGCACTTAATAACTGTTGCAACCTTCTTTTCTTCTCTAGCATCATGAAGAAGTCTCCTCAACCAAATTGTTTCAGATGTCGCTGCACACATCACTTGATACTCAACTTCCACTAAAGACAAGGATATTGTGTTCTGATTTTTACTACTCCATGTAATGACCCCAGACCCAATGCTGAATGAATAACATATTATGGATCTCCTGTCATATACAATTCCAGCCCAATCGGAGTCTAAAAAACATGTCAATTTAATATCACAAGAATCAATATATATAATTACATAGGCTATTGTAGAGGAAATAGGGAAAGGTAATGAAGACAGGTTACCCATTGTCATCACAATCACCTTTCTTTTTTTAGGTCATCTCCCCTTCAATGCGAGGGGATTTACCAAAATAATCTTAAGATATATTTTGTAAATGAAAGTGATGATTGACCAAAACTAATTCATATTCAACTAGAGCAAATGGAGTCAAAGTATCAATATTAGAGGGTTATTTTTATAAATGATTAGGGCTAAATAGAAATGGTACAACATGCTACAATCAACTTTAATTTCTTATTTACAATGGAAAAAAAATAACTATGAGTCTTTGGATTAAGGTGATCCTCTTAGAAAACAATTTACAATAAGTGTGTTCTTTACTCTAAAATGAGAAATCTCCAACAAACATGGATTAAGATTATGGTTGTAAGATTAACGCTGTGAAATGATTTATATGTCTAAATCTTGTTGCATTTTATTATCAATTTGAAGTATGAAAACTTGTAAAATGCAAACAAAGTATGTGTGGAATTTATCTTTCATAGTGTGATCTACTTAAAATGTGCAATGCTTATTCTACTTATGCTTAAACTTGAATGATACTTTATCCATAAATGTTGAATGAAAGCTGTAGTCTTAAACATTTCAAATTTAATTCTACCAAGAGGCTTAGTAAAAATATCGACAGCATTATCACATGTATTACAATATTCGACATGAATTTCTTTAGACTGAACTTTCTCCCTAACGAAGTGAAACTGTGTATCAATATGCTTAGTGTTTTTATGAAACATCGGATTATTTGCAAGTTTGATGAAGCTATGGTTATCACATTTGATAACTGTTGCTTCTTTTTGTTCTTCTCCTGCATCCTGGAGAAGTCTCCTCAACCAAATTGTCTCACAAGTCGCTACACACATCGCTTGATACTCAGCTTCCGCTGAAGACAAGGAAACTATGGTCTGATTTTTGTTGCTCTGTGCAATGACCCCAA
Source organism: Pinus albicaulis (assembly GCA_034641835.2). NCBI lineage: Eukaryota > Viridiplantae > Streptophyta > Pinopsida > Pinales > Pinaceae > Pinus > Pinus albicaulis. The sequence continues at coordinate 362,687,433 of CM076571.1, read as the reverse complement.
ACCCAATGCTAAATGCATAACCTGTTATGGATCTGATGTCATCTACATTTCCAACCCAATCGGAGTCTGAATAAACTGTCAATTTAACATCACAAGAATTAGTATATATAATGCCATAGTCTCCGGTTCCTTGAAGATACCTTAAGACACTTTTCACTGCAATCCAATGGCTCTCAAGTGGCTTGGACATAAATTGGCTCAATACACTAACTGCATAAGCCAAATCTGGTTTAGTAGTGGTTAAGTAGATTAAACACCCAACCAATTGTCTTTACAATTTTGCATCTGCCTCCTTAGAACTGTCATCATTTTGAAGTTTGGTATTCTGCTATAATGACACTGTTGCAGCGTTACACCGATCCATCTTAAAAAAATTCAGTAGACTTATGGCATACTTACCCTGTGATAGAAAACTTTGTCCTGAATCTCTCTAGATTTCAAGACCCAAACAATAGCATAGCTCACCGAGATCTTTCATCTCAAACATTTGTGAAATTTGCTCTTTGATTTCTTTGATGAGTTCATCTGCATTTCATGTAATGATAAGATCATCTACATATAAAGAAATCAAAACAAATCGCCCCTCTTCATCAAACACAGTACATATTAGGATCATTTTTGCTTCTTTTGTAACTATGTTGTAGGAAAAATGAATCAATTTTATCACAACATGACTTGGGAGCCTGTTTTAGTCCATATAAAGCTTTCTTCAATCTATAGACTAAATGTTTTTTCCCCTGCTTAACAAATAACTCAGGTTGCTCTAAATACACTTATTCTTTCAGCTCCCCATTTAAAAATGCAGATTTAACATCTAGCTGGTGTATCATCCAATGATGTTTGGTAGCTAAAGCAATTAACATTCTGATTGTGTTTAATTTAGCTACAGGGGCAAAGGTTTCCTCATGGTCTATACCTTCTTTCTGTGAATACCCCTTTGCAACCAGCCTAGCTTTATATTTATCTATGCTCCCATGTGCTTTATATTTGGGCTTGTATAACCATTTGCAACCTATGGTTTGTTTGTCTTCAAGTAATTCAACTAAATCCCAAGTTTTTTTTTAAAGTATTGATTCATATTCCTCTTCCATGGCTTCCCTCCATTCATTATATTGATTGGCTTCTATATAACTAGAGGGTTCAACAACATTTAACATACTAGTTATAAAAGCATTCTTGCTATATCTTGTTGGCAATTGTGTTTTCCTACTTGATCTCCTGAGCATTGAGTGGCTTCACACCTATTTTGCTCATCCTTTTGCGGAGGTTGGACTCCTGCATTTGTACCGATTGCTTCTTCCTTTTTCTGTTGTTGGTGCTCATGGCTGTCCAATGTAACATCACTTCCTTCTTCCACCAACAAAGGAATGTCCAATTCTTCATTGTTGTTATCATTATTTCCATCATGAGCTTGTTCATGAAAAACTACATCTCTACTTGCAAAAACTTTGTGAGTAGAGTGATCAAATAATTTATAAGCTTTGAATTTTGTACAATACCCAACAAACGTGCATTTGATGGCCTTTGCATCTAGTTTTTTCCTATCTTCCTTTGGTACATAGGCAAATGATTTGGAACCAAAAACTCTTAAATGTTTGATTGAAGGCTTAAAACCTAATAAGGCTTCAAAAATGGAGCTTCTTTTAAATTCCGTACTTTTTGTTGGACTGCTTTTTTCAAATATACTATTGTGTTCTATTCTTCCACTCTGCAAATTCCCCATTCTACGAAGGAGTGTGGGGTACAATAACTCGTTGTAGTATTCAATGGTTCTTTGTAATATTTGTTGGAAAATTGCACTTTTCGTCAGATTCTCCCCCTTGGTCCGAGCGAAGAATCTTGATGAATTTACTCCGTCTCGCTCTCAATCATCGCGTTCGAATGTATTTGAAATATTAAAAAGTATGACTCTCCTTTACCGAGAAAATATACCCACGTGAATCTTGTACACACTCAACAAATAATAAGAAATAATAAGCACCTCCCCAATGATCTTTGACTCGCATTGGCCCACATATATCGTTGCTATGTACTAACTCTAGTATATCTCTTTGCTTATTCTACATTTATAGGAAACTCATCTCTCGTGCATCTTCCCAAGAGCACATGCTTCATACCAACATGAATATGTTTTAAATCGTGGAGATCTCTGTGAACATACCTCTTTTCTCGAAGTAGCAATCAAATCATTAAAATTAACGTGCCAAATCTCTCTCATGCCACAAGTCTTCTACCGACATACCCGATGATGTCAAAGTTTGATGTGGCACACTTATCACATTCGACTTTGTAAAGACCTCCCACTGAAATCCTTGTTGCAATTATCTTCATACAATCCAACAAATCTTTAATAATAACAATACGACGATTTAAAGAATTCCACCTAAGGTTCCGATTTGTTATCATTGAAAATAGAAATCGGATTCTTAATAATTCTGCACATACATCACGTTTTGAATGAGCTAATATTTCCATTAAGGTGACATCTGAGCATTACCATGCCCTTTGATTTGGAACCCTTTATCGTCGCCAAGGTAGATTTTTTTCCTCCATTGATGGTTTCTTTAAAGTCTTTAATCCATTGTCTCCGTTACCCGTCATGTGGGTGGAAGCTCCTAATCCACATAATACCACGTATATGCTTCATCATTCTCTATCGAATCAACCATAAACAATCCGAGGTCCCGGTTATGGTTATCATCGGAAGAAAGTGTCCCTCGCATGTCTCTTGTATCTTTGTTGACCTTCATCAAACTTCTTCTTTTCGACAATGTTTAGCCATATGGCCAATTTTGCCACAATAGAAACATTTTAATTTAATCATTCCTATTTGATGACATACCTTGAGATGGAGTCGACCTCTGGGTGTACCTCCACCCTCTCGTCCTCCATTTGTCTCTTCCTCCCTTTGAAGGGCTTCTTTCTTGCCATTAAAAGCGTGATTTGAATTCTCTGTTTCGTAGTCATCCCTCGCCTTTTTCTCCTCTTACATTAGAATCTCGTCAATTCTTCAAATTTGGGGGCTTTTCTCTTCCGTATTCAAGCGTCGTGAGTTAAGCATTTGATAGTCATAAAATCCTACCATTCATAGTAATTATTACCATATCAATGTTATTTACCGCCTCTCCCTATGTCTCCAAGCTTGTCTTTGAGGTCCCTTATGTGAGAGATGAATGCATCTACTATTTCATTCTCCTCCATTTCCTAATGGAGAGAATCTGTTTTTCAGAACAATAGGCAATTTGTATTTATGTTTTCGTACGTATCCTTGAGAGTTGTCCATATCTCTGTTTGCTGATTTGCACTCTCGATGTGAGGGATAATGCGCTTCTTGATTGGACATTTTCAACACTCATTTTCTGCCTTGTTCTCCCACTTCTCCCAATCTCCGAACCGGCCGCAGCTTGTTCCGCCTCCTCGTAACTCAGTAGGGTTTCAATTCATCACCAATCATGATCCCCCATGCACTATGCTCCTTCCAAAGATAGTTCTGGCAACTTGAATTTCCAATTAGAATAATTGGAACCATCGAGCTTATTGCTCGTTCAAGCTATGCGTTTCTATCATTTTGGGTATTCATCTTAACACCAAAAAAAATGACTTCCAAAGAATTGGACAAAAAAAATGGATCTTCAATGAATCTACCCGCATCCCCCAACAAACTACAACGTCAAGAAACATATCTACCCGATCTTCGACCACTTTGGCGGTGTCGCTTACGCATCGCACCATGGGCTCACGAGCTCGCTCTCGCCACGACCTCTTGTCATGCGAGCTCACGGGCTCCTTGCCATCAGACGATCATGCTCTGGCATCGGACATCCTCACGCAATTCACCAGTTGATTTGCTACCTCCTCTTCTGCCATGGATCACCGTGCTCCTTCCCAGTACGATCTCACTAGATCTTTAGGCACAGGCTGCCTCTAGCTCTAAAGGCACGGTAGCTCTTCTGGACTCAACGACGCATCCATCAACACGAGCTCTCCGGCTCCATGACGCTCTGCGCGACGAGCTCTCCGGCTCCTCCGACACGAGCACACCGACTCTTCTCTCACCTTCACAAATACGTCAACACGAGTTCACTCGGCTCAACGACACTCCACACCCACTCGCATGTTGTGTTGGGCAAAGGATCGCCGACTATTTTCCATGCGACTTCGTGCGATTTCGCAGATCACTGCTGAGAGGGCACGCCGTCATGCGATGCACTCGTGCTCTGCGATGACGGCTTTCTGTACGTAACGACCCGGTCGATCGATCCTTCAAATATAAAAAAAACAACCTCACTCGTGCGCCTCAGGGGCTTCTTCTCGCTGCCTCGGATACTTCACAGGATCAAAGCACTTTGGCTTTGATTCTGATTTACTGGAGCTCGACATACCATGATAAAATGACAGGATCAAAATTTGTTAATCAATATTGGTTAGCTTCTACAATGAGAAACTACACCAGATGAGGGATCGCAGTCTGCAGTGTCGCTCCACATTCTCATTACAATACAAACAATATATAGCTTACATGCTTTGTAGGGGTTAGAACCAATACCTAAGAAATAGGAACAAACTCCTCTAATCTAAGGTTCTGCAGAACCAATCCTCTAATTAAGTTTCTCCATTATTCTCTCAAATGTGTCCGAGAGAGGGATACATTAGATTCGTGTGTTCTTTATTTCCTGCTCACTCACCTACGCCTTGAAGATTCTTCAACATAGCTTTGAGCAAGATGTCCATTCACCGCCATTACTTGCTTCATAGGTTTCAACTCGTATCTCTCTTTTCGAGGAGATCTATGCGTCACATACGTCTTTGCACGAACAGTGTTAAGTCCTACACATTTTCCTTCCTCGTAGCTGGGCCAAATAGATCTAAAGAGGTTTTCCCTTCTTTTATTCATGTACAAGGTCAAGGAATAAAAAAAGAAAAGCCTATTCTCAATAAAAGAAGGGTATAGGATTCAATCACAACAACGTATCCGTGCAAGCAACTCTTTGTGGAAAAAGATCTCGGGCGATTAAAACAATGGCCAAAGGTAGAGTACTTCGATATGGTTGGTCGTGTCACAATAGGATTCCTAACCTCGAGAACCTTCAGGAATGGTAGGCACCCTGCAGTCGGTGCTCCTCGATGTCTCTTGTATACGAAGAGTTTGGGCAGAAACTACGGACATCACATTCTGCTTTCGCTTACTTTTGTGCATCAACAAAGCAGAGGTAAACTTGGAAAACCTTTTCGGCATAAACGGATAAAGTACAACGACCAAGATCGTGGGAGACAATCGTGAAATGGCAAAAGGTAAGTTTCAAAGTCAAGGTTTAATAGATGCATGGAATCTATCTTTGGCTTCAGTATGATGGAACACTTGGAAAGAAAGGCACATACGAGAATTTTTAAAGGAATAGAGCTTCCAAAACAACAAACTGCAACTGAACCATTAGAGAATATCCTCGAGAAACTATCCTCGTTGAAAGCTGACGGATGAAGATTGGAAAGTGACAAAGAGTTGAAGTTCAAATTCTTGAGTATCTAAACCCAACACCACAAATGCTTTATAGACACCCTATAGGAAGTTTAGACCACCAAGAGAGACCTGCAGAGGAACATTGAGCACCCACCCTCACCTCCGGATTCATCAAATTGAACTTTGACGTATGCCTCTAAAGGAAACCCTAGCATGTGCAGAGTGGTGGGGAATCTTTCCGCAACCCGCAGGGGGAACGTATGCCGCTTTTATGCATTAGACTTGGGACATGCAACAAAAGCAATGCAGCACTAATCATAGCTCCGGGGAAATAAAGGTATTAGCATAAGTGCAATCCGAGAAAATTATCATAAACTTATAATTGAAGGAGACTTCGCCTTCAGTAACAAAATATTCTTAGGAAATCGCATCAAGGAACACCGTGGGAGAAAATAGCTCAAAATGTCGTGAGGACAACAAAGCCTCATTCAAGCAATAAGTCACTTACTCACGAGGATTCATTACATGGTGCCAATGCATATCAGGAGGAAAGGAAATGTCGCAAAGCAGATTTCCTTTTGCAAATTGGGGATGCAAGAACAACGTATAGAGACTATTGATGCCTCTGGCCAATCGATGCAATTTGGGAGGTTGAATTATATCCCCTTCAAGTGATAGTAAATAAGGATTCGAACCCCCCCCGATCGAGGGTGAAAACCAAGGAAATAGGACAACAGTGGCAACTGGGCATGGTACACCGATGCCTACGGCAATTAATACAGTTTAATGAAGCACCGCCAAAATTAGTATTAGTAATGTGTGTGGCTGCATGTGTGAATGTAACACTGATCAGACGTAGGACTTCCGCCGGCTTGTCGTGCCGCCGAAGGAAGGCAAGCATTATAGGGTAATGGTATATGCCCCCCTCGCCCAAAAGCTTATGCATAACTCTCGTAATCTAGTGCGAGCAAAAGCTTGGGAGCAGAGGGAGGGCGACCGGCAACGTAGGCGCTAGGTCCGGAGCAACCATGGGAAACGCTCGTCTCTGCTCGGGATATAGCTAAAGGCAAACAAAAGATACGTAATGAGCGAGTGTACCAAATAAAAGAGTGTAGGAAAACGAACAAAGAACATCCGGAGAATCTCGGTGCCGAATTATTTACTAGTAATGCATCCCCCACCCGAAATCAAATACGTGGTTGGGAAAGAGAATTGCAAAGCTAACCCTAAGATAATGAAGCTGCACGATATCCTAGACTTCATTCAGATCCCGCGTCATACTGCGATCAGCTTTCACCCTTTTCAGCGCGGGCTCCATTCACACATATTGGGTCATGAAATGCCTTCTCCTGGCAAAAGCAATCCAGAGGCACAACCTCCAAGCAGTACAAAGTTCGCCCAAAGACGAGAGACGTGCTCTCAAAGACCCGTTGGAGAACATTGACACCAACCCTCGCAAGACAGTGATATTTAAATTTGCCCAACACCAAGCAATTCAGAGATTGGATGACATGAATGGGAAGAGTAGAGAGATCACGCGTTCAAAGACATGCGAGCAGACCGATATGCCCGGGTCTCGTGCCAATGATCCGGCCCCCGGTGTCCTCGTCTCGATGGATAAGCGAAATTCTAGTTTCTTGTTTTATGGTTTTTATGGTTTTTTGGAAAGTTTATGAACTTAGTTTATATAAACATGCTGAAACATAGGGCAATTAGCTCATGCGAAGTATAGAGACATGGACAATTTCACTGGCAAGCTTTTTTAATCGGAGTCGATGTGGCCAACACAGTATTCATGCCATGGCAAAGTTGAGGCTAAGAATGTTTTTTTATATTGTAACCCGTTCTTTACATATAAATAGAAAATAGAAGCAGCATCACCAAATTTACAGAAAGAGGAAGAGGGAAGGGATGGCGTGGTATGAACTTTTAAAACTAAAAATGGCCAGCTTAATTGGAAGGATCATACAATATAGAAAAAGTTGTGAAGCAACACCGTGTGGAAAGACGCCTCAAAAGCGGAGCTAAAACTATGAAGTTTTAGGTTCAAATTCTGAATCTTCAAAAGAACGGAGTACAATGTTAAACTTTCCAGGGAATGCAAAACCCATCCCTTTTGAAGAACTCACACTGCACACTTGATTTAGAATACCAAGGCAAATAAAAGCAGAGGCCATAGGCCGTTAGTTTGGTGTGCTTTGTAATATCTACAATAATCTACTTCGATTATTCATCTTCTCACACTTCAGAGAAACAATTAATCTCACAAAGATTACTTTGTCATTTCCCAATGATCCTACAGAATTCCATGATTCTGTTGAGTCCCAATTCTGGTGATGCTTTTCTTAACCATAATTGATCTCGCTGTGACACTGCCAGCTTGATTTTTGGACAGAAACGGATATTTTGCATTACTTCTTAAAGTGCGGAGGGCCCAATTCAAACCAAGATATATCAAATCCGTTTCAGAACTATCATTGCTGTCCCTAATTTTCTGTTGTTTTGTTTTAGACAGAGAAATTGTCCTCTGAAAAAGCATATATTTGCTAACTATTTTGAAAAAAAATCTTCATATTTTGCTTCATGTCCATCATGTTCTGCACGAAGATTTATAGGATCACTCTTACCGCTGATTAATCTAACAATTTTCTTTTGCATTCGCTGCACATGAGCGCACCCTCTACTATTCTGCTTCTCCATATATGTGTCTCACGTGTGTCTGAAGACTGATTCCACTCATACGTACCACGACAGCTGGAGTCTTATGAGGACCAAGAGTATCAGCTGCCGGTTTTTTGAGGATAGTTTGCTCACTTATCGCGATTTCCTTTTGTGCCTTTTCCCAATTTGGCCATCAGGCGAAGAGTTTTGAATTTGGGATGCTTTTCAGGGATGATTTCATGTTTCTTCAATTTCTTGTATTCCTAACACTTTGCATTGAGAGAAGCCAGACCCATTTTATATATGGGTGACGTACAACATCATTAACACATTCAAAATTTAAAAAATTGTAGTTATTTTTCAGGGGTTGGTTAGATAATGTTTATCACATTCAAAATTTAAGAGTTATATTTTTTTGGGGGTTGGTTAGATAAGGTGTAAAGCATTTTGAACTGTTTGTTTCACTAATGGGTTAGATAATGCATAAAGATTTATTGGTAAGCATGTTATATATTATATTAATAGGTGAGTAGTATTTTGATGAATAGATATATTTGACTATTGAATATAATTAATTATAGTCAATTATCATAGTTGAGTAATTAATGGGTTAGTGGTTAAGGTATATTGGTTGGTTGATCCGGGAATTGTGAGTTAGTGAATTAATTATTAGAAAATGTGTGTTGGTTAATTGGTTAATGGTGAAGGGTTCAATAGAGTAGTGGTTGAGTAGTGTTGAGTTATTGATTTAATGGGTAATGGATTATGTATCAAGGGTTCATGCTAGTAGATTGAGGTTAGTGGATTAGTGGTTCATAAGTTTAGCTTAAATTTATAGTATTAGTGTACTAAAGATTAAGGGTTTAATGGCTTGGTGATTAAATAGGATAAACTAATTATGGAGTTAGTGAGTTAAGTGTTACATGTTAGTGGGTTACAATGTAGAATTTAATTATATTGAAAACAACTCTTTCTTACCTACCGAAATTCCCAAACTATTAAACACTAAAAAATATTACATACTATTCTCGAAACAAGTCTTTCCAACTTATTAAAGTGATTCACTAACCTAATATATATATATATATATATATCACATGAACTTGGGTTTCTAACATTGTAGATGATTGCTCATTTCTTGGTGTCAAGCATTATAGATTATTGTATTGACCCTATAGGTGAGCACTAAAGGCTTACTTGGTCGAATTTGGTAAAGGGAATAATTATATCTTTGCTTGGCTTTTTTCTCGCAAGGATTTTCCAAGTAGTTAAGTTTTCTCACCTGCATTTGATTTACTTTACTTCCAACAATTTCTTAAAACTCCATAAAAACATTTATCTTAAATATTTACAAAATTGTCGAAAAAATAAATATACTAGTATATTAACTTAAAATGTACCAAAAGTAAAAATGAAGAGATCAATCACATCACAACAACTAATTTACACCCATCACAATCTTTCTCCTTCATTAAATTTCTGTGAAAAATATGGGTTAGACCCATGTTTAAAATCAATAGAAAAATGCAATTGTTTGGGCAACTGGAAACTCGAGCTCCCTAGTGAGAAAATTTGTCTCAAAGCATTTGGCCTTTGGAAATTGAACCACATGAAGCAAATTGGCCCTTAGAGAATTAACCTATCACACTAGCAAAAAAAAACTACCCTTTCTCCTTGTCTCGTACAACCCTTGTGCACTAGAGAAATTTGCCTCCCTAGATAATTTAGCTCGGCTATATAATCCGACCCTATTCTTCAACAACTAGGCCCCCACTTTCCGAACTCGACCTCCTTGGATATCTCATAGAAATTGCCTATTACACTTATCCTCACTTCTCTTTAGTCTAGTTAAGCCTCTTGCTCTAGAGAGAAAATTGCTTTCTCAATAGTTGTGTGTATCTTCACCTCTCCCCTTTAGGGCTTATCTTATAATTTTGTTAAGCCAAAAATCTCTAACCTCGATTGAGCAATGGCATAGGATTAAATCCTAAGCCCTCAATTGAGATCAATCTGTTGAGATTATTATTAATAAAATGACACCAAATGATGGGAAAATATATCATGTAATCAATCAAGTTCAATTTATATGAAGTTATCCTAACAAAAAAATGTATCTTACTTTTCAATTTGGACTATTGGTTAAGGACTTATGGGTTAAATTTTTTTTGTTGCTACATGTTATATCGTACTATAAAGTCTTTGTAAAACTAATAAGGACAACATCCTATTAGACCCAAATTGAAGCCACTTTCAGTGATCTTCACAAAGCACTTTTAGTTGTTGGATCTAGGGGTGAAGGGTGGAGTGTAAAATATAAGGTACTTTATGAGACCTCTCCTCAACTCGTGACAACTAAAAAAAAGCAATTTCCCTAGATGGAAATATATTTTTATGGGAAATAGTGTTAACCCTCTATGCAAAGTGCCCATAAATTTTTGTATTTAAGAATGTTATTTAAGTATGGTTGGAAATTAAATAAAATGGATTTTAAATGGTAAAATAAATAAGTAAGCTATAACCATTAGAAGGATTTCCAAAACAATCTTGTGGAATGTTGAAAATCTTAGATTCTAACTCTATATGTTGTGTGTACTAGCAACCAATAAAAGCTCGCGATCTACATGAAATTTGACTATATAAAAGTGTAAGATATTCTTGATGGAACAATTTATATATCTTGGTTTAGATATACACAGCAAACTCAATTTATCCAATGGAAGACTTGCTAATATGATGTGATCAATGAAAAATCATTAAGTAGCATTCCTAATCTAATAGTTGAAAGGGACTGAAGAGTGTTAAAATTATATAAAGGAAGAGTGGTTGTTAATTGTACCTTGTACAAAGCCCACCTCACTTTTCTATGGATATGAAACTAATACCTTCTTAGATTGATATTTCAAATGGTCAAGGAAGTGGGCTTGGTCTACAAGGAGAATTAGCCCCCACTATTGACTTAATAACCTCTCCAAATTTTGAACCCAACTAGGAGAAACCCCTTTTTGTGTGCGTGTCTTTGGTCTTTAGATTGTGTGAGAGATGGAATATGAACTTCTTTACAAATTGAAGCTTCCCTCAGAATGGTTTGACTTGATTGAAGTGATCCACCTCGCGAAACAAAAGAACAAAAGTGGCTTTCCCTCTTAATTTTCCTTACCCACATGACTATGTAGTCCCTCAGTGGCTCAACTTGATGACTTTGTGTAATTTTACTTATTAGGGAGATTATTTGATTATAGCCTCAACATAATTAATCAAGAAAAGAAATACAAATAAAAGCCATCCCACACATGATGAAAAAGAAAATATTGAACAAGGGTTTGCAAAAAATGAAGACCTTTTATTATTTGATGAAGTTTATCGCATATGCCAACAACAATAATTACAAGAGGGGAGGCTAGGATTTTATTAAATATATTTAACAACTAGATAATGAATAGTTGGGATCCTCCCCTTAGAAATATTTTTACTAGTCATCCACAAGTTGGAGAGTTTGTATTTTTTTTCCATAAAATATTATATTACTGAAAGAAAGTTTTTCCGACTAAGGGGTCAATTTGATTCGCAATGATCAATTTGGTCCAAGATTCCCTTTGATCATGGCATGGAGTGTTCAAAGATGAAGAATGGTATAAATTAGTTGGCCTGATGTCCCTCTCTCTTTTCCATGTCGTAGCTCGACTTGGTCCTTGAATCATGGTTATTTGATTTACTGACGAAGATACCTCCAACATCTAGTTAGACCTCTCCAATGGCATAGTTGAATCTCCATAATGGTTAGCTCACTTTGACTTCTCCATTTTTTTGGGTATGTATTATATTATTTCCATAGATTAGTCGCACGTGTGTGGGGGTTCATAGGGGGAGTAAAAACCCCCTTTGTTCGTTGCGTCAGTGCGCAAATCCAGCGGGGGGTCACAGTAGTCCTGGGCAACGTCCCGGGGAAAAATTTCTGACTCCCTAGTTTAGGTGAGCGCACCCACCTGAAGGTTTTGTGCATGGGTTTGCACATGGTTTTTGGGGCATGATGGTTTTCGGCCCTTGGTATTTTGTAGATTCAGTCAAGGGAACTACAATTATGTTCTAACTCCGTGGTTAATGGATCGGGGTTTATGAATGCTTCGACATGTATATGTGTGTGCTGTAACACTAAAAGGAATATAATGAAAAATCATCAAGATGGTAGTCCCGATTTGGGATCCAGGGGAAAAATATTTAGTGTATATCTCGTTAGCTCGACTTTGGTCCCATGTCAGTAGCTCAAATTGTGCTCTTTGAGTTGGTGTATTTGATTTTATGAAGCAAGATACCTCCAACATCTAGTTAGACCTCTCCTTAACAATCTAGTTGAATTCCATAATGGTTAGCTCACTTCTGACTTCTCCATTTAGTAATTCAACCACCTATGCTCTAGATCTTCCATTCAATTTGGACTCGACCCAACCCACCCAAACGCATTTCCTAGGTGCCCTCACACGACCCGACTCCGACTCCGACCGCACGAATGTGTTTCTTTTGGGCGCGGTCACATGACTCGACCTCAAAACAAACTCGACCTCGCCCAAACGCTTCTTTCACTAGGGCGTCCTCTCACACAACCCGACGATCGACCCGACCCGGCCGAACGCATTCCCTTGGGCGCCCCTGCTACATAACCTCGACCCAACTCCGACCCGCCTAAACGTCACACTTCCGACGACATTGTTTCGAAACGTCGCACTTTTCGAGCACTTTGTCCGTAAACTTTGCTATTCTAATGATACCCCTAATCGTCGCACTTCCGACACGATTCTTTCCCAAATGTCGCACCGATAAATTGTCTCCTAAACGTCGCAACTTCGACGCTTTTGTCCCGAAATGTCGCTATTCCGACGAAAACTTAACGTCAATATTCCGACGATACTACCCTAAACATCGCTAGAGTGATGCTTGCTGGCTGGATTAATTTTTTTTAGAAAAATTAGTTACTTCTCCAACAATACATCAAAAGTGCTCTCCAACTAAAGTGTCAAAAAATTGATCATATGTACTAGTGCCTCTCGATATCTTCTCAAAGAAAAAGATCGAAGGCTAAACTTTGATCTAATCACTTTCTTTAATTTTTTTCAAATGGAAATATTGATTTCCAAAGTTAAAAACTTCAGAAAAAGTGGATTTACAAAGCCAATAATAACTAATTAAATTAATCATTATTTTTTTCCTAAGTTTGGAATTAGGAAGAATTTAAAATGTTGAAATAAGTAAATTTTCAAGATATCTTCTACATGCTTGGACAAAAGGCCCATGCAAAGACACGTATCGTAGGTAAAATTTTAGTGTCGCATCCATTATTATGCTAAAAAAATACCACTCAGATTTGTTTTTCTCAATTATGGAACAAGTACAATTAAAAGGAATGGATGCCTTTTTCTTATAGCTTGTTTGACACTTAACATAGCCCAATAACCATTTAGGGTTAGTGGTTTGATTTCCTAAACCTCAATGTCATAAAGTTTTGGCCCTTTTAGAATCTTATTGAAATTCCTCAAGTGGATAGCCCCACATGTATGAGTAATTAGGGTTTATGTGGCATGAAATCATACCATGGTTGTCAACTGAGTAGGTCAAGTTGTGAGAGGCATAACTTCCACATACAAGCTTTGATTGAGGTTATGTTTTCGATCTATTGGAAAGGTTTCATAAAGGTAAATCAATTTCAATGGTGTTTAGTGTTATTTTTTTAATCTTGTGACCCAAAAAAAATTCATTTCATGCATCAAAATGGATTCATAAGATTCTAGACCCAAATTTTCCAAAATTGGGACCTACCACCAAAATGGGACCTATTACCCACCAAAATTGGTAATCCCCATTACCAAAAAATCTAGCATGCTTCTGTAGAGAGAGGTACCTATTTTCGCCATTGCTATCATTGCACCCTCCAAAATTTCATCACTACATTCAGAATCTTTGGAGCCTATCTCACTCGTCGTATCAAGTGTCACTGTCACTAAGTGTCGCTTCATGTAATTTTACATGTTTCAAGTGTTCTTGTTCATTCCTAAGTGTCGTCACTTTTTTAGAACATATATTGTGCAATTTACTACGTCATAATACATTTGTTAGTTATAAAACGACACTTTTGGTCGCATTCGCACACACTTAGTCTATCGCACTCGTATGGTGTTTTTAAATTGGTGTTTTTGATGTGTACATCTTATTACTTCGATCCTATCTAAGTTTTTCTCCGAAGATTTGTTTTGTGTGTCACACCTACTACTCTTAACTCATGGTGTTTCCTTGTCCTAAAACTTTTATAGACTTAGACAAATTTTGGTTTGCAAAAGTTAGTCTCCATATAGGCCAAGAGGAGCACATAGCGCACTCTTAAGGGCTTAGTTGGGACCCCTTCCTTGTTTATATTTCTCACCCTCCTCCCTTCAAAATTTCATAGTGCATTTCCATGCCAACATCCTCTCTCCTTCCCTTTCCAAGTTGCGCCCTCAAGTAAGCCTTCTTTCTCAGCTTGAGTGCACAATGCATCAACGTATTTAGCCGGGCTCCTTCAAGCCTCAACACCGCACCTTGGCTCTCTCAAAGTCTGAGTGCATGACGCATCATCGATGAACATAAAGCCTCTTTGAGCCTTCACATTAGAAGAAGTTTCAACCTAACAATGCCCATGAAATTTTCAAGCACATAATATGTAAACCAATCAAAATCATTTTAGAAAAAGGTACATGTAAATATTTTGGATGGAAAATAAAATATTACTTTAATTGTATTTTTGGCTTATCTCTCTGTAAGTAGGTTTACTCAAATTTCAAGTGTAAACACTCGTTGAATGTTTTTTTAATGTATCTTCAATTTTTTATTGATGTGGGTTTTCTCAAGAATACGCATAATCGTGTATGTTTTGGATGCGAAATTAATTCTTCATCCAAGGAGTGTCTACACTTGAAATTTTAGTAAACTTATAAGGAGATAATCCAAAACTACAATTAAAAAAAGTAGTTTTTATTTTTCTCTTTTCCCGCTAAATTTCATAACTCTTATTTTTTTATTTTCCTATTAGTTTAATACTTTTTCCTTATGAGGCCACTTTTAGGTTGAATTCTCCCTCTAATACACCGTGTCATGCTCCTCCCGTGACTTAGGCTTCCCAGCTTGAGCGCATGGCACATCAACAAGCTTCATTAAGCTTCCTTCATCCCTCGTACTACACCTTGTGCCCTCTCGTTAAGTATTCCCTTTCCCTATTTGAGCACACTATGCATCCCTCAAGACTCAAGCGCTCAAAACCTTGTCCCTTTGAGCATAGTGCGCCCCTAGATCCAAAAGATTTCTCTTTCCTTCCCGAGTGCGCCGATGAATCATGATAATAAAAATTGCGATAAAACATGTTAGAATAGGAGAATTTCATGTTGATGTTTGCTTCGCCACGTGTGATCTTAGTGCAGGTGTTCTTGAACAACATGGTGAGGATGCATGAAGAGATATGTCAAAGAGAGCAAATTTAAGGAAGCATTCAGGAACAAAGAACACATGTAGTGACAAGATGAAGAACATTGAAATCCTAATGATCAAAGCATTCCAAAGACTCTATATGATCTGGTGATCCTTTGGAGGGGTAAATACAACAACAACATGAAAGTTGCACTGCAAAGATGATAAGACACAAGTGGTATCATTTTTTAACCTCTCAAGAAAGTCCATGTCACTCAGTCACTATGAGTCCAAGTCATAATATTGGTGATCTCTGTCATGTTCTCACCACATGGTGGACATGTGGAAAATAATTATGTAATTATGTAATTGTTCTAAAGACAAACTTGTGGAAGTCCAAGAGTCATATATGGAAAAAAGCCCTATATGAAGAAGTTCAAAAGACATATGTAATTCCAAGAGTCATCTAGAAGTTCAAAAGTCATTTAGAATTTCAAGAGTTGTATAGAAGTCCAAAGGTCATTAGAAGTTCAAAAGACAAATGTAATTCCAAGAGGCATTGGGATATGAAAGGTCAGGTCTCTAGTTATAAAAGAAACCTCATTATTAAAGCAAAGGAATTTTCACCTTGGCTTCAACTAGAAGGCATTAGAGAGATAAAGATAGTTCTTTTGGAGAGCAAGTAGTGGATCTAATGCTCCATTATTGGAGATGGTGGTGTTCATTGTACTCATGTATCTTGGAAATTATGCTTAATACTTGAAGCCATTCAGGAAACACATTTTCATTCATAGATCGTGGATGTTTTGATACTATTCTTCAAATGTTTGCATTGCTTATGTTGGATTTCATATGTACTAAATAAATCAAACTATTTTGGTGGCTAGTACTGCAATTTTGTCGAAATATGTTGTGATGATTATAATGATCGTTGCATCTATGTGAATTATTTCACTAGATGACTAAAAATTCTTCCTTGTTCATGTTTGTGCGTCTTTTTACCAGATTAGTACTACTAATTTTCTTTTAGAGACTCACTTTTGTTCCTTTCATAAAGGAAAGAACTCTCGATATATTTACGACTCAAACATTTCACAATACTCTCTCATTCAAAAGCACATGTGTGCTACCTCTCTTATGCTAATTAATTAAGCCAAGGTAAATATTTAAGTAAATGGAAACCGAGCCACATTTATGGATGGGGACTCCCACACCAAATGGTGTGAGGTCTCGATTGGGGAGCTCATATCAAGGAGATCCCCTATATGTTGGCTGAATCTCAACAACATCAAATCAATCTGGGTGCTAGAGGGAGGGAAACCACTTTTTTTATAGCTTCGATAAATCATCTCACCTCAACAATGAAACATTTCTACAATGTGCAAGAATAATGGTCCAAGTTCTATCTCTGCAACTCATATTCCCGAAATCGGGAGAATCCTCTCACTTAGGTCCGGACGTTCTCAGTTACTTTTGATAAAATTGACGCTTCATCCAATAACTCATCAATTTGCAAGAGCTCTTGGATTACTTCCCATTGCTCATAATATTCCTCATAATCAGTAGCTATACATTAAGACAAATACATTAAAAAACATAGACTAATTGCTGAGAAATGCATTAAAGTATAAATAATCACCTTATTGAACTTCAGTAATTGTTGAAACCGCAATGGATACAAATGATAACGAAATATGGAAAAGAGAGGTGAAACGAGGCATGAAAGGAAAAAGGTGGTATGATACATGCAAAAGTTGGGTCAAAAGCCGAGACTCATCAACAATTTTTCTACAATTATTAGTTCCTTAATTTCGGAGCCATTTTGAAGTCCCTAAACGACATTTTTTGGGGAAATGGGCACTTTTCTATCATAGAATTTGAGTTTAATTGGAAAATGTACTTCTTGTGATAGACCTTTCCAATGGGCTATCGTGCACACCAAACATAGATCATATGTCAAAGTTGCGACTATGTGAAGTTGATGTTTCAACATACCCCATTGAAGCTCACAAGGCACACCATCTCTTAGGGATAGGTCTTTGTATGTTTAGGGTTTCTCTTTTTTTCCCCGATGAAAATGGCTCAAGCCTCATTGTAAGACAAGCTACAGGCATGTAGTTGTGTCACATCTCTTCATGCAGATAAGCTACCACCATTCAAGCTAGTTTGTTTTCATTTTTCTATTTATACATTTTCACATTTTCATTTATTGACAGTAGAGTCATGTTTCAATGTATAAATCTATGTATGATTTTTGTTCCCTTCATAAATTCGATAATGATCTTGTGCAATTTTATTGTGAGCATCTTCTTCCATTTTGTAATTGTTGTAGAATTAGGGTTTCACTGGAATTTTCAACATGTTTGTTAGTTGCTAAATTTTTTTATAGTCTCCTTATATCTCCTATTGCAAAATTAGCAACATAGTTTCAATTAAGGAATTTTTGTAGAGATTCCTTGGTAAATATCCAATTGACTAAAAGTCACTAGAGTTTTGATGAAAATAAACCTCTTTTGTAACATTTTTCTCTCCCTAATTCATTCCAATTAGTATTCTTCCATATGGCTCACCCTTTAACTCCATCAACCCATGATTAAGAAAAATGCAATAATCCATTTGTGTGTCAATCCTAACAAAATTTAAAAGCCTAAATTTTTAATTTTTTATGTTTTTTTAGGGTAAATTTAAGTTAGCTTATCAAAAATCAGCATTTGATAGCATAAAAATACCTCTGGATATCATAGTCCCAGTGGTTAGGCTTTGTATATGCTAAATTGGAAAATAAAAATATCATACTTTGTGCATTTTTTAAGTCATCTTTTTAGGGTTGAGTCATAGAGTTTTTCATAGCTATTTTATGCTTGTTGTCATACATTTTCATGTTGTAAATTTTGCTTCCTAAAAACCCTATTTATAACAAAAATTGCTAATTTGAATGTAACATCTTCTTTGGGGATCTATTCGAGCCTCTCAAAGGCCATTCAATCCTCTAGATTTAGCCATAGGCCTTGTTGTAGCATAATTTGACTCAGCTGGAAAAAGTCAAGAGAGGTTCGCGAGGCAATCTGCAAGGGTTGTTGAGGAACAATTGTTAAAAAATTCAAGAAGACCCGCAACATGCTCAAAAGGATAACCACAAACTCAATGAGGATTCATCATCACATGTGCATTGGAACCAAAATTAGGGAAGCAAATACAACACCGGAGGTGTGTAATCTAAGCCAGTAGGAGCAAAAAAAGAAGAAAAGCCGTGATAAAGAAGAGGTCAAGTCGTTGGGCTTATATCGTGCAAAGTGCACGCTCAAGAGCTCGGGTAGATCAGATGCGTTCAAAACATTGTATGGTAAGTCGGGGGTTGAGTCGTGCACATATACGTACAAAACCGATTGTCCGAAGGCTTAATCGCAATCTCATGTGGAGGTCCCGATCAGCGTATCACAAATCGCAATCGCAGCTCAGGAGGAATAGAACAATGTTGAATTTCCGAAATACGAAATGCGGGTACGAGGAACCAGACACGATATAGTTCGAAGCTAAATCTAAAGTATTTCAAGTCCAAACTGGACCCTCTCGCATATCACACATCGCAAGCTTAGAAGGGATAGCGATCATAAGATAACGGATCTAGCCGAAGTGCGAAGTGCGATAACGAAGCGGGACACAATGTAGCTCGTAACTATGATTTTCAATATATTCCAATTGCACATCGCACATCGCAAGCTCAAGAGGAATGGCGCTCATGACTATGTTATGAATGTCGAAATGCGAAATGCGATAAAGGGACTGGACGCATAATTTTCGAAGGAAAATTGGGAATATCTTTTAAAGTCCAGTCCCATGGCAGAAGCATAAAGGAGTCCGAACGCCAGTGGCAAACTCGGTAATAAAAGACTCGAGCACTATGTGCAAAACAATAGTATGAACTTTATGCATGCTTATTAATGAAAGACAAAAATGCTCGCTAGCAATGCTTTTGAAGAGGCAAGTAGGTCAGTAGGTGACATGATGATGGTGTTCGAAACGCAAAAGCATGGGAAGAGTCGTGTAGAGATGCGTTTATGCGTACTATTAGTGATATCATACCGTAATGGAAGGAGACACACTCATCAACAAATCATATTAAAAAAAAGGATTATATTTCTCATGTTTTATTTTGTTTTCTTTGTTAAGATCGAAGCTACAATGATGTCCTCGATTGCAATTTAATAAGTAGTTTAATCAGCTTTAGTGCAAGCCCTAGGAGTTTCAAGAAGTTTCCTGGGCAGCTTACAAACCGCTTTTGTTTGTATTTAAGGAAGAGAGAAAGAGAGAGGAGGGTTCCAGGTTCTCGATCTCTTGGAGATTACATTTTTTACTTTCTTTTTTGATGGGTGAAGGAAAGAAGCAACAAGTTTCCCCGTAACCGTTGATGGTTATTTCAGTGTTTTGTGTGTCATTTTATGTTGATTCTTCCTTTGAATTCGATAGTGAAGTCAAGAAATAGTCGTCTTTGATTTACGTTTGTAAGTAAGAGTTAAATAGCCTTAATAAGTGCTCCTTCACTCCAATTCCTCCTCCTTCACAAATCTCTCCGGAACTTAAAAGTAATTGATTATGTGTTTACAACATATTATTTTGAGTTTCTCTTTCTCCATGAATTCTCTATGTAAAATTTAAAAGTAATGAGATTATGTGTTTACAACATATTACTTATGAGTTTCCTCTATAGTTCTTCTCTTTTCTCCATTCGGATACCAGTTAAAGTCAATGGCATTGTAAAATATTTTATTATTCCATATCATTAAGGGTTTTAGAAAAACTAGTTTCCGTGAGGATAGAACAAAACCCTCGTGATAAAATTATTTCCGTGACATTAACTTTTTACAACGCCTTAAGCTACCGATTCCCTTTTTCACAACCAAGGGATTGTCTCTTAAGAACGAACAAGCCTTTTGACCTCCTTACCTTGAATTATCTCTCACCTTACCTATAGCCCTACTTTATTGAATATCATCTTTCAATGTTTTATTTAGCAAAATCCTTGCACAATATTAACTTGGGAGTCCTTGGGTTATCTAATCTTTGAGATCTCATCGGTAGGTCTCACTGTGGAGATATATAATATCCATCCATAGAACAACAAAAGGGAATACTTGCTAAGGTGACAATGGTGGTTGATCTCAGCATTGTTTACCTTAATCTAGAGCTTAAAGAGGCTTCAGCACTAAGGTGATATATTTTGTGATAACAGGGACCCAAAACCATAATATCAAACTTTATGAAAACCCACCATGCTCTTGTTGGTATCCTTAAGAAAAAGGGCATCCTAGGGAGCTTATCATGAATTAGTACTATGTAAGCATTGAAATGATCCAGTGAGGATAACATTAGCCAAAGTGGAGTGGGTGAGAAATGTATGGGTACAATTCAAGGAAGAGATCCCATATGAAACAATTTGGACTACAAAGTTTGATAAAGGTAGAGAAAGTAGAGAATTCAAAAATGAAAATGTCTTAAAATATAGTACCTCGAACTCAAATCCACATGAATATGATGTGCTCATTTGAGGCAACCCCCTAAAACTTTTTCTCTAAATGGGAACTATGGATAAGACATGGTACACCTCCAAATCCCCCGAAGCCACTAGAATGACGCAGTTCCCTATCTACAAGCTAAAGTCCGTTGATAAACTATGATATTAATCTCTTATGATATAAATAAACTTGTAACATAATGTGTGCTTTCTTAGCTCTATCACTACCAAATAATATACACTAATAATGGTTAACTAAAGTCATGTCTCATTTTTTTCTATAAATATTTATTTTATTGTATCGCAGTAGCATTTACAATCCTATCTATCTATGTGAATATGTTGGGAACATATCCATACAAATAAACATATCTCTTTCTCTCTATATAACACTCATGTATGTAAGAATTGCACATAATACAAAAACTTTATATAAAAAAATAAAAATAAAGAAATATCATATTCGCAATAAATATAAAAAATCAGAAAAAAAGAGAAATGCTATATATGAGATATATACAAAGAAATATATAATATTGTTATAATGTTGAAGTAAAAATATCTTAACAAAAATGAAAATTGTATATTTCTTAACATGTCTATACTCTTCATAAGAATTGAGATAGAATGCAATATCTGAAATAAGAATCCCTAAGTTTATTTTATACATATCTATATCTTTATAAACGTTCAATTAAAACACAAGAATGATTAAATGATAAAAAAAATCTTGCACGTCAAAGTAGATGATCCCATCTTCTTTAAGAGTTTGATTGATAAGAGTGAAAGATGAATATAAACTAGTGCAATTTAAGGCTTTCATGTGATGTAGAAATTATAAGCAAACATATGTAGGTATCAATGGTCAATCCGATCAAGCAATGTAGTAAAGCTAGATACTACAAATCCTTCTACAAATCAATCGTTAGTAAATTAAACACGTACTCACCAATCACAATAAGTAAATAAAGAATCAAATTAAACCACAACACATATATTTTCTCGGGGAAGTGCTGATCATGCCAAATCCCCCTATCTTCTATTGTATATTCACCATGGAATCATGAAACAATTACAATGCGACTCTTCTACACAAGAGTCTCTCGCACTCTCACAATCAGTCTCACACCGACCTGAATAAAATCGACTTTCAACACTTAGCCAATTTCTCGCCTCTAATCAGCCTGCCTTTGCTTGTAGAAATTCATGTGGAATGCAATCCCTATTCTTTAGAATTCCACACTCTTCCAAAACTCGTGCAAGGATCATGGGCAACTCAATGATGTCTCAAGTTGCATGTGGGCCAACCTACTAATCACTCAAATTATAGTTAACATCCCTTTAACCTTTTGTCTCAACCGGGGTCTCCATTGGAACCGACATGCATGCAACTATTATTGTAAATCATCGATTGCATGGGATATCATGTGCATGTGACTAAATATGATTTAATTCACTTGATATCTCATTAGTGCAACAAACAGACTTACAACTAGTTCAACCGACTTTAACTCACCCTAAACTGATGTTAATTGATTACTCATGCATTAAAACTAATGCGCTCAACCGGCAATTCGAACTCCATAACCTAATAGAATCACTTTGTATGCCCTCACCAACCACCCTCAACTCAAAATGACAAGAGATAAACTCGAGTTTATCAGCACTCAATTAACTATATACAAGATTATGAGATAAGATTGACATTTTATTGTCCAATTTAATTAAGGAAAAAATTAAATTAAACATTGCGACCAATTTATTTAATTAAATTGGCCTTCACACTAATCGTATTGCTAGGACTCCGTGGTCCCACACTAGTGTGTGTGTTTTGCAATTTCTTGTTGGATTTTTCAACACTCCCTCTCAACAAGAAAGGGATTATCTACCACCCCGATCTTGCCTCTATGGTATTCAAATTTTCTCTTGGAGAGTGTCTTTGCTCGAATATCCGCATCTTGATCCTCCATGGGAATGTGTAATTCGAAGTAACATAATGCACCTTTGAACACACATCTCTTCGAGATGGTGGGTACCGTATGTCTATGTTCTTGGACATATCATGGAATACCTGGATCAACTCGAGAGTTTAATGCAACTTTGGTTATCACAATGTATCACATCGTCTGATGCATCTAAGAACCAAACAAACTGCAACCAGGGATCTTTCTCATCCGTGATGGCCTCACATGCAACTTTCTGACTCTGGCCGCCGATGTACTCGCCCTCGACCGGGAAGTGAGTGCCATAGAACGCCGTCTCCGCCGTACATTTCCGCAAGAAACCGTTGTCGATCCTATGTTGAAGATCCTCTCTCGATGTGATCTTTCTCGTCACCGATGGACTCGTCCGCGCCTAATCTCGCATCCATGAATCCTTGAAGCTTCATTCCCTTTGTCCGTCGATACCATAATCCATACTCCGTAGTGCCCTCGAGATATGTCAAGACATGTTTCCCCGCCTTCCAAAAGAGCTTGGCTTCCGCTTAACCATAGTTTTCTTGACTCAAATTTTCGGTTAATTGCGTAGAAAATGTATGGTCGGATGTTCACTAAGTACACAAGGAACCCTACTAGCCGCCTATAGTTAAGCAGTGTCCACTACTTCTCCCGAAGCAGCATCCTCTTTCCTCTAATTTCCCCGGAAGAGGAGTCTTCGTGGGTTTAAAGCTCTCCATGTGAAACTTTACCCTAGAATCTCTTGGCATACTTCGCTTTGAGAAACAAATAACTCACCATCCCGCCGCCATATTTTCCAAACCAAGGAAATAGTGAAGGAGTCCCATGTCCTTCATTTCGAACTCCCCTTGCAAGATCCTCCTTGTAAGAAGTTATCACTGGCTCATACGCATGTCAAAATTAGATCATCAACATAAACTATGAGATAATTAAGAGCTTACCATCAACAACAATTTGGTACAAAGTTCACATCAACTTCACTTTTGGTGAAGCCCAACTCCGATGAAATATCGTCAGATCCGAGAAATGTACCAAGCATGAGGTGCTTGCTTCAAACTCCATACAATGCTCTCTTGAGTTTCGACACACATGCGACTCACCGTCAAAGATCTTGAAAAATTATGGTATGCTCTATGTACACTTCTTCCTCAATAAATCCATTGAGAAACACAATTTTCTACATCCATCCGATGAATGAGCCACCCCATCTCGTCGAGAGTGCAACGACATATCTAATGGAAGAGTATCTCACAACCGGAACAAAAGTATCCTCTAGTCAATCCCCTCAACTTGTAGAGAATCCGTGAGCCACAAATTTGGCCTTGTACTTTCCTACACTCCCATCCGTCGCTCGCTTCACCTTATAGATCCAACCACTAATTTTCCCGACCAATCTTGGGACAATTTCCCATGCACTATTCCTGATGATGGGAGTCACATACTCCTCACCATAGCATCAACCCAAATTTGGTTGTTGCATCGTTTAGCTCAAAAGAATACTGTTCATCACAATACACTTTCTCATAAGAGCCATGTTTCCGTAGAACTCCGTTTGGAGACTGTCTCTGCTCGCACAATGAAGTAGGTGCCTCTGGCGATGCTCGCCGCATCAAGTCTCAATCTATCAACTTCCGTGGTGCGCCTTCTACCAAGTCCCATGGATGGATCCTCGCATGAGTGTTTTCTCGCCACTCCATGAGATCCTCCCTTACGTGGCTGCTCCACATCTTAAGCTTCATTCTTTTGGAACCAAGAGTTCCCGATCTCGCATGCAAATCCAACTCCCTCTCAAGGGACAATCACATGGCTTTTCTCCTCATCAAATTTACATATCCGTTCGTATCACAACAATCGCTCATGTTGTGTGGAAAATGCACTCGAGTAGTAGGAGTATCGTGTACTCCGCATGCAAATATCCCAATCCTTATCTGCTAGTTCGAGCTTCTTCTGGCATCTTTGGTCACATGCACATAAACGAAAGTGAGCCAAAAAATTTTATATATATGAAGCATCAAGTTTCTTACCGAAAAAATCCTCAGTGTGGGTGTACTCATGCCAGTATTTGATGAGGACTCATGATTTTGCACAAATACCGTTGTGTTGCATGCCTCCGCCCACAGCATGCAACAAGAGGGCCCTCGATCATACAACATCGCTCGTGCCGCACCCACCGATTGTTCTATTCTTTCTTTCTCGCGACCCCATTCCGTTGCTAGGGTTATGAGGCACACCAACTCTCTTCGAATTCTTCTTTGCTACAAAAGTTCTTGAATTCATCGAGATGTACTCACCACCATTGTCCGTCACTTCCTAAGAGCCTTCACATGCTTCCCCGTGTCTTTCTCTCCACCAGCGTTGCTTTTGAACTCAAGAAATTTTGAGAATGTCTTGAATCTCTTTCTCTTTTACATGAAATAGATCCTACACTTTCTAGAAAAATCATCAACAAAGATTACATATAGTACTCATGCTTTGTTGTCGAAGCAGTAGAGAATGGTCCACACATGTCTCGAGTGAACTCTCTCAAGGATTTCGAAAGCTCCGTTTCTCCTTCTCGTGAAAAGTGGCCTTTGCATACTTCTCCATAGTACATCCCTCTGCATGTGTCTAACTCATGCAAGAGTACCCTTGGGAAGACCTCACAGAAATCATCGTACTAGACCCTTCAAGGCTCTGTGGTGTAGATGGCCCAATCTTCAGTGCTACTACCCTCACCCTCATCCCCGCTCACCACTCTTTCTCTCCGCCTTACCCATCACCATGTTGTGTAGCCATCTACATCAAGTTTATAGAGAGATTATTCACACGAATCCCAATCTTCTCTGGCTTGGCTCTATCGCTTTGTGTCGAAGGAAAAGCTTTTCCTCTCACCGAAAACAACATCATAGCCTCTATCCTCCAACATTGTGGCCGAGACTACTTTCCCTTCAAGCCTAGTACATGCATTACATCTTTTAATAAGAAGGGTTTACCCTGATCGTCTCTAGAAGGTAACTGTACTAACCTTTGAGGGGCACTATACCGCCCTTCATCACCCATTTCAATATGCAGCATCTAGAGGTCCTTTCTCCTCCAAGCTACCGAAAAATTTCTTTGTCTCCCGTCATGTGAAAGGATGCACCACTATCCAAGTACCACGCCGATTCCATTGCACTTGACAAAGATGCATGCAATGAACGCAGAATTCACTCAAATTGCGAGGTACACAAAAGCCCTCACACGTCGCATCCCGAAGCCTTCTTGTTCTTATTCTTTTGTGGAAAATTAGTGGCATAATAGTGTCACATGCTCGTGATGCTGAAAAAACACTTCACTCCTCGACATGTCATGCTTCTTGCCATCTTTGTCGAACTCGCGGGATTTGGAATGGAATTCTATTTCCTTTCCCCTTCTTTCGCTCTTGGCGACCAAAGCACACCCATTTTCTTCATCATCTATCTTAGAAGTGAAGATCCATCCCCGGTATTTCTCCTCTTGAATTCTTCTAGCACCAAATCCGACCAAAGTCATTCCCAACTGCGCAGCTTTCTCCCTCCCATTGACAAAGTCTTGATAACTATGCCAACTCTTGCGAAGTCCTAGAAGAGCTAGGCTCACCAAGTCATCATCCACGAATGTAATTCCGACGCTCCCAAGCTCATCCCGACATTGAATAAACTTTGTTAAATATTTTGGAATGGTGTCACCTTTCTCCATTTTGATTTTCCCCGAGCTTGTCCTTCGTTGGCAATTTTCTATGATCAATGTTGCTCCTCGAAATAGATCTTTCAAAGCTTTCCACATTCAATATGGTGTTGCTTTTCCATGGAGACTTGAAACAATGTGGTCTCATACTCCCTCTAGTAAGTTCCTCCTTGCCTTTGCAACCTTCTTTTTCCAAGCATCAAGATTATGACCATCTGTCGCACAGTTTGGGAATGTCATTGTCAATGAATTCTTTCAACCCATTGTCGTCTAATATTGCCTCCATCCCGTTCTTCCACGCAATATAATTGGAACTCCGCCCTCGTGTGCATACTCCAATCTCAAGCCATTGAAAGCCATTTTGATCTTGATCTCACTCGTCGCACCAAGAATACTTTTGCAAATTCAAATTCTATCCAATCACAAACTCAACTTCTCCTCCACTATAGTGATTTCCTATGTCTCCGATACCATGTAGAAATTATACAAACATAATATATTAATTTAAAATATATTTTTTTATAATAAAATAAAAATAAATAATAATATTAATTTAAAATAAGAAAATATCTTATACTAAAATATTTAGTTTCAAATATCTGATACTAAAATCTACATTATATAAATAATATTAAAATATTAAAATCTAAATAATACTAATATTTTAGTAAAGTATAAATAATACTAATATTTAGTAAAGCATATTTTAGTATAGATATCTAATACTAAAACCTATAACCTATAATACTAAAAATATCAAAATACTAAAACCTATAACCTATAATACTAAAATATCAAAATTTATGTAATTGTAATATGTGATTATTTCTATTAAAGCTCTAGCTATATATACATATTTTTAAATTTGACTATAGCACTCTTTATTAACCCCTTTTCCTCTTTTTATTAACACCCCTGCTAAGTTTTTTTTCTTTACAACTACTGGCTTCAAAGGTATTCTAACTATAACGCCTTGAATTACAATTCCTCAGCTCTACGACCTAGTGTCAACCCTTGTTTGAAAATGGGGCAGTCGAAAAATCTACAATGATCTGCATGATCATTTGAAAGAAGAAATACTAGTCGTTGCTTTCGTAGCGTCTCTAAAGCAGTGGAATAATCTCCTGTCATCACACAATTACATTAAAAAAATGTGGAGAAAGAAGCCTCCCTGACGTGAACCCATGGCTCGTTGTGCATCCTGTAAATTATGATAGCAGCTTGACTTACTGCTTTCTTCACACGAACCTGGAAGACGACTTCCTCCATTTTCATAGAAAATGCAAATAATAGAGGAAGCCATTTCTTGGGATCAGCGGCAGGCCTGTTCTTGTTAAGAAATTCACCATTTTTATTTGTATGCAATCCTCCTCTTACAAAAACTCTACTACAACTCCCTCTACCAAATGCAAGTAACAACAATTCGATGTAGCAGGGATCATGGCAGAGGAGTGGAGAAAGCAGTGACACATACAAGGTAGTAGTGATGGGCATCTCAAGTCTTCTGAATGCACATTTAATAGAAATATATGACTCCCAAGGCTACAGGGCATGGAGAATAGCAAAGCAAGTGCCACAGGAGAATGCCATAATGATGGGTCGGGGGACCCAAATGGTTTTCTGTGAAGGTTACATGTACTGTCTCATGAGTAGTACTGATGATGATTGGAACGTTGCATGGCTTCAACATCAGAGAGGGGGACTCTTTCTCTACACCTTTGCCAGAGATGGCTGATGGACAGAAAAACTTACCTCCTGATCTGCTAGCCTGTGGATCGCGGCTTCTGGTGTCAAGGGGCATAGTCAAAGAAGGGGAGAAGTTCCCTGCTAAGATTTCATTATATGGCAGTTTGAGAAGGAGAGAAGTTGAAGGTGGAGTCCTCATCATCAGGGTTCAAGGAGATTACCAGAATGCCTCCCGTTTATGTGCCAGAATACCCAACTTTTCATTGAGCTCCGAATACCTGTTTGCGTGTCATGTAGGCGTTGGGGATCGTGCGTGTTTTGTAACTAATGATTTTCTAGTGATAGAGGTGGTTGTTTACAATATTGCTGAAAAGACATGGAAAAGTCTTCCTCCAGCTTTCATTTAGATGAGGAAACAAAGACATGGATCAGTCTTTCCAGCTTTCATGGAACTGGTCACAAGGTATGTGGGAAGGCAGTGGTATGGGCCTTGAACCAAGGCCTGATATGAAGGTTCTGTGAAGCTCTGGTATGCATTCATTTTTAAAACATGATTTCTCTCTTATTTAGGTCTAGATTGGTCTCTCCAAAGTTACCTTGCTCGTGCAATTTTCTTTGATATCAATAGTGATACCAGCTTGTTTTATTTTGGTAATTAAAAGATGTTCCTTTTATTGATTCAAATTCTTTTAATACAAAACTGGAGTGCCCACAACCAAATCCCCTGTTGTGGTTTGGAAGTGGCCTGTAGAGCTTTTAATGCATTATATTCTAGCCATCTTTACAATGGCATGATATGACTTTCTCCACCATATATTTTCTCAGCCCTGTGACAAAATTTGACCTCCTTATAGTTGGACTGATTTGCTTTCTAGGAGGATCAGATTGATAGCCTTTAAGATTTTATTATTCTTGGATGGTGCCATCTTGCAACTCGTGCATAAACATTTTTGATAACATACAGAAAACCTTTCTTTAAGCAACTGCAAAACCTTTCCCAGGATTGTTGCCTCGGGCCTTTTTTGCTTCATTCTTCTCTCTCAATCACTGCTGTATTTGCAATGTATGTACCCTCTGTTTTGTCTCTCTTTCTTCATTCTCCTTGCCTTTTCCAACCCTCCTTGACTTCTTTGCAGCCATTTCTCCCAAAATTTGTCGGATGGCTTTTTTGTCTCTTCTCATCACAGCTGGGATACTCAGGGGATTCTCTAGTTGTACAACCTTGATTCCACTTTTTTTCTAGTCCCTTGATTAGAGCTCCATTCTCCAATATTTCATTTGCAGGATTGATGCTCCATTCAGTGTGCTTTTGTGCATCATCATACCTTTTCAGCCAAGTATACCACTGGCTAGCTAGAACATCTTGAATGTGAATCCGAGTCCAATGTAGCCAATAAAAATACTCCCAAGTCTCTGTTTAGGATTCCGGGGGAGTGGATCTGTGAGGGAATGCATTGGGGGATTCTCCTATTCTTTATTTGGGTTCCCACTCTGCCCCTAGTCTTGAAGATTCTTTAACATAGATTTCAGCAAGATGCCCAATCTGTCTACCACTTGCTTTGCAGGTATTGCTCCTTTTGGAGTGAGATCTACGAAACCCTTTGAGAATCAAAGTGTCCGGCCCCTACACATTTTCCTTTTCGCACTAGAAGTTTTCCCTTATGTTCAGCAGACAAGGCTCAAGCAATCAAAGAAAAGCACAAAGCCTCAGGCTTGTCAGGTATACTAGGAAAGAGGAAGCATGTGGAGTGGTCTGAACTTCAAAAAAATAAACAATGACCAGTCAATTGGAAGGATCATACAATATAGAAAAAACTGCAGAAGCAACACCAGGTGGAAAGACACCTCAAAGTTGGAGTTAAAACTATGAAGCTGCACTGGATAAACAATAGGATCTACCTTTAAAATCTGAATCTTCAAAACAACTGGGCACAATGTTAGAACTATCAAGGAATGCAAAGACCCAACCCCTTTGGAAGAACTACATTGTAGCACTTCATTTAGAATCCCAACTCAAATAGAAAGGCAGAGGCCCCTAGGGCTATTAGTTTGGTGTGCTTTGTATCTACAATAATCTATTTTGACTATTCATCTTCTTCCTTTAGAAATAATTAACCTACAAAGGTCACTTTTTTCTCAGATTGCGATTTCCCAATGCTCTTACAGTATTCCATGATTCTGTTGAGTGCCATCAAGATACCAATTGTGGTTTATGTTTTCTTAGCCATGATTGATCTTGATGTGTCACTGCGAGCTTGATTTTGTTTTTACAGAAACAGATATTTGCATCACTTCTTTAAAAAGGCTTTGGCATACGCTGGAGGCAAAATTCTTATAGAGCCTTTGGCCTAATGCTGGACGCAAAATTTTATAGAGCCTTTGGCATACGCTGGAGGCAAAATTTTATAGAAATTCCAATGAATAGAAGGTGCGAGTACTCGGTCTCAAACCTAGATAAATCAAATCTGTTTCAGAACTATCATTGTTGTCCCTAATTTTCTGTGTTTTTTTGTATTAGACAAACAAATTGTCCTTCTAAAAAATAAACCAAAAAAAATATATATTTGCAAACTATGATCTTCACATTTTGCTTCCTTGTGCCATTTGGCTCTTGACCTTCTTCTCCTGCTCTGCAATCCTTGCCCATCCTTGACCTTTCTTCCTGCCTGCAATCCTTGCCCATAAAATGTTAGTATCCAGAAATGCAATGACCCAATCCCTTGAAGAACTTCTACTCGCACACCTGATTTAGAATCCCAAGCCAAATAAAAAAAACAGAGGCCATAATCTATTAGCTTGGTGTGCTTTGTGATACCTACAATAATCTACTTTGATTATTCATCTTCTCACCCCTCAGAAATAATCAACCTACAATTTCTCATCGTACAATTTACCAATGCTCCGACAATATTCCATGATACTGTTGAGTCCCATCAAGGTCCCGAACTCTGGTATTATGCTTTCTTAACCATGATTGATCTGGATATTACGACTGCGAGCTTGAATTTTTTTGCATTACTTTTAAAAAAACGAGCCTAACTCTGGAGGTAAAATTTTATAGAAATTACAATGGACAGAAGGTAAAATCAAGATAAATAAAATCTGTTTAGGAACTATCATTGTTGCCTCTAATTTTCTGTGTTTTCGAATTAGACAGGCAAATTTTCCTTCTAAGAATAAACAAAAAAACGTATATTTGCTAACTATTTTCCTTGCTCATTATGTTGTGCAGGGAGATTTATAAGATCACTGTTACCGTTGATTTTCTTTGCATTCTGCTGCATATGGGCAGCCTGTTGTGCATCCAGTTACTCCCTCAGGAATGTAGCACATCTTAATACTATTCTGTTACCATATATCTGTTCTCAAGTGTCTGATTCCAGCTTCGACACTTATTAAATAGTGTGTACCACGACCAGCTGAAGTCTTATGAGTGAGCAGAGTATCCACTCGCCGTTTTTGAGGATAGTTTGCTCACTATCCAAAATGAAGGCGAAACAGCTCTGATTTTTTAGAGTATTTTCATCCTTTCGATGAGGATGATTTCAGTGTTTCTTGAATTGACTCATCCAAAGTTTAAAAAAACTGAGTTAGTTTTAGTATTGGGTTAGATGATGGGTAAAGGATTTATGAACTTATTTTCAAGGGTGGTTACACGAATAAATATATTTTTTAGTTAGTAAGTTATGTAAATAGTTAGTATCATTATATTTTACTTATGTTGAATTATAATTAATTATAGTTGAATAATTAAAAATATAATAATTAATGAATTAGTGATTAGGGAATATATTATTAGCGACGGTAGAATTGTGAGTTAAGGATCAATCATTAAAAAAATGTGTTGGTTATTAGGTCAATGGTATAATCACATTAGGTTTGGTTATTGGATTTAATGGGTAATGAAATAGTATATTATGTTAGATTGGTGCAGTTGATTGATGTTGTATCTTATGGTATTAGCAACTAGACTATGGTTTAATGACTGGTGGTCAAATAGGGGATACGACTATATATGATATACATTAGAAGTACTACTTGCTAATGAAGCGAATTATAATAAAACAATCTTTCCTCAACCCATTGAAATTACAGCCTAAAAACTAAAGATGAAGACATTTTCGAAAAAACAGTCTTTTCCAACTGTTAAATTAACTTATTATGATGATGAACCAATCGTTGGTTCAAAAGTTGCTACTAAAAATATACTTAGATGTGATTATTATCAAATATTTATATTCATTTAATTCACTAAACTTATAAATGCTTTGGATTGTCACATGAACTTGGGCTTCAACATTGTAGATGATTGCTCATTTATTGGTGTCATGTAGATGATTGTAATGGTCGTAGAGTTAGTTGTGAAGGCTTATGGTTGGATTTGGTTAAGGAAACAAATATATCTTTAGTTGGATTTTTCTCGTAAGGATTTTGCAATGTGTTAATTTTTGTCATATAAATCATTTATTTTTCTTCATGATTATTAAAACCCCAAAAATATTTATCTCAAATATTTCTTAATTTGTCGAAAAGCAAAATAACTGGTCTATTAACAATCATAGCAGAGATAAAAATGAAGAGATCAATCACACCACAACAACTAAAATTTCTGACAAAATCTTCCTTCATTAAATTTCTTGTGAAAATTTTGGGTTAGACCCACAAAGAATACATAGAAAATATAAGTGTTGGGCACCTAGAAACACAACGAAGCGCAGGAAAATTTTCCTCAATGAATTCATCCTTTGGAAATCGAACCACTGAAGAAAATTGGTATTGGAGAATTAACTTGTCACACTAACCAAATCAGCCTCCCTTTCCTGTCTCCTTACAACTCCATCACACTAGAGAAATCGACATCTTGGATAATTCAACCTCCTCTACGTTCAACCCTCTTCTTCAACAAATTGACCCCCTCTTTCCTAAACTGCGACTCCTTGATTTCTTTAGAAGTTCCTACTACCTTATCCTACTTCTCTTGATCTGTAAGGTCTTTTGCTCTAAAGAAAATCTCTTTCTCAGCCAACATATGTGTATCTATAACCTCTCTCTAGGCTTATCTTACTATAAATTTTATTAAAGCTAACGCTAATCAAGGCTCTTGTAAGATTAAGTCGGGAAGAACAATGCCCCCATATGTGTCCGACGAGGGGCAAGCAGGAGAAAGGAATTGAAATTGAAAGGAGTTGGGCACCTGGATTTCTGCTGCTGGAGGAAGAAAAACACTTAAAAGCTTTAAGTCGAGTCGAGCTGCACGCAATCCCAGACCACACGCCACCGTCAAGAAGCCACGCCCACGTACACGTCGGCATCTGGAACGCCAACTCCGATTTAACCCGCACGCCCATCCCCAAGGACAATTAGTTAACGTAGGCATGGCCGCTGTGTCTGCTATATTTGTTCTTATCCTGAATAAATCCCATCCAGTTCTGCCTGCTCCCTCGTTATTCATTGTCTCTTGACTCTACGTTACAAGGACTTTTTCTATTTATTTAATTTCTTATTTAAGAATTATCATAGTGGAAGCATGTCTAATTTGAAGTTGGGAGGTATTTAGGTACATTAGTTATTTATAAAACTAAGTTCCAACTTCCGATGGTATTGAAAATTTTCGATTACATTTTATTTTAGAATTTGAGTTTTTCAAAAACATATTTGGGTAAGTTATCGAGCTATTTTATTAGCTAGCTTTTTGGGATAATTTATTTAGCTGAAAGCCATTATTGTAAAACTTTACATGCTTTTTTTATAAATTGTTGAACTTTTTGGTAAATATGATATAAATTGATGGAGATTTTTTTTATATGAATAAATTATAAAATGATTTATAATGAGTCAAAGTTTTGTTTTTTTTTTTTTTTTTTGGTTATAAAACAGAACGATATAATGATTTAAAATTTAAATTATTAAAAAAAATTATAAACTTTTTTAATAATAATTATTATAGATTCATTTTAATTTTAGATATATTAAAAGTAGAGAGTAATTAAATTTCTGGAGATGTAAATTTAAAATTTGAGAAAAAGTTTCATCTTAAGATTGATTCTTTTCTAATAAATTGGAAGTTAATATGAATTTAAAATTTAGAAAAAAGTTTTAATTTAAGATTGATTCTTTTCTAATAAATTGAGAGTTAATATGAATCGATGATGATTCTTAATAATATTAATCATATTTATATAAATTTCACCTCTCTGTATTCAAGATCTATTTTAACTAATTAATATTATTCGGTGTTGAAATTTGGTAAAAAATTTGAGGTAAAATTTTGATTTATGTTAATTAAACTAGTTTTTTCATTGTATATATGGATTCAACACCCTAAAAATCCCATAAGGCACTTTGATTGTGCAAAAATACCCATCAAATTTATGTTTTCAATGAATTTCTGCCAAATTTTAGAGAAATTACACCGGAAAAATCTACTAAAAATACCTTCAAAAAATCACACTAAAAACTATTCAATATAATATACATAAATAAAATAAATAAATTTAATTATTTTAACACTTTTAACAATCAAATAAATATTATTATTATAATAATAATAAAACTAGCATTTGCACGACCGTGCAAAGGGAATGCTGGAGGCGCACGAAAGCTGACAGAAGTCAAGTTGCGTGATGCAACCGAGAGTCTGAACGAGAGGTACATTAAATGAGAAGGTTGGACAAATGAGCAATTTTGATTGGTTGGAGGAATAATCAAATGGCAAAATCTAATTGGTTGGAAAGGCAATAGAGAAAGCTTCTCATTGGCTACAGTGAACAGTGTTTGCCACCCAAAACCAACAAAGAGAACGCCTCCAGCGTAATAAAACTCCAACTGGTAGAAAATAAATGCCACCTCAAAAATTAAAAAACCAATGCCCATAAAAAAAGAGAAGCAAAGTGAGTGTTAAGAAATTTTTAAGAAATCGTCTGTGGGGTCTTGGTTAAACGGTGATGAGGTGGGTTGTTATAGCACTCATCACAGGTTCAATTCCCTTCCTCGATCAGGGTGATGTATCTGGACATGTTGATGAAAAATGAGTGGAAAAAAGAGGAAAAAGTGAAAAATGAAAGGAACTACCAAACTTAAAAAATAAAAATAAAATAAAAAATAAAATAAAAAAAATCTTTAAGAAATCTTGACTATGCAAAGAAAACATAAATGAAGAAGTTGAGAATGTTATAACAGTTTTAACATAATCCTGTGGAAGAACAGGATTTTGTAATTTTTTAACTTATAATTTGGTTACTAGTGTGGATGAACAAGATTTTGCAATAATTTTTATTTTGAATTTTCCTAAATTTACCTTGAGGTATTTTAGGCTAAAATTCAAATTCAAATTCAATTTGTATATTTTTTTTTTACTAATTTGTTTTATTGGTTCACTATTTTGTTTTATTTATAGAAAATATTTTCATGGTTATATATTTATTTTAGATTATTGGATAATATTTAATTATGTGAAATAGGTGTTTTTATGAGAGTTTGCTTAGGGTTATTCCATATAAATGTTCAACAGTAACATATTCATAAAAACTTTTATTTTTATAGGTTACATGGATTCAACACCGTCACTTTCTACAACTAATTATGTCTCTAAAAGTTGAAAAGTCAACAAGAAATATGTGCCTAATTTAATTTTCCTTTAATTAAATTGGACAATACAATGTAATCGTATCTCATAATCATTTGTAATAATTCACTGAGTGTGATAAACTCAGTTAGCTCATGAATTTCGAGTTGAGGGTGGTTGGTGAGGCATGCAGAGTGATTCTATTAGTTATTGAGTCCAAGTTGCAGTTAGTGCATTAGTTTAATGCATGAGAAATCAGTTAACTCAATTAATTGAGTTAAAATCAATTTAACTAATTTTAACTATTTGTTGCACTAGTGAGAGATCAAGTGAATTAAATCAGATATAATTTGCATGACGTGATCTGTCATGTAGCTGATGATTTACTATTAATAGTTGCATGCATGTGAGTTGCAGTGGAGACCCAGTTGAGACAAAGGTTAAAGGGATGTTAAATATCAGTTGTATTATCAGTAGGTCGCATGTAGTAAAACAACCATAGGATTTCCCATGAGCATTGTGCAGTTTTGGAAGGCTGAATTTCCTAAATAATAGGGATTGCATTCCACATTAATTATGCAAGAAAGGCAAGCTGAGTAGAAGCTGAAAATTGGCTAAGTGTTCATCGATTTTGTCTGGATCAGTGTGAGATAGTTGTGAGAGTGTAAGAGACTCTTGTGAGAAGAGTGCATTGTAATTGTTTCATGATTCCTTGGTGAATATACTATAAAATATAGAGGGGTTTTGAGCAGTAAGCTTTCCCCGGGAAAATATTTGTGTTGTGGTTTGATTTGCTTCTTTCTTTACTTGTTGTGATTGGCGATCGTGTTTATTTTCTGTAATTTATTTGTAGAAGGATTCAGTATCTTGATTTAGCATATCGCATGATCGGATTGAATCCATTGATATACATATTGTTTGTATAATTTCTACATGGTATCAAAGTGTGGGAAATCACTATAGTGGAGAATAAATTGAGTCATAGCATTCGAATTTGAAAAATTATTCTTTGGTGCGATAGGCGGATCAAAATAAAGATGAATTTCAATGGCTTGAGATTGGAATATGCACTCGAGGGCAGTTCCAATTATATTGTGCAGAAATACAGGATGGAGGCAGTTCTGGAGGACAACGGGTTGAAAGAATTCATTGATAATGACATTCCCAAACTCGCAGTAGCAGATGTCGCTCTTCTTGATGCTTGGAAAAAGAAGGTTGCAAAGGCGAGGAGGATCTTATCGGAAGGAGTACGATATCACATTGTCTCAAGTCTCCATGGCAAAGCAACTCCATATGCAATGTGGAAGGCTTTGACAGATATGTTTCAGAGTAGCGGTGACCACAAAAAATTGGCACTGGGGGACAAGCTCAAGAAAATCAAAATGGAGAAAGGCGACGCTATTCTGAAATATTTAACGAAGTTTTTCGAATGTTAAGGTGAGCTTGGGAGTGTAGGAATTACTGTAGCTAATGATGACTTGGTGAGCCTAGCTCTTTTAGGCCTTCCCAAGAGTTGGCATAGTTACCAGGACTCTATCAATGGGAGGGAGAAGCTGCTAGATTGGGAGCGACTTTAGTCAGATTTGGTGCAAGAAGAATTCAGGCAGAATACTAGGGATGGATCTTCATCTAAAACAGATGATGAAGAAAATTATGCCTTGGCTGGTAAGGCAAAGAAGGGGAAGGGAAAGAAATCCTATTCCAAATCTGAGACCGACAAAGAAGGCAAGAAGCGTGACATGTCCAGAGTGAAATGTTTTCAATGTCACGAGCATGGACATTATGCCAATAATTGTCCACAGAAGAAGAAGAGCAAGAAGGCTTTAGGATCTACAACTGGTGACGTTTTGGCCTCACAATTTGAGTTGGACTTCTCGCTCATCGCATGCATGGTGTCAAGTGTGATGGGATCAGTGTGGTACTTGGATAGTGGTGCAAATTTTCCACGTGACGAGAGAAAAATAAATTTTCAGTAGCTTGGAGGAGAAAGATCTCCAGATGCATATCAAAATGGGTGATGACGGGAGGTATAGCGCTACTGATATTGGTACAATTACCTTCCAGATACAGTCAGGTAAACCCTTCTTATTAAAATATGTAATGCATGTACTAAGCTTGAAAAATAATTTAGTTTTAGTTGTAATGTTGGAGGGTAGAGGTTAAGATGTGGTTTTCAGTAAAGGGAAAGCTTTCCTTGACACAAAGCCACAGGAAAAGCCAAGAAGATTGGGATTCGTGTGAAGAATTTCTACAAACTTGATATAGATAGTTGTGCAACATTGATGGGTAAGGCAGACAAAGTGGTGAGCCCGGATGAGGGTGAGTTATGGCACAGAAGATTGGGCCATCTACACCACGGAGCTTTTAAGGTCATGCAACAGATTTCTACATGGCTTCCAAAGGGTACTCTTGCGCAGATAGACACATGCAAGGGATGTACCATGGGGAAGTATGCAAAGGCCACTTTTCACGAGAAGGAGAACCAAGCAGCAGGAATCCTTGAGATAGTTCACTCAGACGTGTGTGGACCATTCTCTACAGCTTCGACAGCAAAGTACAGGTATTATGTGATCTTTGTTGATGATTTTCCTAGAAAGTGTTGGATCTACTTCATGCAGAAGAAAGATCAGACATTCTCAAAATTTTGTGAGTTCAAAGCACTGGTTGAGAAAGACGCAGAGAAGCATGTGAAGGCTCTTAAGAGCGACAATGGTGGTGAGTACATCTCCAATGAATTCAAGAACTTATGTAGCAAAGAATGAATTCAAAGAGAGTTGATTGCGCCTCATAGCCCACAA
Organism: Pinus albicaulis; assembly: GCA_034641835.2. Lineage (NCBI taxonomy): Eukaryota > Viridiplantae > Streptophyta > Pinopsida > Pinales > Pinaceae > Pinus > Pinus albicaulis. The sequence goes on along the minus strand of CM076571.1, from coordinate 362,648,687 downwards.
CAGAATGGGGTTGCAGAAAGAAATAACAAAACAATTATGGGTGTAGCATGAGCAATGTTGCATGATCAAGGCCTACCATTGCATCTATGGGTAGAGGCATGCAACATAGCGATATTTGTGCAAAACCGTAGTCCTCATCAGATACTTGGCATGAGTACACCAGAGGAGGCTTTTCTAGTAAGAAAATTGATGTTTCATATTATAAAATTTTTGGCTCATCTATCTATTGCCATGTGACCAAATATTCTAGGAAGAAGCTAGAACCAACAGCTGAGATTGGGATATTTGTGGGGTACACTGATATTCCCCACAACTATCAGGTGTATTTTTCAAACAACAAGATGACTGTTGTGAGATGGGATATAAAATTTGATGAGGAGAAAGCCATGTGATTATCACTTAAGAGGGAGCTTGATTTGCATGTAGATGAGGAACTCTTGGTTCCAAAGAATGAACCTCAAGATGTGGAGAAGCCACATGCGGAGGATCATGGAATGGCAGAAAACACTCATGCAGAGCAATCCACCAGACATGGTAGAAGGCACACCACAGAAGCTGATAGATTGAGACTTGATGCGGCAGAACATATAGGAGCACCTACTTGACCGCGTAGACAGAGATAGTCTCCAAACAAGTTTATTGTATACATGACTCTTATGAACAAGTGTATTCTGACATAACCATCCTCTTTTGAGGAAGCAATGCAACAACTGATTTGGGTTGACACCATGGTTGAGGAGCATGACTCATCGTCAATAACATTGCATGGGAATTTGTCCCAAGACCAGTCTGAAAATCAATGGTTGGATCTAGATGGATCTATAAGGTGAAGCCGGTGACAAATGGGAGTGTGGAAAATTACAAGAATAGATTTGTCACAAGTTGAGGGGATTGATTATGAGGATACTTTCTCACCGGTTGCGAGATACTCATTAATTAGATTTATCCTTTCACTCTCAGTGCAGATGGGGTGGCAGATACATCAAATGGATGTGGAAACTACGTTTCTCAATGGAGTTATTAAGGAAGAAGTGTACACATAGCATCCAGAAGATTTTGATACCTTTGACAGTGAGTCGCATGTGTGTAGACTCAAGAGAGCACTGTATGGGCTGAAGCAAGAACCTCATGCTTGGTACACCATGATTGACAGCTATTTCACCGGGTTGAGCTTCACAAAGAGTGAAGCAGATGCGAATTTATACCAGATTGTGGTTGATGGTAAGCTCTTGATTATCGTAATTTATGTTGATGATCTAATTTTGACAGGTGATGAGCAACTCCTAAGTTTTTGCAAGGAGGATCTTGCAAGAGAGTTTGAGATGAAGGACATGGGACTCCTTCACTATTTCCTTGGTTTGGAAATATGGCAGCGGGATGGTGAGCTATTTGTTTCTCAAGGAAAGCATTCCGAAGAGATTCTAAGTAAGTTTCACATGGAGAGCTGTAAACCCATGGAGACTCCTCTTCCAGGAAATTGGAGGGAGAAGGATGTTATTTCAGGTGAGGTAGTGGATGCTACTATTTATAGGCAGCTTGTGGGTTCACTGATGTACTTGGTGAACACCAGACCAGACATTTGCTACGTAGTTAGCCAGCTGAGTCAAGCTATGGTTAAGCCGACCAAGCTCTTTTCGAAGGCGAGGAAGCATGTCTTAAGATATCTCAGGGGCACTACAGAGTATGGATTATGGTACATACGAATATAGGGAGTGAAGCTTCAAGGCTTAACCGATGCAGATTGGGCAGGGAATCCATCAGTCAGAAAAAGCACATCAGGAGGGATCTTTAGCATAGGATCGACATTAGTTTCTTGGTACAGCAGGAATCAGAGATCTGTGGCACTCAGTTCAGCCGAGGCAGAGTACATGGTAGCCATTTAGGCTACATGTGAGGCCATCTGGATGAGGAAGATTCTGGTTGGTTTGTTTGGTCATCAAATGGATCCAATGGCGATACATTGTGATAACTAGAGTTTCATTAAACTCTCGGTTAATCCGGTATTCCATGATAGGTCTAAGCATATAGACATCTGATACCACCATCTCAAAGATTGTGTTCAGAGTCGCATTATGTTACTTCATTACATTCCCACGGAAGATCAGGATGCAGATAGTCTGACGAAAGCGCTCGCTAGGAGAAAATTCGAATACCATAGAGGCAGGTTGGGGTAGCTGATTATCCCTTTCTTGTTGAGAGGGAGTGTTGAAATGTAATATTCCTTTTTTTACTACTTTTATTAGACAGTTGAAAAATCCTAAAGGTCAAGTGGACCCAAAGGAAAACAATTATTGTGGACATATTTTATTATTTTAAATTTAATAAAAGTGGAAATTGAATTATTTTGCAAAGACTAGAGTATAATTAGAGATCATGAATTCAAGTCCATGAAGATGGATAAGATTCCAAATAATTTCCCAGACTCTCCAAAAATCCTTAGAGAAAATAAAATAAAAATTTAATATTAGATTGGAGATAAAAATCTTAAAAAAAATACCTCAGTAAAGTGGAAAGTTACTGAGAAGAGGTGAAATAAAACTAGAAAGAGGAAAAAGCTAGTTTGAAAGTACTTTTGTGGAAAAAACAAAAGGAAAGCCTAGGCAAAAAAGGAAAACAACATCCTGATTAACTGGATGCAGTTATGGAAACATGTTGATGGAAAAGCAGGCTTAAATAAGTTATTCCTGGGTAGATAAGAGGTTTTTTACACTAGTAATTGGTCTCTGCTCGGGGGGAGTTGTATAGAGAAAGCTCAAGGTTGGGTGGAAAATAGTCTTACCAGAATTGGTATGCATAATTTATTTAATTTTTTCTTAACAATTGTGTTATTATGATGAGAACTAGAGAAATGATGGTCTATGTAGAAAGATATGTGGGAAATTATATTTTTTGTATTATTACATAGTATAATAATTTTATGTTAGTTGTAAGTTACAAAGTCTGATGTATTTAACAGAACCTACTATAACAGATATAGTGTAGATATGTATAGTTACATAGACAATTATAAGAAATAAACCAACTCTCAGAATGTCTAAACCTCTGTAGCAGGTTTGAGGTTAGGTTGTAAATTTTATTATTATATATACAAAAACATAGATAAATGCAGTTGAAATAAATTAAATTTAGTGTATTTATCATTTGTGCCATAATAACATAAATAGAAAATTTATACAGAATGAGGAAATTCCTTTCTCTTATTAAACATGAAATTGTGCATTTCAAATAATATCTTCTACTGTAACATATTTAGAAGATTTTTGGATACATATATAAACCATATCATTATCTAAGAAAGGTATCAAAGGTCAAACAGAACCTAGTACATGCAGAGAAGTAAACAGAGCTTAACTTTATGAAAATAAAGTATAATGTATTATACTGAAACAAATCAAGTATGGACATTTCTATATACATAAATGTCAATTAAACGTTGTCATAAAATTTAGACAGATTTCGGGATTCAATCCCATGGTTACAACCAAATTATCCATTTGAAATTTGTTCAGAATACAAGAGGAGGAAGTCCTTAAAGAATTATGGACCAACCTGTGAAGATGAAACCAAAATTTATTGTCAATGAATGACTTACATAATTAAAATTACCTGTGTAAGTGAACAGGAAAGGAAAGGGAGTACCTGCACATAAAATTATAAATATGAAATAAAAAAAAATGTAAAATTGTCTTTAAATTCTAGTAAAGCAATTAATACATAAATAAGTGACATTGGTAATGAAATAGGGAAACATTACCTTACTATTCGTAACAGACATAGATAGTAAACCTGTATAGAAAAAAGAGGAAAATGATTAATTGTGAGAAAGAATATATTAATACAATGAGAGGGAAAAATATTACCTGAAATCTTGACAATAGAGTGCTTGTCAAACTCTGAGGAATAGTGTAAAAATTATTGTTCCTGCACAAAGTATGAATTTATTAAATTTATAAATGTCATAAGATCTTACTTTTGGAAATTAAATATATAAACATAAATATAAGAAATTCATACAGATTATCAATCTGTAATACTATGGTGTTAAATTCATTTAGAATAAATTAAAAGGAAAAAGAGCTTCCTGAACCTGAGAACATTTGAATAATTCGGAAAATAAAAATAAATAAATAAAATTTTGAAATTCCTCATGAGGAAAAGAGGAGTTCCAAGTCAACTCAGAAATCGAAATTCTGAGGATAAATCAAGCATCCGAGAGCTATAAGGATTTATACAAGTTAACTCGGTTCAGTTACAAATGAAGAATTATATCCAAATTCCTAAAAATTGAAATGTTGAACTAATGAAATCTCAACATAGACTTCTCAGTTTCAATTTGCGTAAAAATCTACTTTATATAACAAAGTTTTATATTCACTAGGAAAAACCCCAAATTGTAAAATAACAAAACGATGTCAAGTTAACCATGTGGAAATAACTCAGAAGCAAGTTTAAATTCACTACTTTAATGTAAAGAGTCATGTTCATCTATGCATGAAGAAATTATAAAGGAATACCATGAATTGGAAAAGATATGACAGAGACTGCTATGTGATAGTTAAATCACTGCCATACGTAATTCATGAATATACTAATGCATATAGAAAGTATTATTAAAATTTACAGAGGTAAATTTATTAAGAGGGAGAATAAATATATCAAAATCCTGTATGAGTGGAAAATGTGAGTAAGGAGTTAATTCTGTTACAGGTATTGTAATTATAGAAATTTCGAAATGCAACAATCCACCAGTCGTTTCGAAAAAGGCCGAAAACTCTTACCTCGTTGTTTGGTTGAACGTTAATGGAGGATAGCTCCTCATCTCAGATAAAAACGAAAAGCCTGCAATCAAAATGAAAATAAAAATGTAAGTTGCAGAGAATAAAAATTCGAAGAAAATAATTGAAGGTCAATGAAAATCAAAATAATTGAGACAACAAGTCTAAAACATTCACAACCAAATCGAAATATTACCTGAAGCAAACGTGAAGGAAATTGATCAGGAAACCCTACTGGTGAACCATAGATGGTTTGTGTCGTGATTTTGGCAAGGCTGAATGGAAAACATGGAAATAATTCTAAAACAAGGGTTTGAGAAAGAACCAGAGCCGAGCTACAATGCCAAAATGACAATGAAAACAAATTTAGGGTTTATTCTATGAGAAATCCAAGACAAAAATACAATCCCATCGAACCGTCCACGTGGTGTGAATCTAAGGCGAGTGAGTACTCTGGCAGACAAGAGGTAAGTCTCAGAAGCCATGTGATCACATTAATCAGCATAGTATGTATCATAAATGATAACAAGCTCGAAAGGATAAGAAATTAAAAGTACCTTACTCGTAAAAACTACGGATAATAATTCTAAATCCCAACCTCATAAATACACATCGTTATGTGGTGTTAAAATGTTTTATGGTTAATGCTTATTTCCAACCTAAGTTAAGAATGGATGGGTTAATACAATACAATGTATTAATAGTTATAAAAGATTTCATTCCAATTATATAAAACCCAATCTATTAACATAAAAGCCTATTGTAACGAATGGTAAATGGGTAGTAGTATGTTAAAGCAAAAGTGATGAAATATATATATATATATATATATATATATATATATATATATATATATTACAAGTTGAATCATGAGTCGTTGTTTATAAAGTATGGAATAAGGAAAAATACATTTCAATTTCCTGAAGGTTCACATATAACAAATGAATTTTCACACATGTAATTTAGGATAATAATTGCATTAGTAAGTCGGTTGCAAAGGTTGAACTTTAACCTTACTTAGATACAAAGGTATAGTGATCAACTAGTGGTAGTTGATAATCTAAGCTAAGGTAGTTGTATGCATAATAAAATTGAATTAAGTAGCAATAAGGGTAACATATAATTATTTATGTATAACCACTATGGAAGTAAAAAGTTTAAGGATATAGTATAAGGAGTAGTTGCATAAAATTAATATTCTATAAATTGCATTAAAATAATATGGTGAAGAATTGTAGTCAAAATACATAAAACAATGAAAATGACTAATGAATTCCAAAAAACTCAACTAGATGAAATAGGTTGTACGTGAATTCATAGTTGTGAAGGAAGTCATAATAATAGAAAATAAAATGAAAGGGTGCAGTAATGCAAGAGTGCGTCAATTAGTAATGAACTAACTTAATGTACTCGATGACAGTTTGTTAAATATGCTATTAAAAAAATGAGTGGTAAGTAGAGTTATTACAAATGGTATTAGAGCTCATGTTAAAATACTGGACAGATATGTGTCCTCACATAGAAAATTTAAAATACAAAATTTTACTGCTACAAAATTATTTAGATTGAAAAAATTTTGCGCTAATTTAATTTTTATGTACAGTAATTTAGTACAGAAAAGTACAATTGTCATTATGACCGACGGGGAAGGGTTGTACGTAGATCTGAGTGGTGATGAAAATCCACCAGATCCAAATGCTTCATTGTTGGCTATGTTCCAAGAATTGCAACGAGAAATGATTCAGCTAAGAACCAACAATGAAAGATTGTTGCAAGCTAGCGAAGAGCAAGAAAGGTTGATCAAGGAATTAACCTCAAGGTCTAGTCACGAGAGTGAAGACCTTGGCAAAAAGAGAAAATAAGTTGAAACCAACTCAGAAAGATCTGAGGAAGGTGAAGCATCTAGACAACAGTCCAGAAAGAAAAAGGATTTGCAAGGAGAATTCTGAAAAATTAAACCTCCTACTTATGATGGTGAAAAGGAGGAAGATGCATAAGGTTATCTTCTAAACATGGTGAAATACTTTCAAGTTTATGAATATGGAAGTAACATAAAATCCAGATTGGCTATTTACCAATTACAGGGTAAGGCTACCTTGTGGTGGGAAGAAACCAAAATGGTATATGTACTAGATGAGAAAACTGTTACTTGGGAAGACTTCCAAACTAAATTTAAATCGAGATATCTGAATGAAAGATACTATGATGACAAAGTCAAAGAGTTTCATGAGTTGAGATTGGGACAGTTCACCATAGATGAGTTTGTTACCAAATTCACAAATCTGCTTCGTTATGTACCTTATATTAGAGAAGAGAAGGCTAAGGTACAACGATTTTTAAACTGCCTACCTACTATCTACAAGGAGAAAATAGAATTTGATAATCCCAAGACAATGGATGAAGTTGTGTTAAAAGAAATACTGTGTTATCAACAGCTCAAATGTATAAACGATCAGCTGAAAAATTGGCAGAACAAAGAAAAAGGGAAAGGTGACTTTAGTGGGAAAAGAGTAAAACCAACATACTTGAAAAACTTTGGGAAAAATCATCAAAAGAAGAAGTTTAGCAAAACTTGAAAAAGTCAACCAGCCCAATCACAAAATGGATCTAAACAGATGGATGCAAACAACAGGAAAGAAGGAACTGTAAAAATGAAGGAACCATTAAAATGTTGGGGTTGTGGAGAACCTCACTTGTTACGAGACTGTCCTCATCAAACAATTCAAAACATTCAAATGTTGAGAGAGGCAACTACAGTAAATGATATTGCAAGAAACATTCCCAAAATCGGTGGTGCACTAGAGGATCGTCAAGTTGAACACCAATCAACCATGGTCGAAATTGAAGGTATGATTGTTGAATAACCTGTTTCTGTTTTGATAGATCTAGGAGAAAATTTAAGTTATATAAGTCTTCATATGGTGGAAAAGTGCAAATTAAGATCATAAAATTTTCAGCAAGCATGGTTAGCTCAGTTAGCCACTAGAACAAAAAGAAAAGTGACCCATAAATTACCAAAGATTGTTGTAAACTTAAATGGGTACGAAACTGAACTGAATTTAAATATTTTTCCTCTAGGTTCCTATGATGTATTAGTGGGAATGGACTGGTTAGAAAAACATAAATCAATAGTTAATTGCTTAGATAAAACAATACACTGTATAGATGGTGAGGGAAAATCAGTGATAGTAAAATAAAAACCCAGACCAATATCAATCAGACAGATTTCAGCACTACAATTAAAGACAACGGAAATGAAAGGATTTCAAGTGTATGTTGTACAAGTGGAAGAATTTGGACAACAAACTAAAAGAGAAACTGTAGAAAATTTACCAGTAATTAGAGAATTCAAGGATGTGTTTCCGAATGAAATTCCTTAATTACCCCCTAAAAGAGAAATTGATTTTTCAATTGAGTTGGTACCCGGAGCTACACCTTTCTCTAGATCACCTTACCGAATGAGTACTCTTGAGTTGTTAGAATTAAAACTACAACCACAAGAGTTATTAGACAGAGATTATATCAGACCAAGTGTATCTCTTTGGGGAGCACCAGTACTGTTTGTTAAAAAGAAAGATGGTACATTCAGGATGTGTATCGACTACAAACAACTGAATAAACTGACTATAAAGAACAGATATCATCTACCCAAAATAGATGACTTATTTGATCAAGTGAGAGGAGCTACCATATTTTCAAAGACTGATTTAAGAACATGCTATCACCAATTAAGAATTAAAGATGAAGACATCAACAACACTGATTCAGAACTAGATATGGGCATTGTGAATTTGTGGTTCTACCTTTTGGGTTGACAAATGCACCTGCTACATTAATGTGTCTAATGAACAGTGAGTTACATAAGTATCTAGACAAAAAAATTTGGTGTTTATTGATGACATTCTGGTATATTCCAAGAATGAAGCAAAACATAAAGAACATCTCAGAATCGTCTTACAAACACTTAGAGAACAGAAGTTATATGCCAAACTTAGCAAATGTAAATTTTATAAGGATAAAATTCAGTATTTGGGTCATGTAATTTCGGAGGAAGGTTTGGCAGTAGACCCAAAGAAGATACAAGCTATCATGAATTGGCATGTACCTAATGATGTTCCAGCTATCAGATCATTCATGGGTATCGCTGGATACTACGAGAGATTTGTAGAAGGACTTTTAGCCTTATCTTATCATATTACATTGCTACAGAAAAAATGATTGAAGTTTGAATGGACATCAAAATTTCAACATAGTTTTGAACAGTTAAAACTTAAACTAACAATTGCTCCTATTTTAAAGATTTTTGATCCAAACAAAGAATTTGTAGTATGTACAGATGCGTGTGCAGAAGGGTTAGGAGGAGTATTATTACAAGAAAACTCAGTCATAGCATATGAATAAAAAAAATTAAAGAAACATGAACATAATTATATTATATATGAATTAGAGTTAGATGTTGTAATACTTGCTTTGAAGATGTGGAAACATTATCTGTTAGGAAAGAAGTTTGTGTTGATGACATATCACATAAGCTTGAAATACTTTTTTCACACAACCTGATTTAAATGCTAGACAAGCTAGATGGTTGTCTTTCCTTAGTGAGTTTGACATAGAAATCAAACATATTAAGGGAAAGGAAAATAAGATTGCAGATGCATTAAGTAGGAATGCACATCAGATTTTGAATAGTGTTGGAAGTAATGTGAAATTTGATATAGAAGCATTTATACAAGAAGTAGTGAATCAAGATTCAAACTGTGAAAAAATTCAAGAAAAATTACAGAATATTGAAATATTGGGATATAATCAAAACCAAAAAGGGCTGATTTATTATAAAAATAGATTTTATATTCCAAATGTGAACTCATTAAAATAGGAAATTTTAGATGAGTATCACAGACAACCCTATGCAGGGCATCCTGGTTATCAAAAATTGATTTCAGGATTGAGAAAGAATATGTTTTGGCCTGGCATGAAGAAAGATGTGGTTGATTACCTAGCTAGATGTCTAGAATGTCAACAAGTAAAAGTGGAGCATCAACATCCAGCAAGATTGCTGAATCCTTTACCTATTCCAGAATGGAAGTGGGAAATAGTTTCCATAGATTTTATTATTGGTTTTCCTAGAACTAAATATCAACATGATTCTATAATGATGGTTGTAGACGCCTTGACTAAAGCTACTCACTTTTTACCAGTACAATCTACGTTTGGTACAACTCAAGTAGCTAATGTGTTCATGAAAGAGATTGTAAAATTACATGGTATTCCTAAAATGATTATATCAAACGGAGATGCAAAGTTTACTTTATATTTATGGAAGACCCTATTTGGAGGAATGGACACCAAATTGAACTTTAGTGCCGCATACCATCCCCAAACAGATGGACAAAATGAAAGAACAAATTAGATTTTAAAAGACATGTTACGCATGTATGCTATGGACGAACCAACATGATGGGAATATTTTCTACATCTAGCAGAATTTGCACATAATAACAATTATCAATCCTCAATAAAGATGAGTCCTTTTGAAGCATTGTATGGTAGAAAGTGCCACACACCGCTTAGTTGGAGTCAACCAAAGGATAAGTCAATTCTTGGATCAGATGCATTACAAGAGATGGAGATAACTGTGAAGAGAATTCAGTAAAACATTAAGACAACTCAAGACAGACAAAAGAATTATGCAGACAAAAAGAGAATTCAAAGTAGGAGACCATGTTCACTTAAGGATTAAGCCTAAAAGGAGTACTTTATACACTGGTAGTTGTGCTAAATTAGCATCACATTACTGTGGACCCTTTGAAGTCCTAAAAATAGTAGGGCCAGTAGCTTATATATTGGCTCTACCTAGTCACATTAAGATTCACAATGTTTTTCATGTTCCTTATTAAAAAAGTATGTACATGATCCTACTCATTTAATTGATTGGAATGTGATACAGGTGGAGCCAGAAGGGGAATTTCTTTCACAACCACTTCATATATTGGCACGAGAAGAAATCGAGCTCCAGAATAGGATGGTAGCTAGGGTGAAAGTGTAGTGGAGACACTTTCACCTGAAGAAGCTACTTGGGAACAAGAAGAAGAAATGAAGGAAAAATATCCATCATTGTTTTTAAAGTGAATTCATATTTTGCAGCACCAAGGACGGTGTTTAGTTTTAGAGGGGGAATATGTAATATCCCTATTTTTACTGCTTTCATTAGACAATTGAAAAATCCTAAAGGTCAAGTGGACCTAAAGGAAAACAATTATTGTGGACATATTTTATTATTTTAAATTTAATAAAAGTGGAAATTGAATTATTGTGCAAAGACTAGAGTATAATTATAGATCAGGAATTCAAGTCCATGAGGATGGATAAGATTCCAAAGACTTTCCCAGATTCTCCAAAAATCCTTGGAGAAAATAAAATAAAAATTTAATATTATATTGAAGATAAAAATCTAAAAAAAGATACCTTGGTAAAGTGGAAATTCACCGAGAAGAGGTGAAATAAAACTAGAAAGAGGAAAAAGCTAGTTTTAAATTATTTTTGTGGAAAAAACAAAAGGAAAGCCTAGGCAAAAAAGGAAAACAACATCCTGATTAACTGGATGCAGTTATGGAAATAAGGCTTAAATAAGCCATTCCTGGGTAGATAAGAGGTTGTCTACACTGGAAGTAATTGATCTATGCTCAGAGGGAGTTGCGGAGAGAAAGCTCAAGATTGGGTGGAAAATAGTCTTACCAGAATTGGTATGCACAATTTATTTAATTATGTCTTAACAATTGTTTTATTATGAAGAGAGTTAGAGAAATGATGGTTTATGTAGAAAGATATGTGGGAAATTATATTTTATGTATTATTACATAGTATCATAATTTTTTGTTAGTTGTAAGTTACAAAGTCTGATGTATTTAACAGAACCTACTATAACAGATATAGTGTAGTTCTATATAGTTACATAGACAATTATAAGAAATAAACCAACTCTCAGAATACCTAAACCTCTGTAACAAGTTTCAATATGAGGTTAGGTTGTAAATCTTATTATTATATATACAGAAACATAGATAAATACAGTGGAAAGAAATTAAATTTAGTGTATTTACCATTTGTGCCATAATAACATAAATAAAAAATTTATACAGAATGAGGAAATTTCTTTCTCTTACTAAACATGAAAATATGAATTTCAAATAATATCTTCTACTGTAACATATTTAGAAGATTTTTGGATACATATATAAACATAGCATTATCTAAGAAAGGTATCAAAGGTCAAACAAAACCTAGTACGTGCAGAGAAGTAAACAGAGATGAAATTTATGAAAAAAAAATATATTGTATTATATTGAAACAAATTAAGTATGGACATTGCTATATACATAAATGTCAATTAAATGTTGTCATAAATTTTAGACAGAGTCCGAGATTCAATCCCATGGTTACAATCAAAATATCCATTTGAAATTTGTTCAGAATACAAGAGGAGGAAATCCTTAAAGAATTATGGACCAACCTATGAAGATGAAACCAAAGTTTATTGTCAATGAATGACTTACATAATTATAAATTATTTGTGTAAGTGAACATGAAAGGAAAGGGAGTACCTGCACATAAAATTATAAATATGAAATAAAAAAAATGTAAAATTGTCTTTAAATTCCAGTAAAGAAATTAATACCTAAATAAGTGACATTGGTAATGAAATAGGGAAACATTACCTTACTATTCATAACATCAAAAGATAGTAAACCTATATAGAAAAAAGAGGAAAATGATTAATTGCGAGAACGAGAGGAACATAAGAGAACTAAAAAATTAATACAACGAGAGGGAAAAATATTACCTGAAATATCGACAATAGAGTGCTTGTCAAACTCTAAGGAACAGTGTAAAAATTATTGTTCTTGCACAAAGTATGAAGTTATTAAATTTATAAATGTCATAAGATCCTACTTTTGGAAATTAAATATACAAACATAAATATAAGAAATTCATATAGATTATTAATCTATAATATTGTGGTGTTAAATTCGTTTAGAATAAATTAAAAGGAAAGAGAGCTTCCTGAACTTGAGACCGTTTGAATAATTCGAAAAACAAACAAATTTTGAAATTCCTCATGAGGAAAATAGGAGTTATGAGTCAACTCGGAAATCAAAATTCTGAGGTTAAATTGAGCATCTGAGAGTTATAAGGATTTATACAAGTTAACTCGATTCAGTTACAAATGATGAATTATACCTAAATTCCTAAAAATTGAAATTCCAAACTAATGAAATCTCAACGCAAACTTCTCAGATTCAATTTGGGTAAAAATCTAATTTATATAACGAAGTTTTATATTCACCGTGAAAAATCCCAAATCGTAAAATAACAAAACGATGTCAATTTAACCATCTGGAAATAACTCGGAAGCAAGTTTAAATTCAATAATTTAAGGTAAAGAGTCACGTTCATCTATGGGTGAAGAAATTATAGAGGAATACCACGAATCAGAAATTAAATGACAAAGACTGCTATGTGATAGTTAAATCACTGCCATACTTAATTCATGAATATACTAACGAATACAGAAAGTATTATTAAAAATTACAGAGGTAAATTTATTAAGAAGGAGAATAAATATATAAAAACCCTGTAATAGTGGAAAACATGAGTAAGGAGTTAATTATGTTACAGGTATTGTAATTATAGAAATTTCGAAATGCAACAGTCCACCAGACATTTCGAAAAAGGCCGAAAAATCTTACCTTGTTGTTTCGTTGAACGTTAATGGAGGATAGCTCCTCATCTCAGATAAAAATGGAAAATCTGCAATCATAACGAAAAGAAACATGTAAGTTGCAGAGAATAAAAATTCAAAGAAAAGAATCGAAGATTAATGAAAATCAATATAACTGAGACAACAATTTGAAAACGTTAACAACAAAATCAAAATATTACCTGAAGCAGACATGAAGGAAATTAATCAGGAAACCCTACTGGTGAACCATAGATGGTCTACGTCGTGATTATGGCAAGGCTGAATGGACGACATGAAAATAATTCTAAAACAAGGGTTTGAGAAAGAACCAGAGTTAAGCCACGGTGCCAAAATGACAATGAAAACAAATTTAGGGTTTAGTCTATGAGAAATCCCAGACAAAAATACAATCCCATCGAAACCATCCACTTGGTGTGAATTTAAGTCGGGTGAGTACTCTGGCAGATGAGAGATAATTCTTAAGAGCCATGTGATCACATTAATCAACATAGTACTTTTCATAAATGATAACAAGCTCGAAAGGATAAGAAATTAAAAGTATCTGACTCGTAAAATCTATGGATAATAATTCCAAATTCCAACCTCATAAATACACATCGTTATGTGGTGTTAAAACTTTTTATGGTTATTGCATATTTCCAATCTAAGTTAAGAATAGATGGGTTAATATAGTACAATGTCTTAATAGTTATATAAGATTTCATTCCAATTATATAAAACCCAATCTATTAACATAAAAGTCTATTGTAACGAATGGTACATGGGTAGCAATATGTTAAAGAAAAAGTGATGAAATATATGTATTACAAGTCGAATTATAAGTCGTTGTTTATAAAGTATGGAATAAGGGAAAATAACTTTCAATTTCCAAAAGGTTCACATATAACAAATGCCTTTGAACACATGTAATTTAGGATAATAATTTCATTAGTAAGTCAGTTTCAAAGGTTGAACTTTAGCCTTACTTAAATACAAAGGTATACTGATTAACTAGTGGTAGTTGAGAATCTAAACTAAGGTAGATGTATGCATAATAAAAGTGAATTAAATAGCAATAAGGGTAACATATAATTATGTATGTATAACCACTATGGAATTAAAAAGTTTAAGGATATAGTATAAAGAGTAATTGCATTGAAATAATATTCTATAAATTGCTTTAAAATAATATGGTGAAGAATTGTAGTCAAAATACATATAACAATGAAAATCACTGATGAAGTCCAAAAAACTCAACTAAACGAAATAGGATGTACGTGACTTCATAGTTGTGAAGGAAGTCATAATAATAGAAAATAAAATGAAAGGGTGCAGTAATGCAAGAGTGCGTCAATTAGTGATGAAATACTTTAATGTACTTGACGACAGTTTGTTAAATATGATATAAAAAAAATAAAAAAATTTAGTGGTAAGTAGAGTTGTTACATGAAAAGTCAACAAGAAATGTGTGTCTAATTTAATTTTCTCTTGATTAAATTGGACAATAAAATGTAATCTTATCTCATAATCACTTGTAATAGTTAACTAAGTGTGATAAACTCAGTTAGCTCACGAATTTCGACTTGAGGGTGGTTGGTGAGGCATGCAGAGTGATTCTATTAGTTATTGAGTCCAAGTTGGAGTTAGTGCATTAGTTTAATGCATGATAAATTAGTTAACTCAATTACTCTTTTTTAAAATCAGTTTAACTAGTTGTAACAGTTTGTTGCACCAGTGAGAGGTCAAGTGAATTAAATCAGATTTAATTCACATGCGGTGATCTGTCATGTAACTAATGATTTACTATTAATAGCTGCATACATGTCCGTTCCAGTGGAGACCCAGTTGAGACAAAGGTTAAAGGGATGTTAACTATCAGTTGTATTATTAGTAGGTTGCTTGCATGCAGTAAAAAAACCATAGGATTTCCCATGAGCATTGCACAATTTTGGAAGGTTGAATTTCCTAAAAAATAGGGATTGCATTCCACATGAATTGCACAAGCAAGGCAGACTGAGCAGAGGCTGAAAATTGGCTAAGTGTTGGTTGATTTTGTACGGATCAGTGTGAGACAGTTGTGAGAGTGCAGGAGACTCTTGTGAGAAGAGTGCATTGTAATTGTTTCATGATTCCTTGGTGAATATACAATAGAAGATAGAGGTGTTTTGAGCACTAAGATTTCCCTGGGAAAATATCTGTGTTGTGGTTTGATTTGCTTCTTTCTTTAATTGTTGTGATTGGCGATCGTGTTTATTTTACGCAATTGATTTGTAGAAGGATTTAGTATCTTGCTTTAGCATATCGCATGATCGGATTGAATCCATTGATATACATATTGTTTGTATAATTTCTACACTAAATATAACATCAAACTAAAATGGATCTAGGCTAGTTTAATTTCCCCCTTAAATAGATTATATTCCACATGAATACCATGGGTCAATACCATAAGTTAATACCATGGGTCATTTTTATTTATTTAATTTTTGTAGGGTAATTTTATTTTGTTATTTTTATTTTATTTTGATATTAATAATTTTATATTTTTAATTTAATTTTTATTTTTAATATTTTGATTGGACACTACAACATCCCTTCCATAGTAAGTTGATAGTGTCTTTCTGTGTCAAAATGCAATAAAATATATATATATATATATATATATATAATATTTTGGTTGTGAGATGAGAGATAGTTTTTGGGTATGTGGTATTGATAAGCTATGGTATTGGCCCATGGTATTGTAACAAAGCCTATTTACAAAATAATAATATCCATATTAAATTGGGGGTGAATATACATAGTTAAAAATTTTGTTGTATTATAAGTACTAAGTTTTTATGTGTTTAATAATCAAATTTAAATATAGTTACCAAATTATTATTTTAATTTATAGGGAAAAATGGATCTTAATTTATAGCTATTATTTATATTTTATATATTTTAATGTGATAGAGGGTTTAGATATATCTCAAAAATATAAACTTTTTTATTTTAGATTTAATTTTAAAAATGTAAAAAAATAGATTCAAATAAAATATTTATAATATATTTTGATTGTGAAATGAGATATGGTTTTTAGGCACGTGGAATTGATGAGTCACAGTATTGGCCTATGGTATTGTAGAAAAGCCTAAGTTAATAATATCTATGGTAAAGTCGGCGTGAATATCCATAATTAAATATCGTTATATTGTAAGTATTAAAGTTTTCAGGTCCTTATTAATTAAATTAAAATATAATTATTTTAGTCTATAAGGTAAAATGGATCTTAACTTATAGCTACTACTTATATATTTTAATGTAATATGTATATTATGATTTTCTTTTATCTAAAAAGTTATTCATAATTTTATTAATAAAAGAAAAATTGCAATATAAAAATTTGAATTTGTTTACATACTTACATTACACCTAGACATCTCCCCTATACTAGGTTGTAGAGGCAAGTCCCCAAAAATAAAAATGTTATATTTATTTTAAAATAAAAGTATTATATTCAAAATTTAGTGTCCAAAAACTGCCAAAGCTAAATTAACTATTTTGCTTTAATTATTATTTTATTTTATTTTTATGTTTATGTAATTTGATCGAGTCAAAATGTTAAACATGACAGGACCAAACATTACAACATCTCTACTATACTATCAAAATGTTAAACATGACATGACCAAACATTACAACATCTATACTATACTGGGTTGGAGAGCACCTCTCCATGTAATAAAAACATTCTCATTTATTTTTACTATCACAAATTGCTTTTGGGCTAATGCTTGGTTTGACAAGGAATGCAAAAAGGAAAGGAGAATGTGGAAAGAGTCAAACAAGGATAACATAAAGCTCAAAGCTTACAAGAAAATATTAAGAAAGAAAAATATTGATTTCATGGTTTTGAGGAGAGAAGAACTAATCTTCCTTGGGAAAAATAACCCCAAATTATTTTGGAAGGAGCTCTAACCGAGAAAGATGCAAAATGAAAAAAAAAATGTTACAGCTTCTAAATGGTTTGACTATGCAAGACAACTTTATGAGCAGAATCCCAAGGTTGACCCTCCTCCCTTGGTCAACACTGGTACAAAACTATTCACGATGCAAGAGGTAGATATGGGGAACAAGAAGTTAGGTGTTGGAAAAGAAAAAGACTTAGCTGAACTCCAAGCAGAGTATCTAAAGTGGGGCTTAAAAATGCTTGCACCTCACATTACAAAAATTTTTAAGAACATCATACAATAGGGGTTCCCCACAAATTGGAAAACTAGTCTGGAAATACCTCTTTTCAAGAGTGGTAACAACAATAATCCCTCCAATTATAGGACCATAATGATAAACCTGTTGTTTGCAAAGTTATTTGGAAGCATGCTAGAAAATAAAATCAGCAAGTGGGCAGAAGAAAGAGATAAATGTGGTAAAGGACAAGCAGGTTTTAGACCTAAACATTCCACAGTTTATCATGGTATAAATTTAAGGCACATCAATGAAAAAGTTTGGGAGAAAAAGGAAGAATTATTTTGTTACTTTGTTGATTTCAGAAAAGCCTTTGACATGGTTCCTAGGGATCTTCTTTGGCACATAATGGAGGAACTTGGGGTTCCCAGGCATTTGAGAGCAAATGTGCATAAGCTGTATGAAGAGGTGAAAGTCAAAATCAAAACTTCAACAGACATTTCTGAAAGTTTTAGAAGTGATATTGGGGTCAAACAAGGTTTCCCATTGTCTCCTACCCTCTTTGGTTTATATAGCGACAAGCTTGAATAGTGGCTAAATTCGCAAGGGGGTGATGGTATCCATTTGGGAAAGTTT
The DNA here is from genome assembly GCA_034641835.2 of Pinus albicaulis. Classification (NCBI taxonomy): domain Eukaryota; kingdom Viridiplantae; phylum Streptophyta; class Pinopsida; order Pinales; family Pinaceae; genus Pinus; species Pinus albicaulis. The sequence continues at coordinate 362,630,369 of CM076571.1, read as the reverse complement.
GTTATAAGGCTTCTTTTGTACGCGGATGACCTTATTCTGATTTCTAAATCCGCTCTTGGTTTGCAAGAGCACTTGCTTTCCCTTGAGCATTTTTTTAGAAGTGTGGGGATGAAAGTCAATATCAACAAAACTAAAGTAGTGGTTTTCTCTAACAAAAGGAAACATAACCAACATAAGTTCTACTTTGAAGGCAACATTCTGGAAGAAGTTGTGGATTACAAATACCTCAGAATTGACTTCAACAGAAACCTAAGCTAAGATGGATGTAGAGAGAAAATAACTTTGGGGGGTTGGAAAGCATTTTATGCTTTCCAAAATAGGTGTAGAGAGGCATATTTATGGGATTGGAAAACCACTATAATTCTTTTTGGGCATTTAGTGATTCTGGTGATTTTCTACGGTTGCGAATTATGGGCCAGCAGTACATTCGCCATGCAGTGGAAACAAATTGAGAAAATTCAGAAGTGTTTGATTACAAACAAATTCAAAATTAAAAGTGCAGTTCCTTGTGCTATCTTGTGAAATGAAACAAGGGTTGTTCCTATTGAAGCAATTGCTATGGTGTGGGTTATAAGGTATTTAAATAAAATTGAGAAAATGGAAGAGGGCAGATGGCCTAAGGTTGTGTTTAATGACATATTATGCAAAAGAAAGAAGACTTGGATGTGGAAAAATAACAAATGGTTTAGCAAATGGGGCATTTGCTTGAGCATGTGTCCCACAAACATTAAAGAGATAAAATATTTTGTTATGGATAAGTTCCACAAATGTCCTTGGAAGAAGGAGCTATGGAGAAAGAAAAAGTATTATATTGAAGAGTTTAATCCCACCCATAATCATAAAAAAAAGCATACATAGGGTCCAATATTTCTTGGAGAGCCAAAATCATTATTGCTCAATTAAGGATTGATTATCATCAACTTCGTTGTGAAACAGGGCGTTGGAAAAGAACAAAAGAAGTGTGGAGGAAAGAGTATGTATTTTTTTCTCTTCCGGGAAAGTGGAAACAAAAAAACATTTCATTTTAGAATGTGAGGCCTTCAAAGACAACAGGGAAAGTTATGTAGATATTTTCTGATCTGAAATGACTGTATTAGTTTTTCTGTGCTAAGTGTCTTTCAGTTTATAAAACATGTTCATAATTAGCTCATTAGTTTGCATAAGGATTAAGGAGTTTGTCCATGAATTGTAGATGATTTTTAGTGAATTAGAAGCATAAAATTGTATAAATAACACTGAAAAACAATGTAAAACAGAGAAATAAGTCACCACATGAAATTTACATAGCAGGCATGATGAAGTAGTTCACCCCTCCTGGTCCACATCTGCTGGTCTAGCTCCCAATGGCTTGTCCATCTTTCATTATGCTCAAAATTTTGCTATTACATGTAGTTACAGTGCTTTAATGGCTATTTTATCTGTACCAATGGCTTCATAATGCTCCAATTAGTCAAAAATGACTCTTCATTCACTCAGAATGGTTGAAAATTAGGCGTCCTACACTTTTGCCCAGTTTCACCTAAGAAAGCTCCACTAAAAGTGGAGTACTCCAGTTAACTAGAGTTAAAAATGGAATACCCACCAATTTAGGCATGCCCGCTAACTTTTCTGCCGTTTAAACCACATATTAAAATTTTATAGTTGGGCGGTGGCCACATGCACACCCCCAAACTATCACACAAACCTACAGAGCAGAACTCACGGTGTAATTCTGGTTGAACCGTTTGAACTGTGGTAATGTGGGTGGGTTAATGCTTATCCACGCAGAGTTTGGTGTCATTAAACCGTTGCCATGTGACAGTACTGTGGAACCGCTGGCTGGTTGGGATCGTTGGCAGTTCGCAACCCCTAACTGCATTTGTAACACATAAATACAAACTCGACTTGCAATACGGTTAAGAAACATTGCATAGCTCGTATGGTAAGGTGTGCGTGTGTCCGGCAAGAGGTATAGGGGTCGAGCCTTGCAGATGCTCACAAAATTATAAAATGCAGTTTTAGGGCCACATGGCGGCCTTAAGGTTGGCCACGTGGCAGCTTCTAATTGACTCCTCCAAACCCATACAACCAATAAAAAATCGACACTTGTCATCCAATGATTAGTCCGGTGGAGGGAATATTTCAAGGAATATTCCCTTTTTTTTCTGACTGTACATTCCACTTTGCTGAATGTGCATCCCATTCAAACCTGGTCAAACTGTCACAAATTTACTTGTTTGGAATTTCGATTAGAACGCGATATCTTCCTCATATGACATCGGTTTTTCAAACCATTCACAGCGCTGGAATTAGGAAGTCGATATCTACGCAACCATCTTGGTTTCAAACCAATCTTGTAACTTTGAATTTTGAGCAAAATTTACGAACTCTTGATCATTCCTCCTTATTGGGAAGCTTTTGGACCCCAAAAGACTTGATTACCTATTCAGTAGATGAGGGTACATCACCCTCACCTTTCCAACCTCCATCCATTTTTCCTAGCTTGGTTTAGTGCCTTTGAGCCCAACTCAAAGGTAGTCAACACTTCCCCTCTTTGATTCTCTTTTCCTCCTGTCAAGAATTGTATCTTCTTTGAGCTCATCCAGAAATTATGGTGAGAAATATTCAATAGAAGGTAGTTGAATATCACTTCCCTGATCATCGATCAAAGGTGGCTCATATAAGCGTAATGTTTCAACATTAACAACTAAATACATTTGCATGTAAGAAGGCAAGTCAAGTTGGAATGCATTATTACCAACTTTATTTATGATCTTGAAAGGGCCATAGCGAATGGGTTTGAGATTTTTACCTTCCCCTTGCATCCTTTCTTTGCTAATGTGCAAACATACCTCATCTCCCTCTTGAAACTTGTGATCAACCTGGTGTTTGTTATGCCTCTCTTTGTAATTGCTTTGACTCTTCTCGAGCTGTTCTTGAACTTGTTGATGTATAATCTGAATTTGCTCAATGAACTTTCGAGCCTTATCAATATCACTATGGCCATCAATTGAAACATCCTTCCCAAAGATGAAGTCTAATGGCGATTTTGACAAATACCCAAAGCATACTTCAAAAGGTGAGGTTTGTGTTGAAGAGTGCTTTGCCCGGTTGTAAGCGTGTTGAATGTAATGCAATTTTTCATCCCACAAATTAGGATGTTTGCTGCAATATCCTCTCAATAGATGCATAATTGTTCTGTTCACCACCTCGGTTTGTCCATCTGTTTGTGGATGAAAAGTGGTACTCTTTTTCAATTTTGTGTCCATAATTCTCTATAGATTTGACCAAAAAATCCCAATGAAACTGGAATCCCTATCAATAATAATACAAGTGGGCAATCCAAAATGAACCCCAACATTTTGAAAATAAAGTTCAGCAATTTGTTCAGCAGTAATGGTTTTCTTACATGGCATAAGTATACACATTTTACTGAATCTATCCACAACTACATAAATATAATCATGTTGCTTTCTTGACATAGGTATACCTCCAAAAAAGTCCATGGAGACGCTCTCCCATGGCCTTGATGGTACTGGTAGTGGCGTGTACAATCCAAGCTTCTTATTACTAGGCTTACTTGTTGCACACATAGAAAAAAATCTGATAAAACGTGACACATTATCTATCATGCGAGGCCAATAACAATACCTCTGTAGATGTGCCACTGTTTTTCTTACCCCAATCTGTCCAGCAATAAGAGAAGAATGAGCTTCTCTCATTACACTTAGCCTCTCTCCTTGTGAAATGCATAGCTTTCCCAAATAAAATAGAAAATTGTTATGCATGTGATAATCTTTTTCTTCAACTTGATTCCCTTCACTCAAACTAGCATACACATCTTGAAAATCAATGTCATGTGCATATTGTTCTATGTAACTCTCTTGTACAACATAATGATTTTTGATTAAAGTAGAAGCACTAATGATTGGTCTCGAAAGCATATCTGCAAATTTATTGAATATAGTTTTTTTGTACCTTATAACGAAGTGAAACTATTGAATAAATCCCATCCACTTGAAATATCTTGATTGCTGCAATTTTGTTTGCAACTGCAAGTATTGTAATGGTTGGTGATCGGTGTGTACAATAGTCTCTTTACCCAACAAGTAGTGTTTCCACTTCTTGACACTTTGTACCAACACATATAGTTATTTTTCATATGTAGGATAATTATTCACAACACCATTAAAGGTTTCTGAATGAAAGGCGGTAGGCTTACCATCCCGCAAAAGTGCTGCGCCTATGGCATAATCACTAGCATCGGTTTGTATCTCGAATGGCTACCTCAAATTTGGTAATGTAAGGACTGGAGTTGAACTGATCTTTTCTTTTAAAGCTTCGAAAGCTTGCTGTTGTTTACCTCCCCATTGGAAGCCTTTCTTCACACTTGTCACTGCATGCATAGGAGTTACGATGAAAGAAAAGTTAGCAATAAACTTCCTCCAATATTGAGTTGCACCTAAGGAACTTCTTACCTCGGTAACTGTTTTGGATGTGGGCCAATTCACAATGACCTCCAATTTAGAAGGATCAATCTTCAATTCTCCTCCTCCTACAATATGTCCCAAATATACCAAAGAAGTCTTTCCAAACTCACATTTTGACATCTTAAGAAACAATTTCTCTTTCTTCAAAATATCAAGCACTCTATTCACATGTAAGACATGATCTTCTCTTGTTTTGTTGAAAATTAAAATTTCATCTAAGTACACAATAAAAAAGTCATCAAGGAATGGTCGCAAAACATTATCCATAACTCACATGAAAGTTGCCGGTGCATTACATAAACCAAAAGGCATAACTAGCCACTCAAAGAGTCCTTGTTTGGTTTTGAATGCAGTTTTCCATATATCACTTTATGCAATTATTACTTGATGATATCCACTTCTTAAATCTAACTTAGTGAAAAAATTTGCTTCTTTCAGCTGATCAAGCAAATCATCTATTCTTGGGAGTGGGTAGTGAAAAACTACACACATGCGCAAAGTCCCATCTTTCTTTGGTATCAAGACTATAAGTGAACCACATGGCGAGGTGCTTGGCCTTATGATTCCTTTATCCAACATATATTTGATTTACCTCTTTGTTTCAACATTCTCCATTATCTACATGCAATTCATATCGATGTTTGGAAGAGGACCTTTGTGCTGCAACTGAATCTCATGTTGAATTTCCCATTTTTGGAGGCAATCCTGTTGGCTCCTGAAACATCTCATGATGCTCATTAACCACATCATATAACTCAGATTTCAACTTAAGATCAAATCCCTCAAAAAATTCACGATTAATTTTAGCTTTAGGCTTAATCATAAGAAGAACAAAATTCTTACTTGAATTTACCAGCCTCTTTACCAGTCCAGCATTTACCAAAGCAATGTTTGTCTTCTTGCGGTTTGCTCTAACAATGAAATCCTTTCCATATTTGAATAAATGATACTTGTTCTCATGGCGATAGAATATCGCTTTTCTATCACACAAGTAAGGACTCCCTAATACAATACCAATTATGTCAAGCGGAACCACATCTAATTCAAATGTGTCAACAAAGCTTGCAGTGATTGCAAACCTCAATATACATTTCTTTGAAACCTATAGATTTTCATCCTTACAAATCCAACCCAATGGATATGGTTTTGGATGTGGTATGGTCTCAAGGTTAAGTTTCTTGACCAAATCTTCAGAGATTAAGTTTTCTTGTGACCCACTGTCAAACAATATTTCAATATTGGTATGCTTGGAAATGACCCTCACATGAAACGGTTCTATTATTTCTTCTTCATTTGGAGTGTTTATGTGACATTTTGATGTACTGGTACTGGATTTAGTTTCAATTTATTTTACCTTCATGTTATTCAATCCCATGGTTGTGATTTTAGTTTCATCACCTGAATCAGATCCTAAATCACATTGAGTTGTAGTAGTAGTTTTATGTTTCCCTTTGTTATTGGGTTTCTTTGGCCTCAATTCCAGATGTAATTTCCAACAATGAGTTTCAACATGGCCTTCTTTTTAACAATGTTTACAAGTCACTTTTCTCCCTCTTTCTTAATAGACAAATTCTTTTTGTTTTTACCTTTTGAGCTATTTTCCTTGGCTTTACCCTTAAAAGGTTTCTTTCTACCCTCTTTAGAAATGTTCTTCCCTCTAGCTTCTAGATGTGTCGCCTGAACACAAACTTCATCTAGACTGGTGGGGTTAAACATGAGAATAGTATTTTTTAGGTAGCTATGTAAGCCTCCTATGTACTTTAGCAAAATATCTTGGCTCTGCAAATCCACCCCTAGTAGAAGAGCTCTTCTCCTAAATTATTGGGTTTATTACTGCACATTTTGTCCCTTTAGCTGCCTAAATTTCTGCCAGTTCATGATGACTTTATGTATATGAGCTAATGGATAAAACTGTTGTTTAATAGTAGAAATAAAATATGACCATGATAGAATAATCTTACCATGTTTCTTGATTTCCTCCTTTGTCTTAGCTTCCCACCAAACAAGTGCTGCATCTTCCATTCTCAAAGAAGCTAATTGAATTTTTGTATCATCATCTTGAAGGTTTTGTATTCTCAAATAGACCTCCAATTGTCAAATCCAATTATCTTTCTTGTCTGCATTTACTTCACCATTAAACATTTGCAATTCGAACTTAAAATCAAGTTTTAAAAAAGGATTTTTACTAGTGCTCTTGGACTTGTGTGGCTAATGTACTGAAGAAGAAGTAGAGGATGATGATGTTGATGAAGATGAGGGTGAAGATGGTGGCTCTCCATTGCATCCATTTCCTCCATTTCCCTTCTTTGACTTGTATTCATCATGTTGACCTCCTGAAGATCCTTGTCCTTCCTTGTGAAGTTTAGATCCTTATCCTTCCAATCTCTCATTCCTTTCTTGATAAAGGATTATAACCATCTCAGTCATGTCAAGAAATGCTTTCCTGAACACTCTTCTTCCTCCTTAGGGTCAATTTCTTCATGAATTTGTCCTTCCTCACGAGGCATGCTTAATGAAGCTTTTGCTTCTTTAGGAGGTGAACTAGGTGGTATTTATTGTGGAAATATTGCTCTCCTATTCTTTGGCTCCTTTTGAGACCCTCCTGCTTCCACCAATTTTCCTTCTCCTCTTTTGAGCTTGAGCCTTGTAAGCATATAAAACTTGAAAACAATTAAACAATTATTTTCACTAAACAACACCAAAGAAAAAACTCTATCTCTGATACCAACTTGATCTGAAATGACTGTATTAGTTTTACTGTTCTAAGTTTCTTTCAATTTATAAAACATGTGCACAATTAGCTCATTAGTTTGCATAAGGATTGAGGAGTTTCTCCATGAATTGTAGATGATTGTTAGTGAATTAGAAGCATAAATAACACTAAACAACAGTGTAAAATAGAGAAATAAGTAACCACATGAAATTTACACAGCAGACATGATGAAGTAGTTCACCCCTCCTGGGCTACATCTGCTAGTCCAACTCCCAATTTCTTGCCCATCTTTAATTATGCTCAAAATTTTTCTATTAAATGTAGTTACAGTGCTCTAATGGTTGTTTTTTATGTACCAATGGCTTCAGAATGCTCCAATTAGTCAAAAATGACTCTTCATTCACTCAGAATGGTCAAAAATTGGGACTCCTACACTTTTGCCCAGTTTCACCTAGGAAAGATCCACTAAAACTGGAGGACTCCAGTTAACTGGAGTTAAAAATGGCATACTCGCCAATTCAGGCACGCCCACTAACTATTTTTTTGTTTAAACCACGCATTCAAATTTTACAGTTGGGCGGTGACCACATGGACACCCCCAAACTGTCACACAAATCGTCGGAGCGGAACTTGTGGTGTAACTCTGGTTGAAGCATTTGAACTGTGGTAATGCTGGCGGGTTAACGCTTATCCACATGGATTTTGGTGTCGTTAAACTGCTGCCATGTGACAGTACTGTGGAATCTCTAGCGGATTGGGACCATCGACGATTCCCAACCCCCAACTGCATTTGTAACACACGATAATACAAACCCGACTTGCAATACCGTTAAGAAACATTGTGTAGCTCGGATGGTAAGGTGTGCATGTGCCCGGCGGGAGGTCTAGGGGTCGAGCCCTGCAGATTCTCACAAAAATTTAAAATGCGTTTTCAGGGCCACGTGGCAACTTCTGATTGGCTCCTCCAAACCCATACAACCAATAAAAAATCGACACTTGTCATCTAGTGATTAGTCTAGTGGAGGGAATATTTCAAGGAATATTCCCTTTTTTGCTGACTGTACATTCAAATTTTCTGACTGTGCATCCCAGTCAAACCTGGTCAAATTGTCACAAATTTACCTGTTTTTCATTTCGACTGGAACGCGATATCTTCCTCATACAAAATTGATTTTTTGAACCATTCATGACGCCATAATCAGGAAGATGAGATCTACGCAACCATCCTAGTTTCAACCCAATCCTGTAACTTTGAATTTTGAGCAAAATTTATGAACTCTTGATCATTTTGGCAGCTAGCTCTTGGGATAATTTATTCAATGAGGGGTTTGTCAAGAAGCTAGGAGAGTTTATTGTGAAAGTTTGCAGGAAAAGGGCCGAATGCAAGAGCCAGATAGAGAAGCAATCTATCCCATAGGCTATATTTAGCCTCGTGGACATTAAAATAACTTCTTATTCTTCTAATCAAATGGATGCCAACACGGTAGACATCAAAACACTTACCTGTGACATTACCAAAAAAATTAAAAAAATCATAAAAATTAACTTAATTATAACTTTATTTTAAATTATTATTAATTATGAAGAAAAACTAATATATGACACACACAAAAATAAAGAAATATGTAACAAGATTTTTAATCATGGATATTCTTAACTTATAGGATTTGTTACAATATCATGTGCTAATACCATGCCTTCTTAATACCACATGGTCAGAAAACTATAACATATCTCATAGTCAATATATATATATATATATATATATATATATATATATGATTTAATTTAATAATATTTTTTTAATTAAATTGAAAAATAAAAATGGCATAACTGTCTTTAGCATAAATATTAGCCCTCTATCCTAACTACGACACAATCTAACTTATAAGTGAAATGGTCTTTTTCGCCGAAATCTAGTTATACAATTTCAAGCAAGAATATGATATTTTGTTGTTTAAAATATATTTTTGAATGCATAAATAGATCCAGTGCCTTGAAAAACAACAGGGGTTGATTAAACAACTTAAATTCAAGTTTTTAAAAATCTTTACAGAAATGGTGGCAGAAGCAGGATTGGAATTATCAATAGCAAGGAAATTTTCCAAAGTTTTAGTGTTCAAAGACTCAATGATTGTAATTCAACAGGTGTGGAAAGAAAGGGGATAAAAAAACCTCATTTTTCCTCCTATGTTACAAAGGATTGTTTTACAAACATTGCAATTTGAGTAAATTGATTTTTTTCATGTTTTTAAGCAATTGAATGCAAAAGATGACCCATTAGAAAATAAAGGAACTACACTTGAACAAGCTGGGTCCTTAGATTTGGATCAGACATTGATAACAAACTCACCTTTACCATGATTCTAATGTAAAAACTCTATGACCAAAATACTACGCATAAAATATCCTATAACTGAATAACTGATCAAACATACAAAGAGGAATACACCCAATTAGCTCATCATTCAAACAATCATATTTCGACCCACAATCTGGTGCTCAGAAGAAAGGAATGAAAACCTTAATTAAATATCCAGCCATGAAGATAAATGAAGGAGTACCCCATCTATATAACTATAACATCTGGAGAAGGTATGAAGCAACATGCATGCATAAGTGGCCATAGGTTTTACTTTTTCATGGTAGGAAGTGATATACACAGGTGAGGGGAGCTTCGACCCTATTAACACATTAAATTGATCATTATTACTATTTTCCCTTTGTATAAATCGACATTCATTCCAAGGAATTAGCCATGATTTAGGCATGGATTTGGAAGCCTTGCAAATTAATGCTCCAAGGTGGTGAATTAGAGGTAGAAGAGGATATATTTTTCTAAGCATTGTTCACTTTCTAACTTGCTTTGCGTGGTTGCTAAGTGTTTGCAATCGTGATAAATTGTAGTCTTTGACTCTTGTAACTCGAAGCATGGTCCAAAACAACCTTCTATGGTGGATTGAGGGACATCACTCCATGAGGAAAAGCAAGCAAAAATGAATTAGCTCTTGGAACGATTATTGGAGTCAGTGCAAGGGCTGTTGAACACCTTGAAGCAAAGGAGTTTTGCAGAGAAAAAGGAGAGAAAGAAATATCAGTTGTTAATGGACATTAAATATGAATTATTGCAGGCCAAGATGGGAAAAATAAAAGTTGAGGTTCAAACTGAATTGACAACTATGAACATTATTTAATGCTTTGGAAGGGCATGGAACCAGCATTAGCTAAGAATATCCTTAAACTATCAGTGTTTGGAGATTCAATTATCGTTATCCACCAACTTTCCAACACTAAGGAAACTCTAACTCCAAACTTATCCTCCCATTATTCAAATGATTATTTTACTATCAAGGAAGTTTGAACAACTTGAATTATTTCATGTGTACAGGCACTTGAACTCAATGGCATACAAAATGGAAAAAAAAGGGGAAACAATGGAGCAAGGAAAATTATAACTAGAACAAAGTTTGATTCAATATTCACCCATGCCTTAAATATGAGAAAAAATCAAAGTTGTATTAAAACCTCCAAAGTTCTCAACAATGGAATAATGGTACAAGCATGCACAGTGGATACAACCCACATATCATTTTTCGTATGGATCATAGCCCACAAATTGGAGCATACATGTCTTGAAAAAAGTTGCACATTAATTCATCAACTTTAGCGACTTAAGGCATTAAAACCATGTCTCAATTAGTTTAATAGATGGCATTTCTAGGACGCAAGCATGAGTCACAAGTGGCATAGTAAGTTAACTCACTTGGGACAGGTGATGATGAGAAGATCCTCAGCTCTAGAGCTATATTTATTCTACAAAAAATTGTAGTTAATATTGGCGTCCCTCCATATTTATTGATTGTATTTCCATTAACATCAACAAGATATTGGTCTAGATATGGATAACTCGCATCTCACTCGCACAAGGCAATGGTCTAGACATTGGGTTTATTTAAGGAATGGCACAGTTCCTCATCTTCAAAAAATTTAGCTGTTACAAGTGGTTGTTGGTGAACAATGGAGAATTTCTCTTTTGGTTGACAAGCAGAGTGACTTACCTCTATAATGGAAGACCTTCCTCTAGAATCAGAGATCTTCAAATCCAATAGGTTGATGGAGAGATTTTTGTAGATCATTCATCAACCGAATTTCATGGTGGAGTAGCAACAACAATCATTTAAATCATTATTGGAAACAAAGCAGGTGATGCAAAAGAGCATTTTGGAGCAATTTAAGGTTGAAGTTCACTCGGAGATGACGATACTAGATCTAAGGCTGGCTGAACTTGAAGCATTTAATAGTAAGGGTGATCTGCATAATGTGGAGGTGACTAGGATTAACATTTATCCAACAAGGAAGAAGCTTTGATGAACACGGACCGTGGGGATTTCAGGATAAAGTTGGAGTGTAATGGGTTTGGTACCACTGTTTGAAATTGATACTCTCTCTGTAAATTTTGTTTTAATGTGATGTTATGCAAAAATATTTTTCTATTAGGGGTTTTCTGCTGACTTTTTAGTAGGCATGTTTTTAAAATAGGGGGGAAATGGTAGCCATAAGAACAAAATTTCCATTTTGTATATTAGTGAAATATTTGAAATGAGGAATATTGTAAGGGTACTAGGCCAAAATTCAGTGTTTTTTCTAATATACAACTCTAATATATGTTCCTTAAAAAAATATTAATTTTTTATATGTTTATTAATTAAATTTAAATATAATAGTTGCAAATATGAATCATTGTTTTAATTTATATGGTAAAATGGATCTTAATATATGTATATTTCACATCTCCATATATAAAAATATACTTATTTCTTATTATATATTTACTAGTGTAGCCATATAAATTAAATGGTTGGTAAATGTTGATAGACATCAATTTATAATAAGCATAAAAACACTTACTTCATCATACATATGAAGTTGTTAAAATTTAAAAAATCATAAAAATAAATTAAATTATAACTTCATTTAAATTTAATATTATTGTTGATAAAAATAATTAATATTTAAGTTAAAAATATGCATAGAAAACAAGTAAGAAGATTCTTAACAATGGAGATTCTTAATATACGAGCCTAGATCCATCTTAATTATGGATCTACCAAGCATCGAGAGGGATCAAATCTCTCGATTCACCTCTTCTAAAGTGAAAAGAGAATTGACCCCTCTCGGCGCTTGGTAGATCTGAAGTTAAGATGGATCATGGCTGGTTTAATCATCTACCTTTAACTAGGCCACATTATATAAGAATACCATGGGAAAACAACATGGATTAAGGATATGATCCGGATTTATGCAGCAACGCAATAATATACAAAAATAAACATAAAAACAGAGATGCATTGGAAATAAAACTTCATTTCATTAATATCAATTAATAATAATATGCTTACAGAAATAAGCGCTGGTAACTTATCTCTAAGAAGAGATGTGATGGCTAAAAGCCTATGAACTGTGTTACAATGAGGCTTGAAGGCCTATTTATTGTTGAGAAACAATGGAAAACCATAAATATCCAAAAACCTAACCCTAGGAGATGAAGCGCCAGACTGTGGGCCCTGTTTGGGTAAATTGGTACATCAATCTTCCCAGGGATGTAACTTTGGCATACGATCTCCGTTTGAAGTGCTCAATACCTCGTTAGAAATATCTAACCGAGGTTCCTTTGATGTTGCTCCCGGTTATCCCAAAAAAAGTCGTTTAGGGCCTCAAAACGGCTCCAGAGAGGACCCAAAAATTTGCTAAAAATAGTAAGTTGTGTTGAAACTGAAAAACTGACAGAACAGATGGTGGGAGTCCAAATGGAATAGGTGGGTGGCCACCAATATCCACCTAGATCATGAGGGCCTCAAAACAGCTACGGAAGTTCAGGACCTGACAAACTGCTAAAAATAGAAAGTTGTGCTGAAATTGAAAAACTGAAAGAACCAATGGTGGGGGTCCCAATGGAATAGGTGGGTGGCCACCAATATCCACCTAGATCATTCCTCCCCCCTTAGGAATCAATGGTCCCCACTACGTTGAGTTCCTCCATGAGATGTGGCCAATTTTGTTGAACTTGGGATTGGATTTGTCAAAGATGTTGTGGACCTGCTAGACGTGCTGGATGCGTTTAATAAATTTGGTTGCTTTATCAGCCTCAAATAGTACATGTGTGTATTTTGTCTGTGTGGTCATATGAGGTATGGAAACATCAGGTGGTGGCGTGCCTGGGGTCAGATCAATGGAGTGCTTGACTTGACAGTGTAGAGGAACCTCTGTGGGTGAGGAGAAAATGTCCTCGTATTCCTCCACGACTTTGTCCATCTGCTGTTGTCGTGTAGGGGAGCCCCGTTTCGAGGTTGTGGCCACAATATTCTTATTATGTTGTGGGTGAATTGTAACGAAAATAAATTTCCTAGTTTGGGAAACAATCTTTCTGCATTGTTTTGCGGTATTCAAAGAGATAGCAGGAGGCGATACTACCTCCGGTATCCTGTACAATTTAATTCTCAAATTAATAACAACAGAGCGAGGCCTAGACTCATACATAACATGTTGCTTCCACAAGTATGGTTGGCCCAATAATACATAAGACACATCAAGAGGAGCAACATCACACAATACCTCATCCGTGATGGCTTGATGTTGTACGAAAGGCATCACTCCTGGTGGACGCGAAGATCTCTTCCTTGGTGAAGCCACTCGATAATATACGACTGTAGGTGTGCTATGGTCAGAAGGCTGAGCCGATTCACGACCTCTGTTGAAATGAGGTTCTTTTGACTTCCGATATCAACAAGGAATTGTAGTGGAGAACCCTTCACCCACACCTGCGAATGGAAGAGGCGCTTCGCCTCCTCTGGATCCTCAAGATCCTCCCTCTGGAGATTGATGGTGGAAACAATGGAACTGGGATCCACATCAATGATTTGATTCCCTTTGTCATCACCCTTGGCTGGTTCTGACTCAGGATCAGAACATGCATATGATTTGGGTGCTTTCAGTTTGGCCACCATCAACTGTTTGGCCCGACACTCATTTGTGTCGTGAGTGGAGATGTTATGAAATTCACACCACTTCCCTGTGTTTTTTTATGGATTTGGGGTGTTGTTTTGAGTCGTGCCTCTTTGTATTTTCCCCTTATTTTGCGGTTTAGGGGCACCTTTCCCTGGCTTCAGATTCACAAATCCAAAGTCTCGCTTCTTCTACTTAAATTTTAGCTCGAACTTGGCAGCATAGCGATATGCCGTGCCAATCGAGGTAATGTCAAGGAAATACATTTTCTCTTGAATGTATCTATAAAAAAAACTGTGGTACTTGAGAACCAAATTTCTCTCTGAATATTTAATACCCAACTTTGTGCGCTGGGTATGGATTAGATTCGTTAGTTCATGCACATCTTGATCCCTTTGTTGCCACAATGTGGTCCATTGGATGTACTTGTCCTCATAGCTCCCCACGGGGTAATACTGTTCCTTGATGCCATCTAGAAACAAATTCCAAGTGGGTGTGGCCGAGAAAAGAGAGGGTTCCATCTCATCCTTTTGCTCACAGTAGGTTTCCCACCAGTCTTTGACATGGGGGCAGCTTTGAGGAGTGAAAAAAAAATCTTTTCTCGGTCAGAGAAATCATGGACTGAGAAATACCCTTCCAGTAAATTCAACCATATATACATCGTATGCATATATTTGGCCTTCAAATACAGGAATTTCGAAATTGAATTGTACCTTGAAAGGAGTGGCGCCTCCAGAGTTGCTGTTGGATGTAGATGCATTGCGGGTGGGCAGTCGTTGAAGGATCTGGACAAAGTTATCCATCAAAGCGTTCCTTTGTTTCTCGAGGGCCTCCTCGATAAATAATTGATAGGATCTCCTTATCCCTCATATTTCTTTTCTTCGACCATGGGAGGTCGTCGGGGTTTGTGAGGCTGATCTTACAAGGGTTCAACCAGATCGAGCCCTAACTCCTTATACCTTGACCTCATTGGGGACATGCAAATAAAAAAAGAGAAAGAGAAGAACCCTATGATACCATTGATCTGTATTTGTGCAGGAATGAAATAATATACATAAATAAACATAAACATAGAGATGCAGAGGAAATAAAACTTCATTTCATTAATAGCAAATAACATAAATATGCTTACAGACATAATGGAAATAAACTAGCTAAGGCGATGGTATCTTATCTCTAAGAAGAGATGTGGTGGCTACGAACCTCTGAAATGTGTTACAATGAGGCTCGGAAGCCTATTTATTATTGAGAAACAATGGGAAACCCTAAACATCCAAAAACCTAACCCTAGGAAATGAAGCGCCAAAACTATGGGCCCCGTTTGGGTAAATTGGTACATCAATCTTCCTCGAGACGTAACTTTGGCATACAATATTTGTTTGACATGCTCAATACCTCATTAGAAATATATAT
This sequence comes from Pinus albicaulis, assembly GCA_034641835.2. Lineage (NCBI taxonomy): Eukaryota > Viridiplantae > Streptophyta > Pinopsida > Pinales > Pinaceae > Pinus > Pinus albicaulis. The sequence continues at coordinate 362,614,772 of CM076571.1, read as the reverse complement.
CTAAGGAATACAACTTTTGACATGAGAAACATTGAGAAAAATTCAATTTTTCTCATAGTTTTCCCAAAAAAACATCGTTTTGGGCCTCAAAACGGCTCTAGAAGTTCATGACCTGAAAAATTGCTAAAAATAGTAAGTTGCGTTGAAACTGAAAAAATGACATAACTAATGGTGGGGGTCCAAATGGAATAGGTGGGTGGCGACCAATATCCACCTGGATCATTAAGGCCTCAAAACGGCTCCGGAAGTTCAGGACCCGATAAACTACTAAAAATAGTAAGTTGTACTGAAACTGAAAAAATGAAAGAACCAATGGTGGGGGTCCAAATGGAATAGGTGGGTGGCTACCAATATCCACTTGGATCATTCCTCCCCCCTTAGGAAGTAATGGCCCCCATTTCTTTGAGTTCCTCCAAGAGATGAGGCCAATTCTGCTGAACTTGGTATTGGATTTGTCGAAGATGTTGTGGATCTGATGGTGGATGTGCTGGATGCATTCAATAAATTTGGTTACTTTATTAGCCTCAGATAGTACATGTGTGGATTATCTATGTGTGGTCACATGAGGTATGGCAACATTAGGTAGTGACATTCCTAGAGTCAGATTATTTTTGCACTTCTATTGATCTCCTCTTGATCGTATTCCTCCATGAATTTGTCCATTTGTTGCTGCTGTGCAGGGGAGCCTTGTTTCAAGGTTGTGGCCACAATATTCTTCTTGTCTTGTGGGAAAATTGTAACGAAAATAAATCTCTTGGTTTGGGAAACAATCTTACTAGATTGTTTTGCAATAGTCAAAGTGATGGCAGGAGGCAGTACTACCTTCGGTATCCTGTACAATTTACATCCCAAAGTAATAACAACAGAATGAGGATTATATTATTACATAGCATGTCGCTTCTACAAGTATGGATGGCCCAATAATACATCAGACAGATCAAGAGGAGCAACATCACACAATACCTCATCTGTGAATGGCTTGCTGTTGTACGGAAGGCAGCACTGCTGGCGGACACAGAGATCTATTCCTTGGTGTTGGGGCCCTTGTTTTGAAATGAAATAGTTTTGAGTCGCGGGTAACAGGTGGTAGAGCACAAATACGTATATAGAGAGCTGTCATGGTTTTGAAGAGCTGAAGAGCAGGTGGCGCGGCTGTTGTGGAAACAAGCACAGATTGCAGAAGGGAGCGACAAGAACAAACAATGGAACTCCCAATGATCAGGGAGATGCAGCAAACAACAGAGCGGAAAGGAAGGGAAAACTAACAGTCGTGTTGGAAAAGGAACAAATAGGCAGTTGGCTAGCGTAGACAAGGGGTTGGCACAGTAGGGATCGGAGGAAGAGAGCCATAGGAGAGCTATGTTTGCTCTGTTCATTCTGTTCTGTTCTATGTGATAATATTGTAATCAGTCCTGCCAGGATCGCTCTGAGGAGCAATGTAACTGTCCCCTATTGTTAATGCAATATACTATGATCTAGGTTTGGTGTCTTGAGTTCTGTAATGTGTCTCTAGTTAAGTTGAATGTATTGGTCACTTTAAATTTTGTTTTTTTCCATCCTGAATATGTTCATGAGTATTATCATTTGTAGAGTATTTACACTTGTTCGGAGCACTCAGTTCTGTCTGTCTTATCCTATAAGTTATGCTTGATTGATACCTGATCTGATTCTAATATTACTAAGGTCACGACACGCCTTGGGTGAGACTCTCTGCTCTTCGGAGTAGAGTGAAAATGCCGACGTTGTGCTAGAATACTGCAGAAACCTTGTTGGCCTCTATCCTGAACCTGGGTCTTTCCCAAGTGACCTTCATCCTCGCCAACAAATGGTTCCATTGCTGGGATCTTAAATTCCATTTGGGAAATAGATCATGGTATCGCGGATCTTCGAGAGAGAAAAACGAAGCTGGTGGGATAACCACTTAGATCAGTTCATAGCACATGAAGCTAAGTTGAGACAATAGAGGGAGAAAACTGTTAAGGATTGGATTCTATTCTCTGAATCTGATAGTGATATCTATGGGATCTTCTGGGGAAAGTTTCCAAAGGAACTCTATAATTGGTTTCAGAGGTTACAAGCCAAGACAGTTCAAGGAAGCTCGCGGAAGGTCTGTCGCAAGTGGTTGCATGTAGATCTGGTGGCGCTCCATCGGTTAGATACTGATTTGACCTGAGCTGTAGATTTCTGGGTGCAATCTACCTTGGAAGGATACATAGTGGAGTTCGCAGCTGAGTGTTACCAGTCTTTCTCGAAAGCAGAGGACATATTAAAATCAGGATTGCGAGGAGAGTTGTTGAAGGAGATCCCTATGTGGATCAAAGCCTTAATGGTAGATGAAGGATTGATGGAGTTTCAAAAATGTGAGATGGAGAATTAAACCTCCAGTACTAGGGGAAGGAGCTGAGGGAGAGATGCTACAAGTACGTTGGAAAGGGGAATAGGGATATGGATGCCGAGACCTCCAGTAGGTTGAGGGAGCGACGAGAAAATCGCTGAGAAGTGGCGAGAAAGGGTGATAAAGGAGTTGGAGAAGTAGGAAAGTAATTAAAAGGACAAGGAGAAGGCGCCTCAGATGACAAAGGAGATGGAAGGTCAGATGGGTTCCCAAGAAATAGGAGGGACCATCAAGGAAGTTCAGCAGGTGTATAGGAGCCCAGCCCAAATAGAGAAGGGAAAGGAGTTCGACGGAGAGGATGCGAAACTCGAGGAGATGTCCGATGTGGAGTTGCATGTTGCGATGGAGAAACTATTCCGAGAGGGGCGACACCCATAACTCAAGGTAACTCTATTCCCCAAAGTTTAAGTAGCTCTAGTCCCGACCTTCCCCTAGTACTCTATCAGCCATTGTTGATCAGCGGTTGTCATTGATGTCAACCCAAGCAGCACTAGGGGCTAACCCAATATTGCATGGGAATTTTGACCTACCAAATTAATATATTTTGGGTCAATAATTTTTTTTTATGTTTTCTACTTGTCGAGATGTTTCCGTTGATATATGGAAAACCATGTAATTCTTCACAGTTTGAGAGATATTCATGTTTGAATTTTGTACCCACAGTTAGTGGGCTAAAACCCCATGGGGTTGGGGCATGGGTCATTGAAAAGTCATAATTAATATTTTTTAAGCTCCTAAAATCTCTCTGATGTTCACTTGTTGAAGCCCCTCTCAACTTAAGCATTTATATAAATTGTGATCTTCATTTCCTCCTTAGGAAAGGGATTTCGCCATATGAAATAGGTCATCGTGTAATTTTCGCTCTAACTTTTTTTTTACGAAGGTTCAGAAGTTAAAATTTTTATGAGGAAAAGCTGAAATCCTGAGGAATATTATGTAAAAAATTTAGATCAAGGTGCGCAATATTTTTGGAGATATGATCTGTGGAAGTCAGGGTTTTTGCAGGCTCCTGAAATTCATCTCAAAGAAGTGACCTTGGTAAATTCGTCATAACTCTCTCTCTGAGTATCGGATTAGAATTTAGTAAAAAGTGGTGGATTGTGCACAATGTGTAATTTTCTCTCTATCAATTTCAAAGCCAAATGAAGAAACAGTGACACGTGGCACGCCGTAGAAGTGTGCTTTGATGAAACAGTCCATAATTAGGGCATTGTGAGAGATTGGGTATAAATCTCTCTTGAAGAATCCAAATTGGGTCAGACATGTGGCATTGGAAATATGACTCAGAGGAATACTACAGGACTGAAAATCAGATATTGAGGATCTGAAATAACATAGATACACCAGATTCAATACTGAGCTCCTAGAAGGCAAGAAAAATCTAGATCATGTGTTGTCAAGGGTTGCAAAGTACCAGAATTTATACGACAGAAAAGAAAAGCAAGGTGCAGCAAAGGGTAGCATGAAAAGAGCAACAACCAAGGTGCATAACAGCAGCAAGAAGTTCATCATATGAAGTCTTCAAGTGGGCAACACTGCATACAATCATTGTAAAGGTATCTTTGTACTAAGTCATTTTAAATACATTATTGTAAAAATTGTACTAGTGTCTATCTGCCAAGGGCTGAAGAGGTAGTGTTGAGAGGTATAGGATCATCATTATGTGGTTGTGTCAAAGTTTGGGTTATGGTCTAGTATATCTTCTTCTTCCACATCATTTTATATCATTGTAAAGTGGACCATTTTCCTTGGTACGAGAGTCCATTCTTCTTTTATTCTTCTATAGGGTGGTAGGGTGGTGCTAGGGTGAGTTGTAGCTCATTGGGTGTTGGGGCATCCATTCAAGTTGACTATTGAAGAATCTCGGGCATTGGAGCATCCATCCAGTGGAAGCTGGAGAAGAATGATTTTCTAGATTCTAGGAAGTTGGAGCTTTATTTTCAGTTGGAGTTGAATATTAAAGAATTATTAGAAAAACATTAGGTGGTTTTTGTCCCGGAGTGGGTTTCCACCTTAAAAACTGTGTGCATTTGTGTTCCTCTTTTTTGCTGCTATCATTGTACAAACATTGATAATAATTGAAGATTAACTAATGCTCTAATTGAAAGGAATATTGATTCACCCCCCCTCTCAATATTTCCAACAATTGGTATCAGAGGTTGTTTCCTTGAATAGTAGTTTAAAAACTGGAAGGAGGTCATGGAGCATACCAAGAATGGTGTACCTCTATTCAATGATAATAATTATGCACTCTGGAAAGGAAGAATGGAGGTCTATCTCTTGGCACAAGGCTACGAAGTATGGGACATTGTTCAAAATGGATTTACATCAACTACGGATGAACAAGGTAAGAAGAATTTGGTAAATGATGAAAAAGCAAAGAATATTATTATCAGCGGACTTATTGAATCTGCTTATCATAAGGTGTTGGGTTGTAAAACTTCCAAAAATGTATGGGACAAGTTTGAGAATATATATGTAGGCGACTCAAATGTCAAAGAAGCAAATCTTCAAATCTATAGAGCAAAATTTGAGCAACTCAGAATGAAAGAAGATTGCAGCATTGCTGCATACTTCCAATACGTTGATGAAATAACCAATACTCTGGAAGGATTGGGAGAGCCAGTTGACGAGAAGACTATTATGCAGAATATTATTAGAACGTTGCCAGGGAGATTCAAACCAAAGGTATCGGTCTTAGAATACAGTGCAAATCTAGACAAACTCAGCAAAGAGGAATTACATGGAGTTCTCATAGCATATGAAATGAGACTTGATGAAGAAGAGGGTAATTCGCATCTAGAAACTACGTTCGTTGCATCTAAGAAAACCAATAAGGATAAACAACCTTCAATTCAAAAGACATGCACCTGCAAGTGTGAAGAAAAGGGAGATGATGAAGAAGGTCTTTCAGATGAAGAATATGCTTACTTCACAAGAAAACTAAAAATTGGTAAGGGACAATTCAAAGGGAAACTTCCATTGATATGTTTCATCTATAATGAGGTTGGGCATTTTGCAGCAAAATGTCCAAACAAAAGTAATGGAAACTCAAAAAGGAAAGAAAGGCTTTAAGAAATTCAACAAGCAAGGATCCAAAAGGAACTTTCTCTCTAAACAAGATAGCTCATCATCCGATGAAGAAAATGACAATGAAGAAGAAGCCAATGAGAGAGTATTGTTTATGGCCAAGCACAATAAACAAGAGGTATCAAACAACGAAGAAGAAGGATGGACCATAGAAGAATTTTATGAGGAAGCAATCAAGCTTATAAACGATCTCAAGGTGGAGAAGATCCGTTCCAATACTCTTGAAGAACAAGTTCAAGGTCTCAAAATTGAAGTTGAAGAACAAAAATGCATTGAAGAGTCACTTCAAAAGAAGTTGGAATAAAGCAACCAAGAAAGGGAAGTATTAGAAGCCGAAGTAGTCTCGCTGCGTGAGGAAGTGAAGAAAGGAAAAACTATCCAAAATTATGCCAACAACTCAAGGGCATTGGAAGAACTCATCAACAATCAACGATATTACAACGACAAAACTGGTATCGGTTACAAAGAAGAAGAAGCAGGACCTTCTACAACAAAATACAATGAACCTATGAGATATGACATGCATGTAGACTTCATTAGACAAGATTCGCAAGAACAGCCTTGGAAGAAAATTCCTCGACGAAAATTCCCATCCAGGTACCAACATATTTTTTATGGCTACTGTTATTCATGTGGAAAATTTGGTCATAAAGCTATAGAATGTCGCACGTACCCTAGGAATGAATACAATTCCAGGAGATCTGTCAAATATGAACCTCCCAGGGCTCAGCGAAACATCAATAGATTTGAACATTTAAGAAATAATATTGAATGTTACAAATGTCGAAACTTTGGACACATAGCCAAATACTGTAGACTTGAAAATCCTCCAGAAGAATCTTCGAAGCCACAGAACGAACGAACATGGAAGAAGAAGAAGAATGATAATTGTGCTCTCGCTTTCAAGGCTCAAAAGAACAAATATGTGTGGTATGTTGATAGAGGTTGCTCAACGCATATGACTGGAGATAGAAATAAATTTGTATCTCTGAAAGAGAAGAAGGATGGAATCGTGTCCTTTGGAAATGATGGATATTCAAATGTTATAGGATCAAGTACTGTCACTCTCGGAAACAAAGATGCTCTAGAAAGAATGTTATATTGGTTGAAAACATGAATCACAATATGCTTAGTGTTGGACAAATGTGTGATCAAGGACACACAATACTATTCAACTCCACAAAATGCGAAATCAGGAAAGGCGTGTATGGTGAAATTGTGGCTACAACAAGTCGAGCTCCAAACGACATATATGTTCTGGATGATGTTGAACCCTTAGTTAAACTGAGAGGGGGGGGGGGTGAATCAGTTTAATGCAGTCATGTTCTTATTATACTTTCTTTATACTCATTCACATCCTCATTTCATGATCAACTTAATATACAATGGAACAACAATCTTAATAAGTGAGCAACAGGTATTAAGCAGAATAAATACAGAGTATCAACACATAATCATCATGCATATAGACAACAGATATAAGTGGAAACCCATAAGGGAGAAAACCACATCTTATTATTGTTGTGATGCAAAGGCAAGCTCGAACTCCCTCTCACCATTGATTTTCTGTAGGCTCCTACCTTAGCCAGCTACAACTGACATCTATCAAGCTACAACTTGATATGGAAGCACCAACTTCCTCACTCTTTCATAACCAACACATGCTGATTTACCTGGATAAAAATTCTGTTCTGTTCCTTCTTCACTGCTGTCCACCAGCCTTCATATCTGCCTTATATCATTTCTGAATCTTCATAGCTTCTTTATCTGCTCCTCCTTCTTCTTACCCTCTCTACCTCATTTCTCCATTATCTCCCTTTTTCTTTATGCATATCTATGTGATATCATTTGTAGAGTTCACCTCATGACTGTTTGTATTCCACAGGGAATTCGAAGTAAATATGTATGAATATTTGCCTTCCACCTTCTCGTTTTCTTGCGTAGCACATTCAGAAAAATATAACAATATGTATACATTTCAATATTACAGTGGGGTATTTCTTTTCCTACGGAGACTTGCCTTTGCATCTCAAACAATATAAAATTAATTAAAACATTTACATTTACATTTGCAACAGAAATATCTAATTCATCCCTTTCAGTTCTTGGCTCGTTGTATGTTTGTCTTTTCTGCTGCTGCAGTGTAACAGTTCATTTGGCATATATTATGTTCCGAACCCACAGCATCTGGAAATTTAAAAAAATAAGTGCGGGAGCTTTTATATCTCAAATCATAGATTTGAGATATTAAAATAGTATTATTTTTTGTTATAAAACCACACAACCCAGATTTCTTGTGTGAAGGCTTTACCTTTCCACTCTTTGATTTACAATCAACCCCAATTCAAAATTTTAACTTGCGGAAGGTACTTTCTTCAAATCTCTGATTTAAAACCTTGTAAATAAAACCCCCTTCAATTTTTATATGTAGAGTTCTACTTTACATACCATACTTGGTCTCAAATCCATTTTAGACCAAATCTGAGTTTGAGTTCTCACACCATATGGCACCTCGAATTAATATTCAATTTTCATTTAAACTCAACCATATATACTGTCTTCATAGAACATTCTCCTTTTATTTACAATTGGCATTTGAATCGAAGTAAGAACTTCGATCTCACTACATACATTAATATGTGTTCATGCATCTATTCAACGTGTTGTTGAGACTCACTTCACATATGGTTCAACCCCACGACGCATATACAATGCTCTTCCATACTCTATCAACAACATTAGGTCTGTCTGGGTCCCACAACTCATTCAATGCATAAACTGAATATCAACACATTAGAGTTCTGTCATCAACGTTTACTCTTTCCCTCGGGCCCACAATTCTAAAAATTTGGCTTTCACACTTACCAGCTCACCTTATCTTCAACCTTCGAATTTTGTTGAGAACCCAATGTAATAATGGCCATGGCTTCCATATCTCACATTCAACAATGTTTATATAATACGAACCAAAGTTTGACTTTGATTAAACATAATACATCACCATATTTTTCATCCTTCAATTCAATGTTATGAGACATTAGCGCGTCTAGGCCGCCCTTCATTAATATATATATTAGCCATTAAAACATCTAAAATATTGGTTGTAAGCCCCCAATTGTCAACATAATAAACATTCGGGTCCCACAACTTCAATAACTCACCTTCCGTTAACCTTCAAGCAGCTTCACAATGCGAATGCCATTCGATCACGAGGTTCGATCATTTAACGCATATCGCATTTCTTTCACCTCTGTGGTTTAACACCCAAAAACTTTGCGAAATTCATGGTTTTTGGATACCACTTCAGGACACGTGTCAATAGTTGGCGTATATCGCGTTTTTTTCTTGATACCACTTACCATTTAAAAACTATGCGAATACCACAAGTAGTTTCCGGAAACCACTTCACGGTTCCGTTACCTTCACAACTCTATGCCATTGACCAGGGTTCCTTGCAAGGTTCCGTCGGACCCACCTTGCTGTTCTGAATGGATCCTTCACACTTCCGTCCTTATTTCGAGCTTTGCTACTGTTATTAATCCCCGTGCCTCTGGTCTGCCAATTTCTCTTTATGGTATTCCATGTTAACCCTCGAACAGGCCGGCTCTCCCAATAATTCTCAACATAGTTCAGACCTATCATGAGCAGATTTCCATATTTTTCTTCGCGTATATATAACTTTGCCTGCACATTGTATCACAACAATGTTTGTTTCGACTACAGCCTGCGATGCATCAAAATTCATAACGCAATCAAACTTGCGTAGCTTCTCAAACATCAAATTGGAATGATGTTTCCCCTTTCATAAGAGCCTCAATTCTACTTCAAATTGAATCTCATTTCACTATGATACATTAAAGTGGCATTCAAATTAACACAGAGTACATATGACCCAGCAATTTAAAAAAGAATCGAATTTTACTCTAGGTTCCTTTGAGGCTTTAATGTCCTTGTTCTTTCATCCGCATATGGATTGAATTTCTATGGTTCAATCCACAGCAAAACCCCAATTATGATCTCAAGACATGATATTCAACGCACTGTGTGCTTTCAAACAGTATGCCTATTTTCACTTGAAATTGCTTTAAATGATTTCAATTCCACACAAAACTCAAATAATGAATAATTGCTCAATAATACAAATCAACCAGAGTTCAGATTCTCAAAATAAATTCATCTGCAAACTCTATAATTCAGAAATAAAACCTCTGTATTTAAACCAGTATTTACATGGAAAATTCCTTCCAGGCCCGATCTTCAATTCGATGGCCCTTCTACTCTCACTACTCTTCCTCTTGAATAGCTCTCTGCTTCAATTCGTTGCCTTTGCTTCCTCTGCTCCTTATCTTATTGATGGTTCTTCTTTGTCCTTTTTCCTTAGTGATAGTTCAGGTGCTGCTTCTTTCTTCTCCTTTGCCATCAATGACAATATTTCCAACAGATGAAGCAACTAAAGCATGTCTAATAGCTAAAGAGGATGATACAATAATTGGTAGAAATTATGACCGACTAAGTAAGAAGTTTGCTACAAAGGTGCAAAGTGATTTCGAGATGTCTTTACTTGGTGAGCTGACATACTTATTAGGGCTTCAAATATCTCAACAAGAGAAAGGAATATTAATTTTTCAAGCCAAGTATATCAAGGAAATGATCAAGAAATTTAAAATGGAATATTGCAAACCCATCCTTACTCCAATGGTAACAGGTTGCAAATTGAGCATAGACGACTCATCTAAGGATGTGGATCAAAGGTTGTACAGATCTATGATTAGTAGTCTTCTATATGTAACAACCTCCCGACCATATTTTATGCAAGCAGTTGGACAAGTAGCAAGATTCCAAGTAGCACCAAAAGAATCACATATTAAATATTCACCAGCATTGGAATATCTTCGCCAGAAGCTTGGGATTCTCCCAAGTTCTCATTAGATTTTCCTTTTTTAGAATATAAAGGGGGAGTGGAAGTAGATTACAGGTCTACAGGATGGTTGTATGTCAAGGGGAGTAGAAGTGTGTACAGGTCTGCAGGATGGTTGTGTTTCAGGGGGAGTTACCCTTTGCCATTGATGTCAAAGGGGGAGACAATGTTGTAGGAAGAGGTGTCATGATTGCAGGGGGAGTACTTGTGTTGCCATAAATTCCAAAGGGGGAGATTGTTGATCAGTGGTTGTCATTGATGTCAACCCAAGCAGCACCAGGGGCTAACCCAATATTTCATGGGAATTTTTACCTACCAAATTAATATATTTTGGGTAAATAATGATTTTTATGGTTTCTACTTGTCGAGATGTTTTCGTTGATATATGGAATGCCATGTAATTCTTCACGGTTTGAGAGATATTCATGTTTGAAGTTTGTACCCCCAGTTAGTGGGCTAAAACCCCATGGGGTTGGGGCATGGGTCATTGAAAAGTCATAATTAATATGTTTTAAGCTATTAAAATCCCTCCCACATTCACTTGTTGAAGCCCCTCTCAACTTAAGCATTTATATAAATTGTGATCTTCATTTCCTCCTTAGGCAAGGGATTTCGCCATCTGAAACAGGTCATCGTGGAATTTTCGCTCTAAATTTTTATGTACGAAGGTTCAGAAGTTGAAATTTTTATGAGGCGAAGCCGAAATACTGAGGAAGATGCTGTAAAAATTTTAGATCAAGGTGCACAATATTTTTATAGATATGATATGTGGAAGTCAAGGTTTTTGCAGGCTCTTGAAATTCATCTCAAAGAAGTGACCTTGGTAAATTCATCATAACTCTCTCTGAGTATCGGATTAGAATTCCATAAAAAGTGGTGGATAGTACACAGTCTGTACTTTTCTCTCTATCAATTTCAGAACCAAATGAAGAAACAGTGACACGTGGCATGATGTACAATTGCGCTCTACTGAAATAGTCCATAATTAGGGCATTCTGAGAGATTGGGTATAACTCTCTCTCGGATAATCCAAATTGGGTCAGACCTATGGCATTGGAAATATGACTTAGAGGAATACTATAGGACTAAAAATCAGATATTGAGGATCTGAAATAACAGAGATACACTAGATTCAATATCGAGCTCCTAGAAGGCAAGAAAAAACTAGATCATGTGTTGTCAAGGGTTGCAAAGGACCAGAATTTCTACAACAGAAAATCAAAGCAAGGTGCAGCAGAGGGTAGCATGACAAGAGCAGAAACCAAGGTGCATAACAATAGCAAGAAGTTCATCATATGAAGTCTTCAAGTGGGCAGCACTGCATACAATCATTGTAAAGGTATCTTTGTACTAAGTCATTGTAAATAAATTATTGTAAAAAATGTACTAGTGTCTATCTGCCAAGGGTTGAATTTTGAAGATTGCAACAAGAAACAGTGAAGGAGGCATCCTGAAACATCTTTCCTGATCCTAGTTGGAAAGTGATCACCAAAACTAGGTGGGGGCCACACAAGTGATTTTTTTTTGTCTCAAAGTCTATTTTTAGACTATGTCTATTTTTAGACATATGGATCATGGTCTATGAGTTGCAGGATGCTATTTATGGATGATTGGTAAAGTTGGTAAAAATAGATGGACATCTATTTTTAGAAATACAGGTCGAAGTCTAATTTTAGACTGCCTGTCTAAAAATAGAACAATCAAATATTATTAGCCCTTAATAATATTTGGACTATAAACTTTATCTTATCCTCTTAGAGCACTTCAGTTCGAGCTACAGATGTGGCACATGCAGCTGGCAGAAGGACATTCGAATTTCCTATGGGTTAGTTGAGCTATTGCATGTTTGACTTCAGTTAGAACTCATGTGGCAAAGTTTGGTGGAGTTGATGAGACAGTTGATAGAGTTGTGTTCGGTTTAACTTAGTTGAACTGGTTGTATTTAGTTAAACTGACTAATACACTAGAGATGAGTGGTGTGAATTAAATATTATTTAATTCACTAATTATTAACTCATTATTCAACTAAAGAACACATCAAGTTCGCCGAAGTGAATAGACGAGTTCGGTGGAACCCGAGTGTTAGAGGTGGGTGAGGTGAGTGTGGCTATCGATTGTGACTATGCTTGTGCATAGAGATTGAGACACACATTGATTGAGATTGCCAATGAGGATTGCGCAGTACAAGCCGAGGGATTAGAACTCGGATCTCATCATTTCGAACTCGGATCTCAATCATTATTCATCTTGGATTACGCAGTAGAGGCAGGTTAATAGGTGGAGCAGATTGGAGCATGCGTTTTGTATGATCTGAGCTTGTGTAGTGTGTAACAATTGGAGATTGTACTGAGAGCTTGTGAGGAGTTTGTACAATGATTGTTACATGATCTCTATCATTATAATATACAGATAGTTGGGGGTTTTCAGCTGTAAGCTTTCCCCATTACATGCTGTGTTATATGTGTGCTTGATTATGTTTTAATGTGCGCATGCGACTGCTTCTAATTTCCGCAAATTGATGATCAATTGTAGAAGAGGTTATGTATTGTGCATGAAGCTTAAATAGTGTGTAATCAGGATAATCTCGGTGAATAATTAAGCTATTATTCAAATTTCTACATGGTATCAAAGCGAGATTGATCATCGGATCTATTACAGTGATTACAATTTATTTCGGTAGACAAAGTCTGTAAGCGGGCCAGGTAGCCTCTGGATCCATCCTTTCTTTGAGTGATATATCGATAAATGCCCCTACGATCGATCTACGTGTAGAAATACTTTGTTCTCCACGGATCGAAGCAATTGATTTTGGTGGGTGGAATTCGAGATTTGTGAGTGTTTTCTTGGTGTGAAAGTCAAAATGTCTTATCAAGGATTGGGTGGAGTATGCTCTTGAAGGCGACTCAGATTATGTTGTGGAGAGATAGGAGGGAGCGGTCTTTAGATGACAATGGATGAAGAGGAGTTCATAGATGTTTGAAGTCCCAAAGCCTACGATGCGCTCAAGTTAGGGAGAACCCGGCAAAAAGCGGCGAAATGTCGAAAGAGGATTACTTGTTGGAGGCGTGAAGGATCATTGTATCCAACACCATGGAAAAGCTTATCATACTCAATGTTGAAACATTGACAGTTTATTCCAAAGCAAGAGTGACCAGAGGAAGTTGGCGCTCAAGGATAAACTCAGGAAAATAAAGATGGAGAAGAATGACACTATTCCGGTATACTTGACAAAGTTTTTCCACTGCAGGGATGAGCATGGGAGTGTAGGAGTTAGTGTGGATGATGAGGACTTGGTGAGCTTGGATCTCCTTGGTCTTCCGAAGAGTTGGCATTCCTATGAGGATTCTGTCAATGGTCGGGAGAAATTGCCAGGATGGGAGCGACTTTGGTCGGATCTTGTGCAAGAGGAGATAAGGTGGAGTACCGTGGATGGATCTTCATCAAAGGCATCTGATGAAGAGGATTGCGCTTTGGCTGCCAAAGCAAGGAAAGGGAAGGGCAAGAAGTATGCTTCTAAATCCGGTGCAGATGGTAAAGAGTGTGACATGTCCAAAGTGAAGTGTTTTCACTGTCACGATCATGGACATTACGCCACAAATTGTCCACAGAAGAAGAAGAACAAGCAGGCTGCTGGAGCTGCAACTGGTGAGGCTCTTGCCTCACAATTTGAGCTGGACTTCTCATTGATCGCATGCATGGTGTCTAGTGCATTGGGATCGGGGTGGTATTTTGATAGTGGTGATTCCTTTCACATGACGGGAGATGTGAATATTTTCAGTGACTTGGTGGAGAAAGATCTCCAGTTGCATGTTGAGTTGGGCGACAATGGACGATACAATGCAATCGAAATTGGTACCATAACCTTTCAGAGGGATTCAGGTAAACTCATTCTTTTACAAGATGTAGTGCATGTTCCAGGTTTAAAGAAGAATTTGATCTCAGTTGCAATGTTAGAGGATAAAGGGTATGAATTTGTCTTCAGTGAAGGAAAAATTTTCCTTTGACACAAGGCAACAGGACAAGTCAAGAAGGTTGGGATTCGAGCAAAGAATCTCTACAGACTTGAAGTAGATGGGATGTCTACGGAGCTTCCTACTGTTGGGAAGTGCAAGAAAGACATGCAATTGATGCTTGAGAGGGAGCAAGTTTTGCATGCAGGTAATAGTGAACCTTGGGATGTGGAGCAGCCATAAGATGAGGATCATGGAGTGGAAGAAACCACTCATGCAGAGAAATTTCATGCCAGATGGGCAGAGGGAGTGCATGCAGCTATACCACCAGGTGAGAGGTGGGGCGACATGCATGATTAATCCCAAGAGGAGATTTCTGGGCAGGATTCATGAGATGGTGTGGATCTCATGAATTGAACTTGGCTACGAGGTGCCCACAGCGCAGCAGTAGCATGATCAGTTGGATTGATGCAGGCAGATCAAAGTGACAGTGTCGGATACTGGAGCGCGGATCAGAGTTGACAGCAAGTGCAAGAGTGCATGGGTGCAAGAGTTCAACAACGCAGTGGTTCCTGATGACATGTGCAGTTGGTACCAGCAGAAGTCGAAGACTTTGATGATAGATGCATCAGATTGATTGAGTTTTTTGGAGCCTATTCAGTTTCAGAGGAGTTGCAGAGCAGATGCATGGAGTTGCATGGCGCTTGTGAAGGTTGCAGGGCGAATGCATGGAGTTGCATGTCACATGCAAAGATAGTCCTTTCTTGTTGAGAGGGAGTGTTGAAGATGGCAACAAGAAACAGTGAAGGAGGCATCCTGAAACATCTTTCCTGATCCTAGTTGGAAAGTGATCACCTAAACTAGGTGGGGGCCACACAGGTGATTTTTTTGTCGCAAAGTCTATTTTTAGACATATGGATCATGGTCTATGAGTTGCAGGATGCTATTTGTGGATGGTTGGTCAAGTTGGTAAAAATAGATGGACCTCTATTTTTAGACATTGGGTGAAGTCTATTTTTAGACTGCCAGTCTAAAAATAGAACAGTAAAATATTATTAGCCCTTAATAATATTTGGACTCTAAACATTATCTTATCCTCTTGGAGCACTTCGGTTTGATGCTTGGATGTGGCACATGCAGCTGACAGAAGGAAATACACTTTTCCTAAGGGTTAGTTGAGCTATTGCATGGTTGACTTCAGTTAGAACTCATGTGGTAGAGTTTGGTGGAGTTGATGAGACAGTTGGTGGAGTTGTGTTCGATTTAACTTAGTTGAACTAGTTGTATTTAGTCTAACTGACAAATACACTAGTGATGAGTGGTGTGAATTAATTAATAATTAATTCACTAATTATTAACTCATAAACCAACTAAAGAATACATCAGTTAACTGCAGTGCATGGACAATTCAGTGGAGACCAGTGTTAGAGGTGGGTGAAAGGGTGAGTGTGGCTATCAGTTGTGACTATACTTGTGCATGAGATTTGCACACACATTGATTGAGATTGCCAATGAGGATTGCGCAGTACAATCCAAGGGGATTCGAACTCAGATCTCAATCATTATTCATATTGGATTGCGCAGTAGAGGCAGGCAGACTTGTGGAGGAGATTTGAACTTGTGACTTGTTCATCTCAGAGCTAGTTTTTGTGTGTAGCATGTGAGATAGTGCAGAGAGCTGTGAGGATCTTTGTGCTATGTATTGTTACATGTTCTCTATCATTATAATATACAGATAGTTGGGGGTTTTTAGCTGTATGCTTTCCCCATTACATACTGTGTTATATGTGTGCTTGATTATTGTTTTAATGTGCGCATGCGACTGCTTCTAATTCCGCAAATTGATGATCAATTGTAGAAGAGGTTATGTATTATGCATGAAGCTTAAATAGTGTGTAATCATGATAATCTCGGTGAATAATTCAGCTATTATTCAAATTTCTACATTGAATAGGCAGTGTTGGGAGGTCTAGGATCATCATTAGGTGGTTGTGTCAAAGTTGGGGTTATGGTCTAGTATATCTTCTTCTTCTACATCATTCTATATCATTGTAAAGTGGACCATTTTCCTTGGTACGAGAGTCCATTCTTCTTTTATTCTTCTATAGGGTGGTAGGGTGGTGCTAGGGTGAGTTGTATCTCATTGGGTGTTGGGGCATCCATTTAGTTGACTACTGAAGAATCTCGGGCGTTGGAGCGTCCATTCAGTGGGAGTTGGAGAAGAATGCTTTTCTAGATTCTAGGAAGTTGGAGCTTTATTTTCAATTGGAGTTTAATATTAAAGAATTATTAGAAAAGCATTAGGTGGTTTTTGTCCCGGAGTGGGTTTCCACCTTAAAAACTGTGTGAATTTGTGTTCCTCTTGTTTGCTGCTATTATTGTACAAACATTGATAATAATTGAAGATTAACTAATGCTATAATTGAAAGGAATACTGATTCACCCCCCCCCTCTCAGTATTTCCAACAACCATTAGGTGTAATTTTTGTTAAGTTACGATAATTGAGTAAGTTGAATAGTGTTCAGTCTACAACAGTAATACACACTAGCGGTAGTGCTAGTAATACCATTACACAGCCGGGAAACAAGGGTTTTATTTTAGTAACACCCTCACAAGAAAACATGGCGGGATCATTTACCCGATACCCATAGTTCTCTAGAGGGGGTAACGATGATGTGGAACAACACTGGTATCTCTACGAGGCCATATGGAGGGCTCAACAGACACCAGAGGTAGGCAAGTTAATCGAATTTCAAACTACTTTCAGGGAGAGAGTTCTACACTGGCTTATCAAATAGTTGGAAGCTCATCAGAATCCAACGATAGACGATGTAAAGAGAGAATTGGTTAAAGAATTCAAGTTACCACAAACATATCAACAAGGTTTATCTGAAATGTGGGAGATTAAGCAACGAGAGGGAGAAACTGCATGGGATCTGATGAGAAGATTCAAGGATGCGATTGGGAAACTGAAATCAATCTGAATCATCAGAGTGATTGGTTCATCAAGGCCCTTCTTCCATTAACAAGAACTTCGTTAAAACAACAAAATATCGACACATTATAAGATGCATTGGAGCAAGCTATGAAGATAGAGGCCATAACAGGATATCCGCAGGAGTTCAAAGGAGGGGCCGCAGCTCAAGACCCTTCCATACTGAGTTTACAACATCAGATAGGTAGCCTAATAGGAAAATTGAAAGAGATTCAACCAATGTGGCTGGTAAGACCAAATGTATGGTGTACACACTGTCTAATGGAAGGACACGTGGTAACCGAGTGTCCAAGGTTGCGGGGTCAGAATGTGGGGACATGGGAAGCAGGGGCACAGGGAGCTACACTAGTAGGAGGATTTACGTAGATAAATACTCAAGGGTTATATCCGCCGCAACACCAGTACCCAGGGTTCCCTGCGCAACAGAATCAGGCTGCAACTGAATATTATGAGATTTGCAAAAGCATGGGTCATTTGCCCTGCCTATGCCCAATATTGCAAAAATACTCCAACGTTCTGATCAACATATATTGTGAGTTTTTTGCTTCCACAACACACAACACAGAGCAGTGTAGGGCTCTAGATGCATTAGCGGAACGATTGGACAGGCCTTCATATAGAGTGAATGAGGCTCCCAAGGGACGAGGGGGAGGCATGAGAGGAGGCCAAGCTGGAGGAAGAGGACCAGTAAAATGCTACAGCTGTGACCAAGAAGGCCACGTGGCTGGGGAATGTCCACTTCCTAGAAGACCATAGTGCTCTTAGTGCAGAGTTAACACGCACGCAATAGAAGACTGTGCAGAGCTAATTAAAATATGGGAAGAAAGATCCAGACAAAGAGTAACAAATCTGGTAAATGCAGAGCCAAGAATAATAGAGGCTCAAGCTATGTAGAACATAGCCATAGTGACATGAGGATGAAAAAGAACTGGGGAAGATGCACAGACTACAGACCTACTAAAACTGATAAGGCCAACATCTCCAAAGCTAGTGTTTAAGCTAGAAAGACAAAAGCAATACTTTAAAGAAGGAGTGGAAACCTTTTCCCAGATTGGGGGAAGCAAAGGCATTGGTTTACCACAGCCCAAGGTAGATAAGGAGAACCAAGCTAGTACAAGTACTACGATTGAAGAATGGTTCCGGCTATTTCTAAAGATTGTTACCAATACACCAATGTTGGAACAGTTGAAGCAGAACCTAGAAATGGTGGTGTAGGAGACCACAGAGCCAGGAGAATCTGTTGACGCAACACATAAATACATACGGAGAGTCAAAATAAATAAGAGGAGAACAGGGAAAGAATTCTGGATGAACACTCAATTCGCAGGATTCCAAATTAAGGACACGATGCTTGGCCTAGGGTTAGATGTTAACATTTTTCCAAGAAATACATGGGAAGCATTGGGAAGGCCGAAGCTGACGTATTCACCAATTCAAATCCACATGGAAAACAAGTACTACATTGTGCCCATAGGCAGGTTGGAGGAGGTCGAAGTCGATGTTGCAAGAGTTAAGACATTCACAGACTTCAAGGTAATATACATTATGGGGGATAAGGATCCTTATCCAGCATTATTGGGGATCGACTGGGCTTTTGTGAACTATGCAGTAATATATTTGAAGAGGGAACTGATGATCTTTGAAGATGGGGAAGTTAGGGTCACCTAGCCACTTGACCCATACCAAGGTCCCCGATACACGGAGTCTGTCGACAACAGAGAAGATGCCCAACTTCTGGATCATCTTTGTCAAATGAAAATGAGAAAAAGAGATGATTATATCAACCCAACAGCGGGGGGGACTATGATTTGGAGAAGTGTTCAAAGATCAGATTTAGGCTTAGAGATAGCCTGGGATGATTGGAAACAGGGGGGTTATGAGACAAATACAAGAAGATGCGCCAATATCAGAAGGATCAACTAGATCGGAACTAAGGTAAGATATTATCCAAATCTGTCAAATATGAATGCTGTAGATACCTTTATTGCCAGAATAGAAGATAAGGTACTAGTGGACCATATGGTCCCACTCATGGATGTGGCTTTACAATCCACATCAGCAAGGTGGTGGAGCAACCACCGCAACTCCCTGTCGCGATGGGACACAGTTGCAGCAACATTGAAAGACAGGTTCAAGGAAGAAGAGGGACCAAAATTCATTGAAATATACCAAGGGGACTCGGACCCTAAGAAACATTTGAAATATTGTGAGAACCAATGGAAGAATGCAAGATAACTGTAAGAGCTGTGGCTACACAAGTTTGTACATTCATTGGATTCGATTCCGCAGGCGTGGTACCTAACTAAAGAGAATAAAAGAGGAACCAATACTTGGCAAGAAGTTGCAGATAAATTTATGCAATGCTTCTCCTTTGAAGGAAAAACAGAACCAGTCACCCAAGCATTGCAGGCCATAAAAAGGGTACTGTTCTTCCCAAATATTCAAGAGGAGGAAGAACAACCGCTCCCAAACCAAGGCATTAAACAGTCGGTAGCATGCTAAAATATAAACAACGAGATGGATGATGATGATATAGAAGGTCTTAGACATCTGTATTTCGAAGAAAAAGAGGGGGAGTGAGATATTAAAGAAGGATCGACAACAGAAGGAATTCATCTGCTACCATTGAAGACCAAGAAGATGAACATTGGGACAGAGGAAAAGCCCAAAATTGTGCAATTGGTGATTATTGGGATGTCGAGATGACTAAGGAGATATTTAATCTGCTACAAGAATATGAAGACTTGTTCCCATCCTCAGTAGCAGAGTTGAAAGGAATAAAGGGAGACATAGGGGAGATGTGTATAATTTTTAAGCCTGACGCAAGACTAGTCAAGCACAGACCCTATCGTCTGAATCCAAGAGTGAAAGAAAAAGTCAAGGCAGAGATTGATAAGATGTTAAAGGTAGGGTTGACATTCCCGGTGGAAGAAGCAGAGTGGGTAAGTCCTATAGTCATACAAAGTAAAAAGGAAAAGTCTGAGATTCGAGTCTGTGCTGACTATATGAGCCTGAACAATGCGTGCATACATGACCCCTTCCCTACTCCGTTCAATGATGAGGTTCGTGACAATGTTGCAAGGAATAAGGCTTATTCATTCACGGATGGATTTTCAGAATACCATCAGGTAAGGATAGCCGAGGAGGACAAGAGGAAGACAACTTTCACCACCGAATGGGGCTCCTTTGCATATCATGTAATGCCATTCGGGTTGAAAAATGCACCAGTAGTATTTTCACGAATTGTGATAGCAGCGTTTTGGGAATACATCCACAAATTCCTAGAAGTATATATGGATGAATGGACAGTCTATAGCCTGTTAAAGGACCATGCAACATTATTAAGGATAATGTTCGACAGATGTAGGCAACTCCATATTTCATTAAACCTAAAAAAGTTCATCTTTGTAGTACCCTTTGGGACAATGCTAGGACATGTTGTATGCAAACAAGGGGTATGCGTTGATCCAAAAAAAGTGGCAGTTATAATTAATATTGAGGCACCAGAAACTGTGAAGCAGTTGAGATCACTGCTAGGTCAAACAAGCTACTATAGGTGATTCATCCGCAACTATGCGAAGATAACCGCCCCACTGGAGAAGTTGTTGCGGAAATCAGAGCAGTGTAGTTGGATAGAAGATTGCACTACAACCCTGAATAACTTGAAAGAAAAGCTGGCAAGTGCGCCCATATTAGTTCACCCTAATTGGGACAAGAAATTTCATGTCCACATTGATGCTTCCAGCATCAGACTCGGAGCAGTTTTGGCTCAACCAGGAGATACTTTAGTTGATCACCCAGTTTATTTTGCAAGTCAAAAGCTATCAACAGCTGAGAGAAACTACACCACAACATAACGGGAAGCGTTGGAAATGGTGTATTCCCTTCAAAAGTTTCACCACTACCTGTTAGGAGGTACGTTTAAGTTTTTCAAAGACCATTCAGCTTTAAAGTACCTAGTTAACAAACCAGTCTTGGAGGGAAGAATTTGCAGATGGCTCCTATTGTTTCAAGAGTTCACCTTCGAGGTGATAGTGAAACCTGGGAGACTAAACGTGGGTCCTGACCACTTTTCAAGGCTAGAAAATGGAGAAAATGGAGGGTCTCAGGATGATCAGCTGCCAGATGCTGATCTTTTTAGAGTAGAAGCCATCCCAAACTACTTAGATTAGATAGCAACCTATCTGACAACATGACAGTGCCCGAATGAATATACAACAACCCAGAAAAGACATCTAGTAGTCTGAGCAGCAGAGTATCAGCTAATAGCGGGACACCTGTATAAAATGGGGTTAGACCAAGTATTGCGAAGATGCGTCCTGGATCATGAGAGGGAAAGCATACTGTGGGAATGCTACTGTGGAGCTGTGGGAGGGCATGTCGGAGCAAAACCAATAACGAGGAAAATATTGTAGGCAGGCTTATGGTGGCCTACAATACACATGGACAGTAAGGCCTTTGTAAAAAAATGCGATGTGTGTCAGAGGACGGGACGTCCATTACACAGAGACGAGCTACCACTTCACCCTGTAAAAGCACTGCAGCCATTTGAAAAGTGGGTTGTTGATTTTATAGGACCAATTACACCTGTCGCAAGGCACTCACAGGCCAGGTATATCATAACTGCAACATACTATTTGACAAGGTGGGCAGAGGCGATACCAGTGAAGGATTGCACAGCCAAAACAATAGCTCAATTAATATTTTAAAATATCATCAACAGATTTGATTTCCTGAGAAGTCTGAGAAGCGATCAAGGTATGAATTTCATCAATGCAACGATTAGATCTCTGCTAGAAATTTTCATGGTACAACATCATAAAATCAGTCCGTACCATTCACAAAATAATGGTACAGTAGAAGCATTCAATAAGATTTTGGAAAAAGGTCTAATGAAGATCTGCAATGTTGATCGAGACGACTGGGATGAACGTATACTAGCTACATTGTGGGCGTACAGAACAACTATCAAAAGACTAAACAACCAGACCCCATTCCAGCTGGTGTACGAGAAGGAAGTAGTGGTACCAGCTGAGTTTGTCATACGGAGCCTCCTAATTGCATCGTCACTTCACTTATCAGAGGAAGACTCACTAAAAGAGAAATTGCGAGAGCTACAAGAACTGGAAGAGGATAGGTTCCTAGTAGATTTCCACCAAACTGTCCAGAAAGATAGACAAAAATCTTGGCACGACCGCCATATCAAGCGCAAAACGTTTATGGTCGAAGGAAAATTTTTACTGTATGACAAAAAGTTCTAGAAGTTCCCAGGTAAACTGAGAATGCATTGGCTGGGACTGTACCATGTAATTGAAATCCGAGATTCAGGAGCAGTTCGGTTAGCACAAATGGATGGCCAGATACTACCAGAATGGGTGAAGAGCGCACGCCTGAAGCCCTATCACAAGTAAGTTCTACATTTCAATTTTCAATAACTCTCACAACCGAGAGGAGTCAGTAGGGTAGATTAGAATAGATAGAGTCAATAAATCTCTCGCACCCGAGAAGAGAATAGATATAAATCCCAATAAAGAAAACTCCAAAATCAGAGATAACTCATAGTTGCGATGCAGAGACCACAACGCAACCGATTGTGGTTGAGGGGAGGGTAGTGTCCAGTGTGTCATCCATGTCAGAGAACAAACATGTTGAATATCATTCCATCATCATGGCTCATAGTACCCACGTCAGTCCGTAGGATTACCGAGATTTGAGAAGTAATTTCCATAATTAGTATCATCCATACCACAATAAATTTTCCATATTAGGCCATAATCATTACCCATCACGTCTGCCTAATTCCCAAAGTCACAATTAGCTTTTTTAGAATCCACCTCATCACGGTAACTAATCACACGATTATAGTCGCGGGGGAAGCAGGAAAAATTAATTAGTTATGGGGTCTTATCAAACTCATGCATGTCGGTTACTTACATAAATTGCATGAAAGAAAGCGCGAGAATGCCGGAGAAGTCCGAGTTAGAACCAGAAACAACAACAACAACAAGAGAAACTTCATCAGAAGAAGTCCAGAGGGAGTATCCAGAGGCAGGAATTTACAAAGAAAGAGCAGGAGTAGCTTTGCGAGTATACCAAAGAAGAGAAAAAATGACCAAGGTGACAACTGTAGTCATTGAGCAGGAGCTCGACGAGAGAATCCAGAAGCTGGAGTCGCTGGTGGGGAAATACGATAACGTGTCATTGATCGACACAGACCTCACAGATTTTTTCCAATTCCCAACAATGAAGAGACAAGTCTATAAGGAAAACTATGCCACTGAAGCGGGACAAGAAGTGGCAAGAGTACTCCCAGAATTCAGAGGTATCCAGAAATCAACAATACTGAACCTCAAAAATCTTCTAGTGTTTGGAACCACAGGGGCTACAATGTAGTGTACAAAATTCCTGCTGAGCAGGATCTAGAATGGGTCACTGTGTTTAGGGAAAGAAACACCAATCCATGCGGAAGATATTCACAAGTTGACAGGGTTATCACAAGAAGGTAGAGATGTCTCCACAATGTTCCAAATGTCTCAAAGAGGGCGAAGAATGCAGGAGATGTCGATTACTAAAAGAAGTATGACACTAAGAGAGGAAGAAAAGGGGCAAAGATAGACCTTATAAATAAGCCAACAGTCAAATTCGCCTGTTATCTGATTACGAGCAAAACCATGAGGCATTATACAAAGGGTGAGTGTACACTTGATACCATCTCAGTTGTGGAGCACTGTATCCAGGGGACACAATTAAATTGGTGTTCATTTCTGTTGAATGAGCTATTTGAAGCTTGTGAGTATAACTACAAGAGAGCCATTGGGTTCATCTATGGTTACCTTATCATGGCGTTTGCGATGTGGAAATGGAATTTCCTGGGAATCATACAGCCTGTGTAACTCACAACAGTTCAGCCGTTGGAAATGAAATTCACACCCTGGAAGGCGTCAAGGGACCCCAGCACCAGGGAGGTGAATGAAGAGGCATTCAAGTTCTGGTAAAGCCATATGGTCGATGTAGTGGCGACACAAAAAATAATTCCAAAGAGTTTGCTGGATAATTACTCTGCGTAGATATGGTTTGGAGTCAGACACAGGAAAATCTACATCAGACCAACATGTGTGCCAGATACAACCTTCAAAATGAAACTGTTGAAGTTTCAAATTGATGAGAAATCTTTCCACACCGAAGTATGTTCCTGGCCAAGGGTAGGAATGGAGGTCAGAAGCGGGGTCTATCACTATTCATTTGATGGCATGTTTTCGAATGCTCTGCCAGGAGAAATGCCAGATGAAACAATGGCCAGAGTGTCACAATTGCAGCTGACACCCATCATCGAGGAGCTGAACATGAAGGTACAAGGCTTTAACCGGGAATTCAAACTCTAATTAGTGATTCTTAGTTATTTCCTACTTTTGCAGAGTTTCAGGCCTCCAATTCTGCCTCTTCTTCCATAATGGTCCCCATAGTCACGACCTTACCACTCAAATTGTTTAATTCACTACTGGCAACCACCATAGTTCCAATGAAAAAGAAGAAAGCACCTAAGCCACCAGTAGCTACTCCAAAGTCCAAAAAGGCAAAAGTTGTAGTTTCTATCCAGGTCATTGATCTCATTGGGGAGGATCAACCGCAACCCTTGGATACGGGAGCCCCAATTCAGGAGGAGACAGTGACGGAACCCCAGGTAACTATGGAGCTGCCTTTGTTCAAACCCTACTCATTTTTAAATACTCATACATCTTCACCTTCCACTCACCAGTCATCACCTTACACCTCATTCACTTCAAAAGACCATTCCACCCGAACGCCATCCACCTCAGCCACTATCTCGGACCCAGTCAAAGCAAAGGGTAAAACAAATGGAGACCATGAGCCAGAGGTTAACTCCAATACAACATTGGTACCTAAGGTTAACCAACCCCTAGTTGAACAGATAACTTTTCAGGACCTTTTAAGTTGAGGGAGATCCTATAGTGCAGATACAACACCCTCGCCCAAGGACTTGAACTCGTTTCAGCAAGAAAACTTGATACTCCACCAGATTCAGCCTACGCCAAGCATGGGTAACCCGGATAATCCACTGCCGTAACTGACACAACCGAAATCTCCACAGGAACACTCAGCCAAGTCCATAGCCAGCGGTCAACCACTCCAGAAGAGACCGCCACATCAAGATACCTCCGGGGCTGAGAGCATGTAGACCTAGGGAACGTCACATTTATACAATTTTATTCATCGGACATCACAATAGGCTAAAGGTCTCCACACTGACCTCCAGCAGAAGTTTGAGAAGCAACATATATAGATCATTGTGCTTATTGAAGAGTGCGATCAGTTGAAGATAATTTGCAGGACCAACTGTAAAAGGTGACAGAGGTTTTCAGGGATCTATGGCCAACAGTAACGGCTCACAATGACCAGACACTGGTCAACATAACAGCTGGCATGCTGGTCGAGCAATCCATTCATGTTAGGATAGCATGTTCGAATCTCAGCCGGGAAAATCATGAACTTAAAGTAGCACTAGCGACCAGGCCAGCGCTGCCAAACCCCACGATCATCTACATAGAGAAAATCACATAAAGACAGAACCAAGTAACTAGGATGCAAGAAAATATGAGCACCATGGTGAAAGAAGTATACGACCTTCTGAAACATCTACATGAGTGTTCAACCTCACTTACTATGAAGTCACAACCGATCTCGGCACAACTGCAGCAGGTATCGAGGGAAATTTAGGAGGCCACAGATCCCGATGG